>CAJQUW010002546.1:0-41056 GCA_907163375.1 Prostheceraeus crozeri | reverse complement strand
CCCGCTAGATCGCCCACCCGCGTAACGAAGCTGGGTAGCGGGAAAACTTCGTGAAGCATGAAATGACTTGAGACGCATTCTGTGCTCACTAGGGCTACTTCCTTTGAAAGCAGGTTGACACTGAAGTGGTTTTAGACCATTTTAAAACAAAAAAAATTGGTCGGCAGAGGTCGGAATTATAATGGGATAACGGTGGTCGCCGGAAGATATATGTATTGAGTTCGGGCACCCGGCTATTGCTGTACACACGAAGCATTCCCGTCCACATAAAATTTTCTGTTATTATTTGAATACCAACTGAAAATTTTGAGAAAATATGCATTTCTCTCTACAATTTGTACATTTTCAGGAATATGCTGCAAGCGGTAATTTGATTAGCCGTGGCTTGTACCCATTGTCGTTACTAAATGATTGAAATGCTGCAATTAAATCAAGAATTACTATTACAAAATTTCCGCTGTTTTTCAGTCCTTTTACATCATGTCACAGATAAATGGCATCTCACATTGTGGTCTCATCACAGTGGTGCGACAGACGCTTTGTAGAGCTGCAAAAGGATGCGGTTCATATGAATGTTTGGTGTTAATTCTTCGCATAATTTGTAGCCGAACCTAAAATTTTCCGCAATTCTGAATCATTGCCAATTTAGGCAATATAACCGCTGACCGAAGCACTTCTTGGCTAGGACACTCAATCTTATCAAGGAGTTGCATTGGCTTGAACTGGAATTGCATAATAATCTATGGGAACATCAACCTTCCACATTGTGGAAATCAATGCCCTCAACTACAAATGATTTTTTGTCGTGCTTGAGTAATCGAAATCCGAGATATTGTGTCGTTATAATTTATTCTTTAGTGCCGGCTAATGTTTTCTCGATCAATTCCAAGCTCTAAAGTCGTGTGAAAATTGTCAAAATATATTTCTTTCGTGTAATACAATTAAATCAGCTGTGACAGTTCGAATTCAATTCATTTGGTCATTAAAAGAAAAGCAGATAAATAATATAATTGATAAAAGTGGCAATTTTTGTCAAAAGATTGATGTTTTTTGATACAACGCAAAACATCTAAATAATTGAAAACTTCGTAGATCTGTTTTGCTCTCATTCTTCAAAAATTATTCAAAATTGTAGCATAGTTTGTTACACAGCTTTTCTCTGCGGCATCTGCTCAAGTACACTTGTTCGTTTCCTGGAATCTTCTAATTCTTTAGCCGCCGAGGTTGAATTCCCGTGGCGAGGTAGAATTTGATCATGAATATTGATGAACCTCTTCTCAATAGTCTTGCTCACAGAAAAGGTACTTACTCTATAGTCTTGCTTTTCTCTCTAACCCTCAGTTCAACAAAGTAATACCCAAAGATATAATGTTCTAGTGATGTAGGTGAATATACTTGCATCGTTGCATCTCAACACTGCTGAAGCATTGCCTAAATGCTAATTCATTCATGAGTGGGCTATCGAGGAAAAGCCTACATGATAAAACCAGAATAAAACTCTATCTGGTTATTTAAAATAATTTTGTTTAAACATATTCGGTTCCTCGGAGATACGAATTTAGGCAGACCACCGTTTTGTCGAGGAACGAGGTAAAATCCAAACAAGAATATCCAGACAACAGACCAAACAACTGAAAATCTTTCTCAAACAACTGGAGAATGACGGTGCATTGCTGCAAACAAGTACCAAACAAGCAGAAGATTGCCAGAAGACAATTCCACTGTACTTTTTCTGATAATTATACTCAATTTATTACAACAAACAAACGTTTTTAATTAAATAATTAATGCGGAAAACGGCCAAACAAGCACAAAGAAGCCTCAAAATCATCTAAACAACTCAAAACAAGCTTGAAAATAACAGAAAAAGACTTGAACAACCTTGAGAATTTCTAAAAGTACTCAGAAAAATAAATAAACAAGTCCAAAAACTCCATCGAGTGAACCAAACAAGTCCAAACAACTCCGAGTTGCACCTAAACAACCTCAAAGCATCCTCCTCTCATCAAAACAACTCACTATCTTACCCAAACACACATTAACGGTTAATGGATGTTTGGGGTGTGTTTGCACCCCAAGGACATTTTAAGGGAATCAAACTTTTTTTTACTTAGCCCAATTTAGTTGTCAATACATGACTTTGTCACAAATATGATATATATTATATGGTGAAAAAAGATTGTTAGATACTTAACGTATATATGTGTACCAATAAATTCATAGTTAAGTACGTTTGGGGTGTGTACGCACCCCACGATGAATTGCATGTATTATCGAAAAAATATACACGAAGTTGGATTTAAATGTCATAATACATGTTTATGGACACATAAAATCAACTAGCTTATATAAGCAACTATTTTGAATTTGTGTTTACGGTATTCTTGTTCATATTTATTTACTTAGTGATTTAAAGGCGCGATGATCAAGGTTGGAATAACAAATATTCTCCTCTCATTGTTTTCAATTCTACGTAAGGCGTTGTTCTTGTGTTGATGAAGAGGGCTCAGACCAGCTTCCAGGAAAGAGTCTCTTCTAGTTCTTCTTGATGAAGTCCTGGACATAACAGTTATGTATACCAACAAAGAAGGTAGGCGTCGACTTCGTGAAAACTGGAAACTAACATTTCGTGATGAAATGGAATGTTATATTGGACTACATATATTGTCAGGAGTACTAAAAGCTCATCATCGTGCTCTTCGAGAACTTTGGTGTGAGAGAGACGGAATTCCATTGTTCAGAGCATCGATGATTTACGAGAGATTCTCTCAGCTTCGAACGATGCTCGATTCGACGATAAGATGCGACGTGATACTTCTGACAAACTTTCTCCCATACGACATGTGATTGACATCTTCAACAGAAAACTAAAAGACATCTATCAACCAGGTCCGTTTTTAGTGATAGATGAGATGCTGATAGAATACCATGGAAGAGTTTCATTTAGACAATATTTGCCCTCAAAACCTGGTAAATTTGGCATAAAAGTTTTTTGGATCGTTGATAATGACAATAGTATGCCATTACAGTGCCTTTTTTACATCGGTGGAGGCTCCTTGAATCAAGATGAACTGAACGAGCACAAAACAGCTGCAAATGCATATGTCATGCGTTTGGTCAATTCTTATGTCGGAAAAGGTAGAAACCTCACTGTTGACAAATTATTTCATGTCAGAATATCTCTGTGAAAAACTTTCTTCACAAGCCACCACTATCGTTGGAACCATGCGACGAAACAAAAGAGAAATCATTGATCACGCGAAGAGTATATCTGGAAGGACTCGAGGTGATACAATTCATTATTAGTGGTAACATGACATTATGCTCATTCTTCGACAAGTCGAACAAACCTGTGCTTCTCCTGTCTTCCGATGCACGGAAGAGTGAGAAATACGACTCATGAAGATGGAAAACCGGAAATGGTAAAGTTCTATAATGAAACAAAGAGCGGTGTAGATAATCTCGACAAAATGGTTCGTGGTTATTCGTCGAAGCGAAAGACAAGAAGATGGCCATCAGCAGTTTTTTTCACAATGATTGATGTATCTGTTATAGCAGCCAGGTTGATGATGAATGAACAAAATGATCTTGACGAAGAACATTACGAATTCAAGCGAGAATTAGCTTATGAGTTGTGCAAACCTTTGATTAACCGACGTCAAATGCAGCCAATTACTAGAAAGGCAATCAAGGAAGCAATCAAGCAATGTGGTTTGTGGAATGTCGAAGATCGCATCGAAAATGTGGGAAGACCTACGGCTATACAGGGACGTTGCACAAATTGTCCCAGGAAAAGTGACAAAAAGGTTCGCTCAAAATGTTCAAATTGTGGAAATTTTGTTTCTTGTCCATCTCATTCCACTCTTTCTTGTTCTAACTGTGTTTGAATTATCAAATATCTTGGTAAAGTGGGCGGAGACGTGTGTGTGTGTGTTCGTTGTTAAGCTGGAATAAACATTTTTTATTACCATTTATTGTACTTTTTAATGACTCTGAAACATAAGCTTAGGCCTAATGTTCATCAGGAAAGATTTTTTCTCCACTAACTCAAAACTTCTTAGAAATATAAATATTTTTATGTAATGTATAGCCACAAATATGATAGGTTAATTACTAAAAAGATAATATAAAATGATCTAAATATGTTGTAAATGGATATATTACAGATACAATATGAATAGATAGCCATAGAATATTTTTGTCTATATTAAATAACTAAAATCTAATATATATTGGCATGGGGTGTGTAAACACCCCAAACGTACTTAACACATAAAAATTTGAACATCCATTAACCGTTAAACATACCCAAACAACTCCGAGTTGCACCTAAACAACCTCAAAGCATCCTTCTCTCATCAAAACAACTCACTATCTTACCCAAACACACATTAAACATACCCAAACAACTCCGAGTTGCACCTAAACAACCTCAAAGCATCCTCCTCTCATCAAAACAACTCACTATCTTACCCAAACACACATTAAACATACCCAAACAACTCCGAGTTGCACCTAAACAACCTCAAGGCATCCTCCCCTCATCAAAACAACTCACTATCTTACCCAAACACACATTAAACATACCCAAACAACTCCGAGTTGCACCTAAACAACCTCAAAGCATCCTCCTCTCATCAAAACAACTCACTATCTTACCCAAACACACATTAAACATACCCAAACAACTCCGAGTTGCACCTAAACAACCTCAAAGCATCCTTCTCTCATCAAAACAACTCACTATGATATACAACCACAATTATTCGGAGGTGTTGGTGGTAATACCTCTCACAGGTTCAGGGAAGCCATGTTTTCGGAGAATAAAACTGGCTCCTCGTTCCTTAATCGGCGTCCGCAAATAATTATCAAAATAATCGCGTACCCCGACACTCCACCGCGAAGTCACTTCCTTAACAACTCCCTCAAATGCAGCCTCGTCATTTATGCACAGAATCTCACGCAGTTGCCTCCGATACTGTTGAGATTCTGCGGCCGTCACCGAACCCAATAAGAAACGCTTGAATTTCTGGTCCAAGTGGTTCCAGCAATGAACCAGTCTAATACCTGGGAAGCTGTCTAAGGTGGCATCATTGATTGCGGTCTCTTCATCCTGAACCATGTTGACCTTCTCCATCCACTTGCATAGATGTGGACGTAGGAGCCGTAAATCTATGCGATTTACATAATATTTTAGGCAGATCTATGCTCACATAGATCTATGCGCGCATAGTTATCGACATGCTCAAATCATGGCAAAATGTCAATGTTTTTGTCAATATTGAGAGAAAATACATGTGAGAGTCTAAAAAGTTTATTTACTCTCATCGGATATTTCATTTTCATTGAAAGAAATGGATTTTGCTTATGAAGTATACCTATGCTTGCTGTGTGAAGTTCATGGACTTGTTAAAGTGTGCTAAATATGGATATCTTATATCAACATCTATTAGAGTCACATGCATAGATATCCGTAAAGTGGGACATGAACGATGGCACTGATGACAATGACAAGACTAGCTGCGGATACAAAACTAGAGTACACCAGACTCAGATAGAGAGGAAGCGTCAGAAAAGGTAAGTCATTTGTGGGCCTCATTATTTACTTGTCTGAGTCAATGCCGAATTCAGATTATTGACAATAATACTATATACATATTGCACAGTACATTAAAGTTAACCCATTATCATTTGACTACTAAGATAATGTGTCCGTTTTTTCTCTTCAAAAGTGAAGGTAGATATTTCTGAAGTATAGATGAATCTTATGAATGTAATTTAATGCTCTTCTAGATAAGTATAAGTAGTGAGTAATTGTGATTAAGCATAGATAACCGTAAAGAGCACATTGTACGTATCATCCGTCACATCTACAGCGTTGCTCATAATTCACCGACCATCTCTTGATTTAACGATTTTTCTATCAAACTGGCCTTGAATTATCATTACAGCTTTTATATCATCATAATGAATTCTAGAACGATGTTTAAAGGTAAACATAAAGCCAGTTATCATTCCAAAAAATATATTAAACAAAAAAGCTTTAATTTTTGTTTTTCAGTTTAATATTTTGTTACTTGTCCATTAGCTGCCAGAACAGCCTTGATCCGTCTTGGCATACAGTACTTCGAATCATGTTTTCACAATATTCCTGCGTGATTTCAGTTGTCCCAACGTGAATTATTTCGCGGCGCAAATCATTCAAAGAGATGGGATTCCGTAGGGATACTTTCTGCTTGACCAGGCTCCAACAATTTTCAATAGGATTGAGGTCCGGGGAGAAGCCTGGCCAAGGACTGAGGACATGAACATTATCCTGAAGCCACTTCTTGACTTTCTTTGATTGGTGACATAGGGCACCGTCGTACATCAGGATGTTGCAGTTTCTGACCGTGAACCAAGTGTGCAGCTTTTCATGCAAGATATCAATGTATCGATCGGAATTAACCGTAGCACCCGGAGCTCGACCCTGGGAGCTGATGCCTCCCCGAACCATCAATAATGAATGTTTTACCGTTGGTTGAACGTACTTCATATCATATCGCTGATTTGGTGGTCTACAAATGCGTTGGACTGTCGGATTGAACTGACATAGACAGCATTCGTCTGTAAAAAGAACATTGCTCCAATAACTTTCTGTCCAATTTTGAAAAGTTCTGCAGAATGTGAGTCTATCTCGAATATTTCGCGCATTCAATAATGGCTTTCTGGCCGGCTTGTAAGAACGGAGATTAAAGTCTTTGCAGTCGTCGGCGAATTGTGGATGCGCCAATATCAACCCTCAGGTAACTGTGTCTTTATAAAGTTGTTTGACTCCTTTGGATTTATCACCACAAGCCGTCGGATTAACTTATCAGTACGCTTTGAAGTCTTTCGTGGATAACCTGGTCTCTTCTTTGGGTTTTCATCGCCAGTTCTCTTCTTTCTTGCTATTGTTTCTTGAACAGAGGTTTTAGAGATAGCCAGTCTCGCAGCAATCTCGCGCTGAGAATACCTTTCCTTACTCAAGAGAATGATATTTGCTCAACGTACCGGCGAATGGTTTGTCATTTTCCTCACGAATGAGGCATTTACAGATGGATGACATTCACCTTGTTAACCGACCAATCAGGTGTCATTGCTATACGATTGGTCAATTATTACTGGCTGCCTTCAGTTAGTAGAATCGACATTGGTAGTTGATATCGATAAAAGCGTTAAGTGTAACCTTTATGCAAGGACAAGTCATATTAAGATTTGCAGTAGAAATATCTAGAAATCGCAGGTGGTCGGCGAATTATGAGCAACGCTCTCGCTCTTGAATTAATGAGTTTCTTTTCCATTCCTGCATCAACAGAACACTGATGGCCATGACGATGACAACACTAATCTGCGACCTCCAAAGACGGAAGATTACGTTTATCTGACTCAGATTAAGACGACACGCCAGAAATGGTAAGTCACTTGTGGGCCAACTCATTTACCTGACTGAGTCAATGACGAAATTCGATCATTAACAATGATATAAAACAACAACAAGGAGACATAGTAATCAACAAGTGCATAGTAATCAAACAGTGATTCATTGATAAATAGTGAGCAAAGTCCATGCATCACATCACATAATCATTTTTTGTGACATGAATATCTCACGTCCAGTATTTGAGCACAGTCTTCCGACTTGGTGTGTTAAGTTGGAATGCTTGAGTCTGACATTGCATACTTCTCAGTTAAACCAACGTAATTTGGTTACTATGATAATTTATCTGCTTCTTCTCATCGAAAATTAAAGTAGCCATTCCCGTGATCGTCAATCGGCATCTCAGTGACTTGATTGTTAGTGATTGAGCATAGATGGCCGTGAAGAGCACATTGTATGCAGCTATCATCTGTCCATCTGTCTGACATTGCAGTCAAGACATTGTTACCTCATATTCTCTATTTTAGCACAGTCTTCCGACTTAGTGTGTTAAGTTGGAATGCTTGAGTCTGACACTGCATACTTTTCAATTAATCTAGCGTAATTTGGTTACTATGATAATTTATCTGTTTCTTCTCATCGAAAATTAAGTAGACATTCTTGCAATCGTTAATCGGCATCTCAGTGACTTGATTGTTAGTGATTGAGCATAGATGGCCGTGAAGAGCACATTGTATGCAGCTATCATCTGTTCATCTGTCTGACATTGCAGTCAAGACACTGTTACCTCATATTCTCTATTTTAGCACAGTCTTCCGACTTGGTGTGTTAAGTTGGAATGCTTGAGTCTGACATTGCATACTTTTCATTTAAGCTAGCGTAATTTGGTTACTATGATAATTTATCTGTTTCTTCTCATCGAAAATTTAGGTAGACATTCCTGCAATCGTCAATCGGCATCTCAGTGACTTGATTGTTAGTGATTGATCATTGCTGTCCGTGAAGAGCACATTGTATGCAGCTATCATCTGTCCATCTGTCTGACATTGCAGTCAAGACATTGTTACCTCATATTCTCTATTTTAGCACAGTCTTCCGACTTAGTGTGTTAAGTTGGAATGCTTGAGTCTGACATTGCATACTTTTCAATTAATCTAGCGTAATTTGGTTACTATGATAATTTATCTGTTTCTTCTCATCGAAAATTAAAGTAGACATTCCTGCAATCGTCAATCGGCATCTCAGTGACTTGATTGTTAGTGATTGAGCATAGATGGCCGTGAAGAGCACATTGTATGCAGCTATCATCTGTCCATCTGTCTGACATTGCAGTCAAGACATTGTTACCTCATATTCTCTATTTTAGCACAGTCTTCCGACTTGGTGTGTTAAGTTGGAATGCTTGAGTCTGACATTGCATACTTTTCATTTAAACTAGCGTAATTTGGTTACTATGATAATTTATCTGTTTCTTCTCATCGAAAATTAAGGTAGACATTCCTGCAATCGTCAATCGGCATCTCAGTGACTTGATTGTTAGTGATTGAGCATAGATGGCCGTGAAGAGCACATTGTATGCAGCTATCATCTGTCCATCTGTCTGACATTGCAGTCAAGACATTGTTACCTCATATTCTCTATTTGAGCACAGTCTTCCGACTTGGTGTGTTAAGTTGGAATGCTTGAGTCTGACATTGCATACTTCTCAGTTAAACCAACGTAATTTGGTTACTATGATAATTTATCTGTTTCTTCTCATCGAAAATTAAGGTAGACATTCCTGCAATCGTCAATCGGCATCTCAGTGACTTGATTGTTAGTGATTGAGCATAGATGGCCGTGAAGAGCACATTGTATGCAGCTATCATCTGTCCATCTGTCTGACATTGCAGTCAAGACATTGTTACCTCATATTCTCTATTTTAGCACAGTCTTCCGACTTGGTGTGTTAAGTTGGAATGCTTGAGTCTGACATTGCATACTTTTCAATTAATCTAGCGTAATTTGGTTACTATGATAATTTATCTGTTTCTTCTCATCGAAAATTAAGGTAGACATTCCTGCAATCGTCAATCGGCATCTCAGTGACTTGATTGTTAGTGATTGAGCATAGATGGCCGTGAAGAGCACATTGTATGCAGCTATCATCTGTCCATCTGTCTGACATTGCAGTCAAGACATTGTTACCTCATATTCTCTATTTTAGCACAGTCTTCCGACTTGGTGTGTTAAGTTGGAATGCTTGAGTCTGACATTGCATACTTTTCATTTAAGCCAACGTAATTTGGTTACTATGATAATTTATCTGTTTCTTCTCATCGAAAATTAAGGTAGACATTCCTGCAATCGTCAATCGGCATCTCAGTGACTTGATTGTTAGTGATTGAGCATAGATGGCCGTGAAGAGCACATTGTATGCAGCTATCATCTGTCCATCTGTCTGACATTGCAGTCAAGACATTGTTACCTCATATTCTCTATTTGAGCACTGTCTTCCGACTTAGTGTGTTAAGTTGGAATGCTTGAGTCTGACATTGCATACTTTTCAATTAATCTAGCGTAATTTGGTTACTATGATAATTTATCTGTTTCTTCTCATCGAAAATTAAGGTAGACATTCCTGCAATCGTCAATCGGCATCTCAGTGACTTGATTGTTAGTGATTGAGCATAGATGGCCGTGAAGAGCACATTGTATGCAGCTATCATCTGTCCATCTGTCTGACATTGCAGTCAAGACATTGTTACCTCATATTCTCTATTTGAGCACAGTCTTCCGACTTGGTGTGTTAAGTTGGAATGCTTGAGTCTGACATTGCATACTTTTCATTTAAACCAACGTAATTTGGTTACTATGATAATTTATCCGCTTCTTCTCATCGAAAATTAAGGTAGACATTCCTGCAATCGTCAATCGGCATCTCAGTGACTTGATTGTTAGTGATTGAGCATAGATGGCCGTGAAGAGCACATTGTATGCAGCTATCATCTGTCCATCTGTCTGACATTGCAGTCAAGACATTGTTACCTCATATTCTCTATTTGAGCACAGTCTTCCGACTTGGTGTGTTAAGTTGGAATGCTTGAGTCTGACATTGCATACTTTTCATTTAATCCAACGTAATTTGGTTACTATGATAATTTATCTGTTTCTTCTCATCGAAAATTAAGGTAGACATTCCTGCAATCGTCAATCGGCATCTCAGTGACTTGATTGTTAGTGATTGAGCATAGATGGCCGTGAAGAGCACATTGTATGCAGCTATCATCTGTCCATCTGTCTGACATTGCAGTCAAGACATTGTTACCTCATACTCTCTATTTGAGCACAGTCTTCCGACTTGGTGTGTTAAGTTGGAATGCTTGAGTCTGACATTGCATACTTCTCAGTTAAGCTAGCGTAATTTGGTTACTATGATAATTTATCTGTTTCTTCTCATCGAAAATTAAGGTAGACATTCCTGCAATCGTCAATCGGCATCTCAGTGACTTGATTGTTAGTGATTGAGCATAGATGGCCGTGAAGAGCACATTGTATGCAGCTATCATCTGTCCATCTGTCTGACATTGCAGTCAAGACATTGTTACCTCATATTCTCTATTTTAGCACAGTCTTCCGACTTGGTGTGTTAAGTTGGAATGCTTGAGTCTGACATTGCATACTTCTCAGTTAAGCTAGCGTAATTTGGTTACTATGATAATTTATCTGTTTCTTCTCATCGAAAATTAAGGTAGACATTCCTGCAATCGTCAATCGGCATCTCAGTGACTTGATTGTTAGTGATTGAGCATAGATGGCCGTGAAGAGCACATTGTATGCAGCTATCATCTGTCCATCTGTCTGACATTGCAGTCAAGACATTGTTACCTCATATTCTCTATTTGAGCACAGTCTTCCGACTTGGTGTGTTAAGTTGGAATGCTTGAGTCTGACATTGCATACTTTTCATTTAAGCCAACGTAATTTGGTTACTATGATAATTTATCTGTTTCTTCTCATCGAAAATTAAGGTAGACATTCCTGCAATCGTCAATCGGCATCTCAGTGACTTGATTGTTAGTGATTGAGCATAGATGGCCGTGAAGAGCACATTGTATGCAGCTATCATCTGTCCATCTGTCTGACATTGCAGTCAAGACATTGTTACCTCATATTCTCTATTTTAGCACAGTCTTCCGACTTGGTGTGTTAAGTTGGAATGCTTGAGTCTGACATTGCATACTTTTCATTTAAACTAGCGTAATTTGGTTACTATGATAATTTATCTGTTTCTTCTCATCGAAAATTAAGGTAGACATTCCTGCAATCGTCAATCGGCATCTCAGTGACTTGATTGTTAGTGATTGAGCATAGATGGCCGTGAAGAGCACATTGTATGCAGCTATCATCTGTCCATCTGTCTGACATTGCAGTCAAGACATTGTTACCTCATATTCTCTATTTGAGCACAGTCTTCCGACTTGGTGTGTTAAGTTGGAATGCTTGAGTCTGACATTGCATACTTTTCATTTAAACCAACGTAATTTGGTTACTATGATAATTTATCTGTTTCTTCTAATCGAAAATTAAGGTAGACATTCCTGCAATCGTCAATCGGCATCTCAGTGACTTGATTGTTAGTGATTGAGCATAGATGGCCGTGAAGAGCACATTGTATGCAGCTATCATCTGTCCATCTGTCTGACATTGCAGTCAAGACATTGTTACCTCATATTCTCTATTTTAGCACAGTCTTCCGACTTGGTGTGTTAAGTTGGAATGCTTGAGTCTGACATTGCATACTTTTCATTTAAGCCAACGTAATTTGGTTACTATGATAATTTATCTGTTTCTTCTCATCGAAAATTAAGGTAGACATTCCTGCAATCGTCAATCGGCATCTCAGTGACTTGATTGTTAGTGATTGAGCATAGATGGCCGTGAAGAGCACATTGTATGCAGCTATCATCTGTCCATCTGTCTGACATTGCAGTCAAGACATTGTTACCTCATATTCTCTATTTGAGCACAGTCTTCCGACTTGGTGTGTTAAGTTGGAATGCTTGAGTCTGACATTGCATACTTTTCATTTAAGCCAACGTAATTTGGTTACTATGATAATTTATCTGTTTCTTCTCATCGAAAATTAAGGTAGACATTCCTGCAATCGTCAATCGGCATCTCAGTGACTTGATTGTTAGTGATTGAGCATAGATGGCCGTGAAGAGCACATTGTATGCAGCTATCATCTGTCCATCTGTCTGACATTGCAGTCAAGACATTGTTACCTCATATTCTCTATTTTAGCACAGTCTTCCGACTTGGTGTGTTAAGTTGGAATGCTTGAGTCTGACATTGCATACTTTTCATTTAAGCTAGCGTAATTTGGTTACTATGATAATTTATCTGTTTCTTCTCATCGAAAATTAAGGTAGACATTCCTGCAATCGTCAATCGGCATCTCAGTGACTTGATTGTTAGTGATTGAGCATAGATGGCCGTGAAGAGCACATTGTATGCAGCTATCATCTGTCCATCTGTCTGACATTGCAGTCAAGACATTGTTACCTCATATTCTCTATTTGAGCACAGTCTTCCGACTTGGTGTGTTAAGTTGGAATGCTTGAGTCTGACATTGCATACTTTTCATTTAATCTAGCGTAATTTGGTTACTATGATAATTTATCTGTTTCTTCTCATCGAAAATTAAGGTAGACATTCCTGCAATCGTCAATCGGCATCTCAGTGACTTGATTGTTAGTGATTGAGCATAGATGGCCGTGAAGAGCACATTGTATGCAGCTATCATCTGTCCATCTGTCTGACATTGCAGTCAAGACATTGTTACCTCATACTCTCTATTTGAGCACAGTCTTCCGACTTGGTGTGTTAAGTTGGAATGCTTGAGTCTGACATTGCATACTTTTCATTTAAACCAACGTAATTTGGTTACTATGATAATTTATCTGTTTCTTCTCATCGAAAATTAAGGTAGACATTCCTGCAATCGTCAATCGGCATCTCAGTGACTTGATTGTTAGTGATTGAGCATAGATGGCCGTGAAGAGCACATTGTATGCAGCTATCATCTGTCCATCTGTCTGACATTGCAGTCAAGACATTGTTACCTCATACTCTCTATTTTAGCACAGTCTTCCGACTTGGTGTGTTAAGTTGGAATGCTTGAGTCTGACATTGCATACTTTTCATTTAAACCAACGTAATTTGGTTACTATGATAATTTATCTGTTTCTTCTCATCGAAAATTAAGGTAGACATTCCTGCAATCGTCAATCGGCATCTCAGTGACTTGATTGTTAGTGATTGAGCATAGATGGCCGTGAAGAGCACATTGTATGCAGCTATCATCTGTCCATCTGTCTGACATTGCAGTCAAGACATTGTTACCTCATACTCTCTATTTGAGCACAGTCTTCCGACTTGGTGTGTTAAGTTGGAATGCTTGAGTCTGACATTGCATACTTTTCATTTAAACCAACGTAATTTGGTTACTATGATAATTTATCTGTTTCTTCTCATCGAAAATTAAGGTAGACATTCCTGCAATCGTCAATCGGCATCTCAGTGACTTGATTGTTAGTGATTGAGCATAGATGGCCGTGAAGAGCACATTGTATGCAGCTATCATCTGTCCATCTGTCTGACATTGCAGTCAAGACATTGTTACCTCATACTCTCTATTTGAGCACAGTCTTCCGACTTGGTGTGTTAAGTTGGAATGCTTGAGTCTGACATTGCATACTTTTCATTTAAACCAACGTAATTTGGTTACTATGATAATTTATCTGTTTCTTCTCATCGAAAATTAAGGTAGACATTCCTGCAATCGTCAATCGGCATCTCAGTGACTTGATTGTTAGTGATTGAGCATAGATGGCCGTGAAGAGCACATTGTATGCAGCTATCATCTGTCCATCTGTCTGACATTGCAGTCAAGACATTGTTACCTCATATTCTCTATTTGAGCACAGTCTTCCGACTTGGTGTGTTAAGTTGGAATGCTTGAGTCTGACATTGCATACTTTTCATTTAAGCTAGCGTAATTTGGTTACTATGATAATTTATCTGTTTCTTCTCATCGAAAATTAAGGTAGACATTCCTGCAATCGTCAATCGGCATCTCAGTGACTTGATTGTTAGTGATTGAGCATAGATGGCCGTGAAGAGCACATTGTATGCAGCTATCATCTGTCCATCTGTCTGACATTGCAGTCAAGACATTGTTACCTCATATTCTCTATTTTAGCACAGTCTTCCAAATTGGTGTGTTAAGTTGGAATGCTTGAGTCTGACATTGCATACTTTTCATTTAAGCTAGCGTAATTTGGTTACTATGATAATTTATCTGTTTCTTCTCATCGAAAATTAAGGTAGACATTCCTGCAATCGTCAATCGGCATCTCAGTGACTTGATTGTTAGTGATTGAGCATAGATGGCCGTGAAGAGCACATTGTATGCAGCTATCATCTGTCCATCTGTCTGACATTGCAGTCAAGACATTGTTACCTCATACTCTCTATTTGAGCACAGTCTTCCGACTTGGTGTGTTAAGTTGGAATGCTTGAGTCTGACATTGCATACTTTTCATTTAAGCTAGCGTAATTTGGTTACTATGATAATTTATCTGTTTCTTCTCATCGAAAATTAAGGTAGACATTCCTGCAATCGTCAATCGGCATCTCAGTGACTTGATTGTTAGTGATTGAGCATAGATGGCCGTGAAGAGCACATTGTATGCAGCTATCATCTGTCCATCTGTCTGACATTGCAGTCAAGACATTGTTACCTCATATTCTCTATTTGAGCACAGTCTTCCGACTTGGTGTGTTAAGTTGGAATGCTTGAGTCTGACATTGCATACTTTTCATTTAAACCAACGTAATTTGGTTACTATGATAATTTATCTGTTTCTTCTCATCGAAAATTAAGGTAGACATTCCTGCAATCGTCAATCGGCATCTCAGTGACTTGATTGTTAGTGATTGAGCATAGATGGCCGTGAAGAGCACATTGTATGCAGCTATCATCTGTCCATCTGTCTGACATTGCAGTCAAGACATTGTTACCTCATATTCTCTATTTGAGCACAGTCTTCCGACTTGGTGTGTTAAGTTGGAATGCTTGAGTCTGACATTGCATACTTTTCATTTAAACCAACGTAATTTGGTTACTATGATAATTTATCTGTTTCTTCTCATCGAAAATTAAGGTAGACATTCCTGCAATCGTCAATCGGCATCTCAGTGACTTGATTGTTAGTGATTGAGCATAGATGGCCGTGAAGAGCACATTGTATGCAGCTATCATCTGTCCATCTGTCTGACATTGCAGTCAAGACATTGTTACCTCATATTCTCTATTTGAGCACAGTCTTCCGACTTGGTGTGTTAAGTTGGAATGCTTGAGTCTGACATTGCATACTTTTCATTTAAACCAACGTAATTTGGTTACTATGATAATTTATCTGTTTCTTCTCATCGAAAATTAAGGTAGACATTCCTGCAATCGTCAATCGGCATCTCAGTGACTTGATTGTTAGTGATTGAGCATAGATGGCCGTGAAGAGCACATTGTATGCAGCTATCATCTGTCCATCTGTCTGACATTGCAGTCAAGACATTGTTACCTCATACTCTCTATTTGAGCACAGTCTTCCGACTTGGTGTGTTAAGTTGGAATGCTTGAGTCTGACATTGCATACTTTTCATTTAAGCTAGCGTAATTTGGTTACTATGATAATTTATCTGTTTCTTCTCATCGAAAATTAAGGTAGACATTCCTGCAATCGTCAATCGGCATCTCAGTGACTTGATTGTTAGTGATTGAGCATAGATGGCCGTGAAGAGCACATTGTATGCAGCTATCATCTGTCCATCTGTCTGACATTGCAGTCAAGACATTGTTACCTCATACTCTCTATTTAGCACAGTCTTCCGACTTGGTGTGTTAAGTTGGAATGCTTGAGTCTGACATTGCATACTTTTCATTTAAGCTAGCGTAATTTGGTTACTATGATAATTTATCTGTTTCTTCTCATCGAAAATTAAGGTAGACATTCCTGCAATCGTCAATCGGCATCTCAGTGACTTGATTGTTAGTGATTGAGCATAGATGGCCGTGAAGAGCACATTGTATGCAGCTATCATCTGTCCATCTGTCTGACATTGCAGTCAAGACATTGTTACCTCATACTCTCTATTTGAGCACAGTCTTCCGACTTGGTGTGTTAAGTTGGAATGCTTGAGTCTGACATTGCATACTTTTCATTTAAACCAACGTAATTTGGTTACTATGATAATTTATCTGTTTCTTCTAATCGAAAATTAAGGTAGACATTCCTGCAATCGTCAATCGGCATCTCAGTGACTTGATTGTTAGTGATTGAGCATAGATGGCCGTGAAGAGCACATTGTATGCAGCTATCATCTGTCCATCTGTCTGACATTGCAGTCAAGACATTGTTACCTCATATTCTCTATTTGAGCACAGTCTTCCGACTTGGTGTGTTAAGTTGGAATGCTTGAGTCTGACATTGCATACTTCTCAGTTAAACTAGCGTAATTTGGTTACTATGATAATTTATCTGTTTCTTCTCATCGAAAATTAAGGTAGACATTCCTGCAATCGTCAATCGGCATCTCAGTGACTTGATTGTTAGTGATTGAGCATAGATGGCCGTGAAGAGCACATTGTATGCAGCTATCATCTGTCCATCTGTCTGACATTGCAGTCAAGACATTGTTACCTCATACTCTCTATTTGAGCACAGTCTTCCGACTTGGTGTGTTAAGTTGGAATGCTTGAGTCTGACATTGCATACTTCTCAGTTAAGCTAGCGTAATTTGGTTACTATGATAATTTATCTGTTTCTTCTCATCGAAAATTAAGGTAGACATTCCTGCAATCGTCAATCGGCATCTCAGTGACTTGATTGTTAGTGATTGAGCATAGATGGCCGTGAAGAGCACATTGTATGCAGCTATCATCTGTCCATCTGTCTGACATTGCAGTCAAGACATTGTTACCTCATACTCTCTATTTGAGCACAGTCTTCCGACTTGGTGTGTTAAGTTGGAATGCTTGAGTCTGACATTGCATACTTTTCATTTAAACCATAGTAATTTGGTTACTATGATAATTTATCTGTTTCTTCTCATCGAAAATTAAGGTAGACATTCCTGCAATCGTCAATCGGCATCTCAGTGACTTGATTGTTAGTGATTGAGCATAGATGGCCGTGAAGAGCACATTGTATGCAGCTATCATCTGTCCATCTGTCTGACATTGCAGTCAAGACATTGTTACCTCATATTCTCTATTTTAGCACAGTCTTCCGACTTGGTGTGTTAAGTTGGAATGCTTGAGTCTGACATTGCATACTTTTCATTTAAGCCAACGTAATTTGGTTACTATGATAATTTATCTGTTTCTTCTCATCGAAAATTAAGGTAGACATTCCTGCAATCGTCAATCGGCATCTCAGTGACTTGATTGTTAGTGATTGAGCATAGATGGCCGTGAAGAGCACATTGTATGCAGCTATCATCTGTCCATCTGTCTGACATTGCAGTCAAGACATTGTTACCTCATACTCTCTATTTGAGCACAGTCTTCCGACTTGGTGTGTTAAGTTGGAATGCTTGAGTCTGACATTGCATACTTTTCATTTAATCCAACGTAATTTGTTTACTATGATAATTTATCCGTTTCTTCTAATCGAAAATTAAGGTAGACATTCCTGCAATCGTCAATCGGCATCTCAGTGACTTGATTGTTAGTGATTGAGCATAGATGGCCGTGAAGAGCACATTGTATGCAGCTATCATCTGTCCATCTGTCTGACATTGCAGTCAAGACATTGTTACCTCATATTCTCTATTTGAGCACAGTCTTCCGACTTGGTGTGTTAAGTTGGAATGCTTGAGTCTGACATTGCATACTTTTCAGTTAATCTAGCGTAATTTGGTTACTATGATAATTTATCTGTTTCTTCTCATCGAAAATTAAGGTAGACATTCCTGCAATCGTCAATCGGCATCTCAGTGACTTGATTGTTAGTGATTGAGCATAGATGGCCGTGAAGAGCACATTGTATGCAGCTATCATCTGTCCATCTGTCTGATATTGCAGTCAAGACATTGTTACCTCATACTCTCTATTTGAGCACAGTCTTCCGACTTGGTGTGTTAAGTTGGAATGCTTGAGTCTGACATTGCATACTTTTCATTTAAACCAACGTAATTTGGTTACTATGATAATTTATCTGTTTCTTCTCATCGAAAATTAAGGTAGACATTCCTGCAATCGTCAATCGGCATCTCAGTGACTTGATTGTTAGTGATTGAGCATAGATGGCCGTGAAGAGCACATTGTATGCAGCTATCATCTGTCCATCTGTCTGACATTGCAGTCAAGACATTGTTACCTCATATTCTCTATTTTAGCACAGTCTTCCGACTTGGTGTGTTAAGTTGGAATGCTTGAGTCTGACATTGCATACTTCTCAGTTAAGCTAGCGTAATTTGGTTACTATGATAATTTATCTGTTTCTTCTCATCGAAAATTAAGGTAGACATTCCTGCAATCGTCAATCGGCATCTCAGTGACTTGATTGTAAGTGATTGAGCATAGATGGCCGTGAAGAGCACATTGTATGCAGCTATCATCTGTCCATCTGTCTGACATTGCAGTCAAGACATTGTTACCTCATATTCTCTATTTTAGCACAGTCTTCCGACTTAGTGTGTTAAGTTGGAATGCTTGAGTCTGACATTGCATACTTCTCAGTTAAACTACCGTAATTTGGTTACTATGATAATTTATCTGTTTCTTCTCATCGAAAATTAAGGTAGACATTCCTGCAATCGTCAATCGGCATCTCAGTGACTTGATTGTTAGTGATTGAGCATAGATGGCCGTGAAGAGCACATTGTATGCAGCTATCATCTGTCCATCTTTCTGACATTGCAGTCAAGACATTGTTACCTCATATTCTCTATTTTAGGACAGTCTTCCGACACTCTAAAAAATTTTGGTTTTTAATTGGTTCTCCAGAAAACCACATGGATTTCCAGAAAACCAAATGGTTCTCTGGAAAACCAAACTGGTTCTCCAGAAAACCAAAAGGATTTCTGGGAAACCAAATGGTTCTCTGGAAAACCAAACTGGTTCTCCAGAAAACCAAAAGGATTTCTGGGAAACCAAATGGTTCTCTGGAAAGGTTCTCCAGAAAACCAAAAGGATTTCTGGGAAACCAAATGGTTCTCTGGAAAACCAAATGGTTGTCCAGAAAACCAGTTTGGTTTGCAATTATATTGGGTTGGGTCAACCAGCAGATCAATTTTGATGCAAGAGGCAATCAATAAAAATTGCAACGTTTGACAGCAACAATCAAATGATTGCGACCAATTAATGAAAATGCAATTGATTTTTGATGAATCCTGGTTTATGAGCCTTGGTACGGTAAGGGTTAAGTGTCGTGGAAATCAAATTTGATTTTCTACATATATTGCATGTCGAAGGAGATCTATTGACAGATCTTCGTTTGTGTAGAGTTGTAGACGGACATTCATGTTAGTGATAGCAGAACTACTGATTTCTCAAAAAGTATATTAGATTATTAACCACGCGGAATCCTGATCTATCAATAGTGATATGAATGATGGATTATTTGAGGATGATTTGAAGTGTTCAAAGTTGTGCTGCTTAGAACCTATTCCCAGCCTATTTGTATTTCACATTCTCATTTCACACCAGAAATTTAAATTTCATGGACTCATTAAACACAAAAACTCTACTTTAGAATTGAATGTTGGCAGTTAAGGAATTTTATCATTTTCTCTCTCTCTCTCTCTCTCCCTATTAACACTCCGGTGTCTTCTTTATCATCTACTGAAGGCTAACTCTCTTTCATTCACTGCTGCACATATCGTGATTCCTCGCACTCTCTTATCTCGCTGCGATGACTTGGCCTAAATTTAGCGAGCGGAATCTCTCCAAAGGGAAAATATTACGTGACACTTTGCTTTTAACAGAAAGCATACTTCTATAATAAGTTTTTACAGATGTATGTACAAAGTAATAAATCATTAATAAAATTGCCAATGATTTACTGACAGCAAAATCTTTCTTTACGAAAAACAATCGGTTTCGAGGATCTACATTTGTGTCGTTGCCATGACGTCAAGAATGAGGTGAGTCTGATTTTCTTCCTTCATTGACGCATTTGTTCTAGTGACCGTGTCATGTACAGTGACTTAAACGTGCTGTCATCTTATTTCTTGTGGTACTGTGAAATTTGTTTTGGTTTTCAACGTTTATCCCTCATTGCATTGTGTATGGAATTACATATGATCCACACAAAACGTGAGTATATCAGAAGATTTTAACAGTTGTTTCGAACAGTCCTTCATGTACTGTATAGCTGACATGCTTAAATACTCTTTGCAATTCAATCTTAAATTACTTTATTTAATTATGAGTGAATATGAGCATTCATGTAAGTATTCCCTTATAAATTATTCGGGCATCTAGCAATTTTGTTGTTAAATCTCATGACTACCGTGACTACTCTGTTTGTAGCCTACATGTATGTAGAAATCGCTTACAATACATGTATACGAACGATTTCATGTTCATGTTCGACCACTTTTCAAAGCTTTTACAAATCCCTATGTCTAACTAATATGATCTATTATATCACCTTATAGCCTTGTAGAATATATATGAAGTCCTATATTATCTGCTGAACATTGTAGCTTTATACAAGTTTAATTTTAGTCTTGATGAATTTCCAATTTGCCTCATACATTGGAAATCATGAATAAATGAATTCTTGAAACTTAGTTATACCAATGACACTTGTTCAAACTGAAAGTGCAAATGCAATAAATAAATAAAATTTATTTACTTTGCACTTTCAGTTAAGAACAAGTGTCATTTAATGTACACGTATATATCATCGCCAAATTACAGTTGCTGCAGTAAACAACTTTTGCCGTTTAATTCGTGCTGATTTTGCATGAAAAACTTTTGCATGCTTATTAATTGGTTTTGATTTCGCCATGTTTTGTGCAAGCCCAACATGCCACTTACTGTGTAGAGGAGTTTATTTTGCATGGTATAATGCGTAACTCTCTTTTGTTGTTAACAGCCGAATTTACTTTGCATGCCGCTTATTGTACAGAAAAACTTCTTGTGGTGTTTGGTTCACATGGCGTCGTTTTATATGTGCATGCCGCTAATGGTGTACAAAATTTTGTCTGAGAAATTTATTGCCTATCATTATTTCTGATTACACTACAGTCAAAGCTTGTTAATTAAGACCATACATTCCAGATTTTCAATCTCTGAATAATCAAAATTCTTAATTAAACATCAGCTTATATATGCAAAAGATACAAAAAATGCCACGGCCGTATGATCTTAATTAACCGAAATCTGAATTATCCGTGTTCGAACTAACGAGCTCCGACTGTATGTGATATCATTTATGACAGTGTAGGCCTATATGGCATTATTTTCGCATCAACAAACATTGATTTCATAGTTGAGTTTTATTACACACCTTTTCAATAACATCGTACTATATTGCCGCAATTATCTAAATGCTTCTTCTACACAGTCCTAATATTGAGGATATCCCTTCTGAGATTATTTTTTCCTTTTTTCAGTAGCGAGCTCCACTCCAGTGGCAACGTGTATTGGCATCGAAAAATTCGACGACGTGGTTTTTTTGCGCTGCACCGGATTAGTTGGGCGTGCATCCTGCGGAAGGCCTATCTGTGATTTTGTTTACTATCTTGGAGAAGACTAGCAAATGTCTCAACTTCATGGGAAATTTTGTGACTAAAGACATCGTCCCTCGTCTTTCTTGTATTATTTTATGCAAGCTTGACTTGAAAAAAGTGAAAAATAAGAAACAATGACTTCTTGACGTTTCGGGGACTTTTCTGGGAAATATTGTATGGTTTTAGATAATTGTAAACTTCAAAATACCTCACTTGAGTATTCACGCATTTTTTACACATTTTCACAATAATTCTTTTGCACACTTTATTGAGCTTATTTTATGCTCAGCCAACAATTTGTGCATGTTGTTTCCAAATGATATTAGTACGAATGAAGTAAATATATTAGAGCATATCAGAATTATATTATAAAAAATGAATTAACAATATTATTTTATACTATTATTATATTAGGCCTATTATTTAGTATGTATGTTAAATTTTATCGGAAGCAAATATCGGGTCACTCGTGAAACCGATATTGGTTCTCCAGAAAACCAAGATATAAAGCTGAAAAACCAATTTTGGTTTCCCAGAAAACCGATGACTTTTGGTTTTCCAGAGAACCAATTTCACTTGGTTCTCTGGAAAACCATATTTGGTTTCACCCCCGGGACAGGCTGAAAAACCAAAATTGGTTTTCCAGGAAACCAATTTTTTTAAGAGTGGACTTAGTGTGTTAAGTTGGAATGCTTGAGTCTGACATTGCATGCTTTTCATTTAAACCAACGTAAATTGGTTACTATGATAATTTATCTGTTTCTTCTCATCGAAAATTAAGGTAGACATTCCTGCAATCGTCAATCGGCATCTCAGTGACTTGATTGTTGGTGATTGAGCATAGATGTCCGTCAAGAGCACATTGTATGCAGCTATCATCTGTCCATCTGTCTGACATTGCAGTCAAGACATTGATTGTTAGTGATTGATCATAGCTGGCCGTGAAGAGCACATTGTATGCAGCTATCATCTGTCCATCTGTCTGATATTGCAGTCAAGACATTGTCACCTCATATTCTCCATTTGAGCACAGTCTTCCGACTTGGTGTGTTAAGTTGGAATGCTTGAGTCTGTCATTGCATACTTCTCAGTTAAGGCAGATAAGTTGGCTGCTTGGAACAATTTCTTCTCATCGATATTAAGGTCCACATCTCTGTGGTATGGATGAATTTTGTGATTATTTTTCTAAATGCCGTAGTATACGATATCTTACTAACTTGATTGTAAGTAATTGAGCATGGATCAGCGTATGGAGCACATGGTATGGATCATGTATCACATCTGTTGAACTAATGATCTCTATGAAGAGTTCATTAGTAGCAATAAAGATAACAACAGCATGGTGACACATGGTGATGCCGTAAATATATAATAAATATGACGTGTACTGTACAGTTTGAGCATGAGCAAATAAGCTGTATGACTGATTATGCTGGTTAATTTATGTTTTATAATTTTTTCATGATGAATTATATAATTTTGACTTAAAGATGCTGCGCATGTATGTTGGAGATGATAATACGTGCACAGAAAATTTCATAACATTCTTTTACATATATTTTGTATGGTCGTCCTACTTAATTGCTTATTCTATTTCAGGTTCGAAATGAGGTCATGGCTCTCTAAAGAAGAAAACGATGACCATGGACAATCCATTAATAGTGGATACTATAAAAAGACTTGTTTGCTTCTACAGATTTCTTTCATATCCTCATTTTTTAATAAACTTTTCTAAAACAATCCTTGCCTTGTTTTTCTTGTTGTAAGTGTCCTTATGAAATCATTTTTATAAAATGGGGCGATGACTGCAATTGTAAGTAGATCTATGCTTTTTCTCAACGTTTAAAACTAAGTCCAACTGATATTAGTTCTATCGCATCAGTATTCAAACTCTTCATAGATTTAAATTTTCAGAGGACTACTTGAATATATTTCTTGCTTTAATTTTGTCTGTATAGAAAGCTATCGTGTCTTTTTTCATAGAAAATCAATACAAGTCTATGACAGATCATCACTCAAAAGATATATCGGCTTACAGATAATGATGATTGAAGTATAAATAACGCTTAGATAAGTAAAAGTTAAACAGGTAAGCAAATTAACTCCTATGAGCAGGTTTTGGTTTGAATCAAATGATTTCACGGCATGCGCATAGATTAGATGGCATGTGTAATGTAAAATCGAAACCTGGTGTGAAAAATTCAAACCGGTAAACTTGCGCGCCACTACGTTCGCATAGGTTTCCGGAAAAAGCTCATTGATATTTTTTCATGATGAAGGTAGCGCAATATCAGTGTGTCAGCTTTTCTATAAATGATACTTCATTTTTTGCCTCATTTTCTCAAAAAAGTTTTGAATTGAGCCCAGAAAGCTATGAGCATCAAATCCCGTAATAAGCAAAATGAGCATAATCCTACGGCTCATACGTCCCTGTGTGGTGATGCTTCAAGAAATTGAAGAAGACTGAGTGAGTCAACTCCAATTTCCTGTAGTGGAGGAAGAAAGCCAACGGGAAGGCAGGTGCACCTTCAAAAATGGAGAGACGGCACAAAAGAGTTGATACATAAATATCGTCCATCTTGAAGGTAGTGTCGTACGACAGTACTTGAAATGTACCAACGTCTGTTACTCTCTTGCCAATTTCCATGGCGTGGTCCATAAAGAGGATTACATTGTAATCATTCTTGCTGGTTTGAAAAGTCAAACTTTGCACGAACTCCGGTAGAGCAGCACTTATGGATATTATACTGTCCAGCAAGTCCCCATCTACTCTGCTCAATTTCTGCGCCATTTTCCTGGCATTTTGCACTTGCTGCAAATTTCTGGCCGGGTTTTCTGTAAAAAATGGATAAAAAATCTATACAAGACAGAAGATTTGTAGCGGTTATATTTTCATGACAATGTACAGGATGTGGCCATACTGCGCACATGAGCTTCACAACTGAATTACTGCATCAATTCAAACGAAACTTTAGATGTAGAATGCTCAACTGGTCTTAATAGAAAATCAAAAGTCGCTTAACTAATGCTCATTAATGTTTTATCATTTTTCTTGAAAATGCATATTTTCTGTAAAAAATCTACCACAATTCGTCATCACATTGACGGCTGTTTATTGTGATCGCCTTACCAGAAGAAATGCTCAGTGGATTTAATATTTTCATGATAAATAGCCTGCCCTGCATCATCCGAGTGGTGTGTAAGTTTCTTTCTTTTAATCTTTCAATCAATGAGTCGCTTCTTTCAAAGGAGAAAAAAGTAATCAAAGAAGGAACCGCATTATTGATCAGAAACCCCGGTGCCGATTCTGCAGTTTTTTGTAGATAATCTAAATGAGGTATCACAGTCTGAGAATGGGATAACAAGATGAGGATAACCGAAAGCACAGAAGAGAACAGCAACTGTCATGGTAACTAGTATTGATGATGAAACTATACGAGTAATTGTGGCATTCGAGTTTATATTAGTAGGCGACCTTATTCATTTTAATACAATGCATGTAACTGATATTGATACACGGATCGAATTCTTTAAAAAAACTCACATCGGCTATATCAAGGCCGAACCATAGGAATCTCTTCAAGCATTCAAGTCAACCTAGACCTAGGTAGAGCTATTTTTACCAAATCTCCATTGAAATTTAATAAAGAACACTACATAAGAATTCCAATACCCTGCGAATATTCTCTTCATGCTGTACTCAAATGCTATATAGACCCTTCGTAAGTCTAGGGACCCCCGTATTAGTCATTGCTATTTATTCCACACTAGGCCTACCTTGCCTCCAAATGAATCTACATGTTTGAAAATTGATTTAAATGTGCGGAATATTTAAATGGCTTGCGTACTTGAATATATGAAAAAACGTTCCGATTGATTTGATTAAAAAATACAGTGTGAGTAGAATGGAAATGCCTAGAAAAATCTGCCCTTTCTTAAAGCTTACTGAAGTAATACGCACCTTATATGGCATGTGACATGCATGTACATGTGCTTCCGTACATCTAAATATTATTTGCAATGTCAGCACCATTTTAGAATATATTCCATGGTTAAATTATACGGTCTAAAAACTCAGGCACAAAAGTGCCCTTCTGATTGCCCTTCCATCGTCTTCCGCCGTCCCTGGCAGAATACATGTACACATATATTTGTCAATGCATCAATGAACAACCGGAGTAAAAGAGATTGAATGGAATTCCAGATCAAGCTTGAAGTAATAATTGATGTTATTACACTTTCATTCATGCACAGCAGCAGAATAATGGACACTAATAATAAAGAGTTTTACAATCTTATTACATGTATCATAAGATAGTGAAGAATAGAGTAAGAGGGAGGAAAAACAAAACAAGAAAATAAAACAACATGATGATGAATAAAAAGAAATAAGTAAAACACCTATTAAGTATACTTACCCGATAAGGTGGCAGATACATATGTACTTTTTGGGGCTTTGTCTGCTTCCTTGAGCTGTTGCAAGGTGCTTGGGCGCCAACGTTGAAAAGGTCTTTCAAAAGACGTGTCATTACCGTGCGGAGCTATGGAATAATCAGTGTCGACACCGTAGTAAAGCACTACGAGAAGCAAAGGAGCCGTTGGACCAATTTCTCCCAGATTTCTTTGTGGAAATTGTCAGTTCCACCGCGACAGTTGAACATAACTCTCCGATATCTAGGAGGGACATTCTTCTTCCTAGGCACCTTCATCGTCCCCGTATTCCTCCACTGAAGTCCATCGACACGGCAATCTAAAATACAAATGCGCATCGTTTATCTCGATAGCAAACTATTCATCAAAACATCAGTTTAAAAGCAGGAAGGCAAGCAGAGTTTAGCAGTTCATTAGGTGCGAACATGAGTTTTTACAGGGTTTTTTTGAGTTTAACAGTTGTTTGGTTGCGAATATGAGTTGTTTAGAGAGGAGTAACTCAGTTTACCAGTTGTTTGGTTGCGAATATGAGTTGTTTAGAGAAGAGTAACTCAGTTTACCAGTTGTTTGGGTTCGAATATGAGTTGTTTAGGCAGGAGTCACAATGTTTAACAATTGTTCGGTTAGGAATATGAGTTGTTTAGAGAAGAGTAACTCAGTTTATCAGTTGTTTGGGTTCGAATATGAGTTGTTTAGGCAGGAGTCACTGAGTTTAGCAGTTGTTTGGATACGAATGTGAGTTGTTTAGGGAAGAGTAACTCAGTTTAACAGTTGTTTGGTTGCCAAAATTTTTTTTCAGAGAAGAGTAACTCAGTTTAACGGTTGTTTTGTTGCGAATATGAGTTGTTTAGACAGGAGTCAGTGAGTTTAGCAGTTGTTTGGATACGAATGTGAGCTGTTTAGACGGGAGTCACAAAGTTTACCAGTTGTTTGGATACGAATGTGAGTTGCTTGGAGAAGAGTAACTCAGTTTAACAGTTGTTTGATACAAATATGAGCTGTCTAGACGGGAGTCACAAAGTTTGACACTTGCTTGGGTGCGAGTATTAGTAGTTTAGACAGGAGTTACTAAGTTACTGAGTCCAACGGTTGTTAGGATGCGAATTTGGGATCGTTGCATGTGCCTAAATTGTGTCGTTATTTCCAATATTTCAGGTCATGAATTTGTTTTGTTCTTATCATTAACTATTATGCAATGGGAGATCACGGAGTGGTTGAGGAACACTGGTGCATCAGTGGCCTGGGTGAATGTGACAGTTGTTTAGGTTATGATGAGTTAAAATGTATTTACATTGAAAAACCAGAACAACTGAGACACGCTCTGGTTAGTGAAACAGCACTATTTATATATTTCACGAAACTTGGTAACATACCGAACTTAGCTTTGAAAATCCCTTCGCCAATTTCAATAACATAAAAATCTCCATCCTTAGGGTTACAGATACCGCCTGAAAATGATTGTCTTCCAAAAGAGTATTTTCATCAGGAGAATGAGTGTTTCTCCTATTCTTATTTTTCCTAGTTCATCAGTCTAGTCCAAACGCGCTCTACAATTTTATTTTAATAGTCATTGTGGGATCCTTCAGTGGTGATACTTACATATTTTCACACAAGGTGAATATTCATAATTGCTGAGTTTTCATGCTCTTCTCTCAAGCAGCTGCTTGAGTGGGTAATATAGGCCTTACTAGCTGTAGCTCTGCATAAATCTTGACTATTTGATTGTGATCACGCTTTGAACTGTCACGATGACATTCAGAATAGTTGCAAGTGTGATTGAGTAGGCCAACAGTATTAGTAGTCATCTTTGTAATATCTTTGTAAATAAAAAATTGTAGGTGGACACATAAGTAACTTGCGGTTCCCACGCCTAATGCAAATTAGCATAGAATCTGCAATTATTAAGGCCTATCTTTTATTTAGCCTAATCCAAGTCTATAGGTTTATCACTCGTTACTCATCTGGCATGTACATGATTGCAATTTCCATTTTATAAAATAATAGCGTGCAACCGAGATAGTAAAAAGGATGGAACTTAAAAGCCGGTTATCGAAAATTTTTCGGGATCTGACCGGTGTGGTAATTCCAACCAAAAAAATTACATGGAAATAGACAGTTACCCACAGTGAGGTTATCCGCACGCAACGTTGCGTGGAAATAAGTTGTAGACGCGTTTGTTCCGACGCCAAATTGGTTGGAAAGACCTTAACTAAATACTGATAATTAAGATATATGGTCAATTATGCATATTTTCATGTTTTTGTGATTACCTATTCATTGATAATGGGACTTCAGACTTTTCTATTAAATTTATCTACAGTGAAGTATAAATTGAGTGCTTTGTTAAAGAAAACGATCGTTATTCCAACGTAGCGTGCAAATTCCCTCACTATTGGTAATTGGCTATTCATACTTCATTTAGCGTCGGAGAACACCTGGACGAATCCAATTGTAAAAGTTCATCATAAAGCCATCTGTTTCTTCGAAATATCTGAAAATGAAAAGTCGCTGACATAAGTCATCCGTGTAAGGGTGTTTCCTTAATTTCATAGCAAATTTGGAAGTCCATCGCTGCAAGATTCGACAGGTTGACTTTTTTTGACGAAAATCTCGCACGTTTTGAATTTTAGGATCATGGCTCACACAAAAATTTGAATGATAAATAAGAACTGACTGGACAGTGATATTTTTCGTTTGACTTGCAATTTCAGTAAATTCAGTATAATATATCACAATTATCATAGATGACAAAATACTTTGTTCTGGTTGCTTAGTGTTTAAAATGTGTTTTCTGTCAATGGCCATCTTTTGCAGCACATTAATAATCTAGTAGCTTAACTTTCTCAGAGTCTAGCGATGTAGGTTTAGTGGCTAAGAAATTCATAAATTGAAAGAATGATGTAGGCCTGCGTAGGTTCTGTGTTATTGGATTACATTTTCAATTTAGGGATTCCTAGATACTTAAAGGATGCCATCAAATCAGATCATTTAGTAATATTAGGATTATTTCGCAGTCGCCTTTTATTAATTCTTTGGGCCACCGCTAGCTGAGCTCGAAGATTCTGGCCTATCTTCTAGTAAATATTCTATACCTAGGTTCAGGATTCACCAAAAACTGATTGAAATATTTGGACGACAGCAATCAATTAGCTGGAATCATCGTATGTCAGCAATCAACTAATTGGATTTTTTAATCACAATTTGATTAGATTAATTCTTGATTTTAATTTTCGACTTAGATAAAAACATGTGCTACACCTATTTAGGCTGCATAAATTGGCAGATTGTGCAAGTCGTAAACTTGCATACTGCCAATTTGGGCGGTGACTTTCTGCATGAAATATATGTTGCTACATTCTTAGTCGGAGTGACTATTCAAACTAGAGAACAAGAAGTCGCGTGCCTAGATTGACATAAATTTAAGATTTAATGACATAATATAAGATAGGTAGACTAATAATCTTAATCACTGAATGTGTTATGCTTTTCCTATGGTGGTGAGTGTAGGCGGTTTTGCAAGTTAACATTCAACTAAATAACTTCATTACAGATCAATCAATTGATAGCAATTATTGACAGACTGCTATCAATCAATTGCAATTTTTCTGTAACAATTAATTAATTGGAATCTTTGGGTTACAGCGATCATTGTGACCAATAAATTTCAATGCAATTATTTTTTGGTTTCCAGGCTGTACTTCAATTTTTTATGATTAGATAGGACACTGACGCCAAAACCGAACAGATTCATAGCATAGTTGTAATTGATAGTTGCACTTCTATCTTAAACATGAAGGTGTTCAGATGATCTTTGAAGTATATATTTGTGAATTTATTTGAATCAATTGATAAAATGCTTGTAATACAGTGCACGGTTATGAAGCCCATAATCATGTGGCTACATTGCGATGCAAGATAGCGCCACAATGTCGCAATCGATATCACATGTCGCAAGACGAAGGATAATTGAGATGGAGTTCATACGGTACTGGAACACAACCTGGGGTTGGAAAAAAATTATTAGCAATTTAATTGGTCTCATTTTTTTTGCTGAGAATCAATTGACTCAATTGGATCACATGAGCAATCATGTGTTGACAATAATGCAATAATTTTTTATCATTGCCAGATCTAGGTTGATCTTTCCGCTGTTGACTGACACTTGATTGATTAACACTTAGAACGATAGTTACACAGCACACAGGTCTACGAAAGTGCATTAAAACACTATAGAATAGAATTTGCAATCACAAGTATGTATTTTCTGCACCACTATGCTCGTTGAACTAATTTGCATGATAAAACATGAAAATTTTCTCATAGCAATATCAAGCAATGACTGATAATTAACATTTATTATATTTTTATAATAATATATAAGCGCAATATTTTTTGGTTCAAACACCGTCACTCTGACCATCGTGACCTTACTTGAATTTTATCTAAGAGAAAATACGAAGTATTTATATTTACTAGTTAGAGACTTTTAAATTAAAGTTTAAATGAATTGTGTAGATTATTAACAGCAAGTTTCGCATTAGGCTAACATCAAACATTTCTTCGTTTCAAAAACGAGTATATCTACAGAATATCACATCATCGACTGTGTAGAGCTATTAATTATACATTATAACTTGCAGTAATCGTTCAATAAATCGCTTTTTTGCTTGTGAATAATTGCAATTAATTGGCAGCTGATCCAATCAATTAATTGAATTGAAGATGGTTTATCAATCAACTAATTGCAATTAATTTCAATAAATTAATTTTCTTTTCCTTGCAGTGGACTACTTTTTGCATTGTTTATTAAGATATCATATTAAGATAATTTCAAAAAAACAGGATAGGTGTCGCAGCTGCAGACTGATGATCAGTTAAACTGTTATGTCGGATTATATGTAGGCCTATGTTTCATCTCTGAAGGTTCTAGTGTTCTGATTGCATCCTTGATCGTTGTAGGCTTATGTATGCACGACTAAGGTTAAGTATAGCCTACGCATTACGTAATAATGATGACCAGGTATAACTTCATTGCAGTCTGATAATTCATGCAATATTGTTTTTTAATTAGTTGAAGTAAATTGTGGCCTGTAAGGTCAACGTCTACTCTACCTTACTTGGGGCTCCACTGTGTTGACACAGAGTCAGACTTTGATCTGGCTGTGACCATTTGGTCCGGATGCCCTTTCTGACGACTTCCTATGACACTTCGGTGCTCGATTTCTGGACCGAAAGATCGCTAACCAAGCACCTAGCCTGCACTGTCACGTAGAACACCAATTTCCGATAATAATCCCTGTACTAGTAAGAGAGGATTCTCTTTTAATGACAACATGAGCGGTATTTTGACATAGGAAAGATAAAGTAAAAAGCACAATTATCATTCAATAAATGGACATTGACCGTGCAGTTTCAAACTGCGTGAATATCTAAAGTGTTAATTTATGTACGGTATCCCAAAATACTTCCCACCTGCTTAGTAAATCCTGATTATTAATATGTCCCTAACATGTTTTTATTAGCCATCTTGAGTATTTCATAGCATAATGCATGCAATTTCGAAGCAACAAATGTTAGTCAGAATCTTACCTGCAGTGGAGCAGAACATGCGCATATATTCTGAGATGGAGGGGCACATTTTCTATCGAGCCATGTACTGCAATCTCATACAATGTCTTCAGCTGACTTCAGTGGCTTGACTGATTTCTCTGGTGCAATGATTCATGCTTTAGAACACCTGAACAACATTCATGTAGTCATTCGCTGTTCACTAATTCAGCAATGCATTTGTTCTATCTTCATTCGCTATTTTGATTAACATGCTAAAAAATTTTCAACACTTATCGATTTTGCAACATATCGATTTTATGCAGCATTCCATCGAAGTGTTTGCTCTGTGACATCAATAAGGTATAGTCATGTAGAACTCTATGGGCATAGTGTGGTCTCATCTCTCAGATTTTGTAATGACTAATCGTCTTGTGCTTGTTGTCACTTCCACACGCATGTCAGATACACTAATTAGAGCCTATCTTTCGAGTGCGGTCGGGGTACAGAGTTCGGATTGATAGATATCTATGTCATCTTGAGCTGACATGAGACATTTCCACCATGTATTCATAACGGATACAAATTCAAAGCAGTCATCTGTGAATGTGTTACACAGTGTTGTTATGCAGTATGCAAATCTAACTGTATGGACTCATCAGAGGGAAAGCTTTCCATAGGCCTATTCAATATTTAATTACATTGGACGTGCGCTGTACCGACATGAAACAGCATCTCTCATTAACGCTACATCTCGTACCAGTGAATTGTAACTGAATTGTGGACGATTAGTCATGAAATGCCCAACGAGCTGACAGAAAATTCTTGATAAGCTGGTGAGCAACTGGTCTTTTATTGCATGAGCCTTAGTGTCCTTGTCTGAACCTGAAAGATAATTCATTCACAACGATTAGAATAATTTCATAAATAACGCACGAACGTTCTGAAACATATAGTAGTCCCTTCTATATAATAAGTAAAAGCAATTTAAATAATTAATTTAATGGCAGTCCCTCTTTCGACGCTAGAGGACTAGTGTTTGAATATTTGAAAAGTGATTAATATTTCATACTATTTTGGCATGGTATGGTGCAATTTTCATAGATAGAATCGCATTGCTTCATGATGAGAAATGAAGATTGTGTGTCAGAACGTACGTGCGTTATTTACGGAATTGCCCATTATCAATTTATGAAGATCAATGACATCTCCAACCATAAAGATGAAATCACAAAATCACCTGTAGAATCGTTCATAGGCATGTTGGAATATCACTCTGCTCAGTATCGTTTGCAATGGATTATGATGATCAATCATGAAAAAAATGCAAACAAGAATCATAAGTCTGCAGTCATCCTTGAGGCTGATTTACTTTCAATATTCAAATTTCTTCATTGATATGGATATTATTCTATGAAGGGAAAGTAAACTGCATTCTCCTGAAATGCTTCATGCTTAAAATTTTAGCTATTGAATCTAGCTATCTGGCTGACGTTAGGTGTACAAACCCTGGTTAACCGGCGATTTTGGGGAAATATTGTAAGGTGCTGATGCAGATGTAAACAAAATCAATTTGTCTAGTCTGCAGGGAAGGCAGCAGCATCCTCGTGACGTCAGTTTCATTCCTATTCCTTATAGAAGTTCGGAGAAGAGCCAAGTGAGATGATGTATTGTAGTTAAAAAACTATCTTTGTCACTGCGAGTGACTAATGCAATTGCGCTGTGAACAACAAATATCCGTTAAAATTAACAGCTAAAATTACTTTCACGGCTGTTTTTACACTCCGAACAGAAAATATCCGTAGAGACGCTCTATCTGATACTAGATGATTTTAATTGATATCATCAAATTGTGACTCATCATTTTCAAGTTTTCTTACGAATATTTTCTGTTAATTTTATATATTATTAAAATTATTATTATTATAAGTTATATATATATTACTGTAACTGCTGTTTTAATGGTGTGCAGTTTACATTGAGACCTACATCAGTAAAGCTGTACGGTGCACACCTCCCGTATTTAGTTGAATACAAATAATTCATCGCATTATTTTTTCTTCATAAAAGATGATTTGATAGGATTGTAGTGCTTTTCATATTAAAGTACGCTTTTATCATGACTTGTATTAAGTTCTTGAAATGTGTTAATGATCCGATTGAAACAAGCTTAATGTAAAAGGTATTATGCAGGCTTCACGGGGATGCTGCTTCTACTGCTAACTGGTTATTTTATATACTTCATCAGCGACATCATCAATGATCAAGCGTTGGATCGCAAAGCATCTGCACGCATACTTTCGGCCTAGATAGATTGTGTTACGTTTGTTTAAATTTGGGCATCTAACATTATAGGAGAGATCAGTCTTTATATGCGCCTCTTACCTCAATTCATTAGTTCTTACATAAGACAGTTTTCAAAATGAAGTTTTAACCTAAATCACACTTGTCTACAGTTCGTTCAGAAAACAGAAGCCAAGTTCATTGGAAAGCAAACTGTAGACAAGTGTGATTTAGGTTAAAACTTCATTTCGAAACTGTCTTATGTAACAACTAATGAATTGAGTAAGAGGCGCATATAAATACATAAGTAATAATCTCTCCTATAATGTTAGATGCCAAAATTTAAACAAACGTGATAAAATCTATCTAGGCCTAAAGTATCGTGCAGATGCTTTGCGACATGATTGACGCATGCTTGTTATTTTAGGTCTACAGAAGCTCTGATTAATCCATACATTGACTTAAATGTTAATCTCATTATAATTTTGCATGCTATTATAATTGATGCTGGCATAGTAAATACTGCTTAATATAATTTTACAGATTTTGTTTCATTTGTGCTTTATATATAATACATCATGTAATTCTTGCATGGATGCATCCAATACATATCCTTGCTTTTTACGATAGCATGAATCCAGCGTGAAATGTCAATGAAAATATTTCCTTTTTCAGAGACAATGATTCTCTCATTTCCGGATAAGATTGGGATATCAAACCAAGTAGGCCTATACATGGATTCTGCGTGGAACTGTTAGCAAGTGTGAAGGCAATTACTGCACAAGGAATGGTTAAGTGTTACCGAACTGCTGTCAAACTTTCCAGGTACTGTTATTTTTTATCCCAGGCAGTGTTACTGTGGTACGTGGCTATAATTTCATGAAGAATAAACCTATTATTTGACGTTTGACTTTTCTCTTTAAGTAGGATCCGCCCTGTTGCTTGTAAAAACGGGCTTTCATTTAATCTCCAGCTAAAATACAGAGCACTGGAGATTGAATGAAAGCCCGTAAATCAAGCAGCAGGGCGGATTTTTTTTTTGGAACCTCCTTCGGGTACACGAGCTCGTACCGGTTACGTGACGGTAGGAACGACCCGTTTACCGGGCCGAGTTCGTGTAACGAACACGTACCGGAGGCGGGCGATCTAACGGGCAGTGTTTAATAAGCTATCATTGTAGTCAAGCGCAGGGAGTTGTTTTGGACTATTTTCCAAGCATTTGCTTGGGTCTATTTCCCTTGCACGCACCCCGCTCATTAGCTACGCCCCGTGCGTATCTCGAGGCAGGTCCATTAAACGATGACAAAGAAAGGTAACCTGTAATTTGTTTATTGCAGTCATAGTAGCATTCATGAATTGTGTCGCCAGAATTTGATCAATTCTGAATTAAAAACGAATTGAGCATTTCAAATGCAGCCATGACAGTAAGTGCAGATCAAAGCTTCGCTGGTTTCCCAGAATTTTTAAGGTCGATACAGACAGCATTTGTCAACTTCGACAGAATTGAGGTACGGCCATTTCAGGTTGATTGGCAGTCTCAACTCATCCATCAACCCATATGTTGCATCAAAATTCATGGGAATGATCGGCCATGACCTTCTTTGGAGATATCTGTGATCGACATTCTTTCTAATTGCACAATTGCTGTTTATCAACGTGTAAGACTGCAACCAATGAATAAGTTAAACAACTATTAAGTCAACATCTGACAATGAGAGAAACTATTAACAATAGGCCTACCAAGAATACGATAGTGATCAACAATATTGCATTTTACAATTCTTTTAAGTTTACTTATAAGATTATATAGTAGTATGCAAATACATCAATATATCCCGTAGGAAAAAGTATGTTTGTCTTTTACGTTATCAAATCTAGACCGCGGCAGCACATTTGCATAGTTTTGCTCTCATGGTTTTGATCCTATTTTTGAAACTGCATGGTTGTATCCATACACTCCCCTTGAGGCACCATATCTAGGTGCACACAAAGTAATGCCTTTCACTTTTATCGCAGAGTGTAGGCCCAAAAGTCTGTTAATGCAATTAGCATCACGGTTTGAAGTTACGGGCAAGTTGAGGTTCGTCTTCATATTACACGATTGTATCGATGCAAGCTTCGAGTCGTACCAGTCGCATATCCTTAGCATCACAAGTTGATCCATCGTTTTGGCATATAAATAATTCATTTTTAAGAAATAGAAAAGTGCATGATACTGAAACAACTTAAATTTTCTAATTAGAAAAACTTCAGAACCACAATTTCATTCCACTCGGGATCAATTTAAATGTGTCACGTCTCGCATCATTCATTATTTTTGACAAGTTGATACAGTATAATGACTAGCAGACCTGATCGTCTTTATCCATTGGTAAGGAGAACCAGGTGCCGTTGAGAAAATATCGCTAAATGCTAGGATAATTTGAAGCGACAATTCTGATAGCTTCAGTCGGACGGAATTCATTCGCTGAGTAAGATAAACTGTTTTTAATCGTACATCTTGAGTTGCGACTTACTAATTTGTATTTCTTAGCGTATTTGAAGTAGTAGTGGTTTCCCCTGCTAATTAATACAATAATATGCATTGATTGTATTGTTTTGCTTAGAGGATATACTTCATATAGAGTAAAATCTTTTTGGCCTAATGTACATGTATTTTGACATATTGGTTAGCGTATAACGTTATAATTTGTGATACAATAAATCTATTAGTGATCTTATATAGTTAATCTGTTCAATTGTTTGTAAAGAAAGTATATTTTCCCGCTTCCATGTTCGAGATTACTCCGGAATGTGTCATGCGTCAACCCTGTACTAAATTAACTTTCGAGAGCCGATGTGCTCCATGAGTGCATCATTCATAATACTTTTGCGATCCGAGGAGAGCTATCGTGACAAAGCCCATTCTCATCACCTTCCTCTGTCAAGTTTCAGGATGAACGTTGCCTTCAAAGAGATCTTCTGTGTAAGGAGATGCTCTTGCAATGCATGGGTGAATGGTTACAGAGACACCAGGTTCAGTACTAACGATCTGAAAAAACATCCGAACAGGTTTCGTTTGTTCAGCTGTGATATTCGACTTCGTCTTGAATCGTCATCCAGCAGAATCACAGCAAGTATCGGTGGAGTGCTGTCATTGTCATTCGCTTTTCGATTACAAGCAAATAAATGTCGTCTTTCACACAAATCATTCCAGCTACCAATGATCTCCCATAGTTCCATTGTCACATATGAAAATAGATCGAATCTACCGACCATAATAAAATCTGACTTCATCAGAAACGAACAGCAATGAATTGCCGAGCGATGTTCCAGTTTACAAGTCTGCAATAAAGGAGCATGAAAATGTATTCGAAAATATTCTCCTCAATAATCAATACCAGAGAAATGATCAAATATTCAATGAATAACGGGCAAGAAATTTATGTATTTTCCATTCAAATTACTATTCTGACTAGATAGATAACAAAATTAAAGCCGTTTTTCGACGCGAGAAAATAAATATTCAACTTACAAATAAAGTAAAAAAAAATGAGAAGTGCACTCAAAATAAACTCGCAACAAGAAATACGCTGCAACTTATCAAATTGCCCTGTGCTTGTCTCTAAGAAGTGAAATTATTTTTGTTAAAAGGACGGGCCTTCGGCGTCCAGTACCTCCTGACGGTCGGTGGTAACTAACTGTCATGTCTCATGATGGTTGTGTGATATTTCGATTGCCATAATTATAGCATTCAAGTTGCATTAAAGTAACTTTTTAAAAAGCATGTTTCTCAGCGTGTTTTAAACAATCTGTTTAGAGCACGTCATTCATCCAGCTTCCTTCTTAAACGGAAGTGATAATCATAGTTTCTTTTAGGCGGAATTTACATCATCGCAATTAAGGAAAAGAAGCAGTTGTGGATTATGGAAGGAAGAGTCCCTTTAAAGTTAATGATACAAAAGTTCTAGGATACAAAAATTTAATTTACAATTGTGCAGACTTGCTAAAAACTTAGGCTTACTACGTAGTAGTATGTTCAACTAATCAACTGCATCACCATCATGCCATTAGGATGAGTGGTTGAGAATCAAAATGAATTATATTCTTTTCGCATAGCAAACACCGTTGGCCACTATCAAAAAATGTGGGTTCTGTCAATTCTTATCTGCAACATAAGAATGCGAACAATGTGATTGGAAATATATGTGGATGAGACAAAGCGACCAACGGAGAAGAAAAGAAAAGAGATAAGCAACCTAACGCTCGGTGAGCTGGACAGATAAAGATTATAAAAAGTCGAAGCATTTTTCTGAGATATATCCATGGCACGTGCTGTTCACACACCGTCGCTATCTCGGGTCAAGCGTACTTATAAAATGATGAGGATGAGAAAAAAATACGGCACTCCCTTTAATAAAATCGAATAGCTAAAAGTATTTACAAGGCAAACGTTTCGCGACGCAGTCGTTGCCTCAGCACTAAAAAGAAGGCAAAAGCAGCCAGTTCGAGTTTTTTTGTATATCAAGGTGATAATACCGTAGACAGAGTATATCTCAGCCAACCAGCTCGTCTTTGCGGTTCAACTGTAGCGAGCTTCAGCCAGACGATTTTCAAGAGGCCAATTATTTTTGGCAAGTTATGTTGTTACTTATAAAAGCCAGTGCTTAATTGAGAATGGCGATGGTACGGAAAAGCACTTACAGCCGAATAAAAGCTTTGACAGTATCCAATGAATTGGAAAACTTCCACATTAGCAACTGCAACTTAAGCCATAGAGTAAATATATTATGTAGAGTGGCAACTCCGCATTTATTAAATCCCCAATGTGTATACACTTTCGATTTTATTAAATGAACTCAAGGAGATACTCGGACATGTGGTATTGTCACCATTTGTGAGATATGCAAATTTTTGCAGATTTGCAGAAATTACAACGGATCTTGTCGAGTGATCATGATTGTAAAATGCAGAAGGAATGATGGTATTTCACAGATTCTCATGACAGCCTTAGAGAGGTAATGTTGTGTTAAATTAGCAATTCGATGGGTTCTTATTACTTTCATGCTCTACCTCAAAAGTATTTTCTCAAGCGTGATCATATCACAGGCAACCTGCCAGTGTAGAACAAAATCACATAATCAAAGACAATGACTTCATTTAATTTTGATTGAAAGATGTAAATGTTCCACATCACTATTCAGATTCAAGAAATGAACATGAATTTAGTGAATCATAATATCATGCCGGTGAAAATTGAATTGAAAACTTGAAATTTCAGCAAGAAAGCACGAATAAAACCGCTAGTTTTTCATAGACTTTCAATATGATACAATTCTTGAAATTACCTTGATAATCAGCTTGATTTCCGCTTAGTTAGGATGCTTATTATCAAATATTCATTCCCTTTGATAGCCAACTTGTTTAACACTACTTGCATGTATATAGGAATGTCATCTCAAGTATTTAAATTGACAAATTTTGACTTTTTTAAAAGTGCTCAAATAATCTTTTGGACCACGGGAACGTTATCTCCGTAAAAAGCTGAATCTTTTGATATAAAAATTTTCACTGTATACAGATACTTTTTTGAGTCGACACTCTACCTATATATCCCTACTCTATGACTTCAGCTGATGTAGAAGCGCTGGCTATGGGTCAAATGTAGGCTATTTTCTTTCGTGAAACAGTTCACAAAATTTGGAGGAAGTGAATACTACCAGCGTTCATAATTTTGCCATTTTGATTGACAGCAACTTTTCCAACGCTAATTAAAATGTTACTGGTTCAAGTCTACATATGTCAATTAATTCTACTTACAAAAGAACTTTCGAAATCTTCGGAAATGAGAAATGTTGCTCGAGCCGATAAACCAAAATTTCCAAACTTGACGGTGTCAGGGAGAGCACCCACCGCACACAGTCTGAAATAATTGGTTTACAGCTTCCGACAAAATCGATCAGCACAAGCTAACCTGAAATGAAACAACAGCTAATGACTGCAGAGAAGAAACTTCTTGAAGATGACATACAGTATTATTATGATATCAAAAATATAATAAATACGACCTTGAAATGGATTGGAGTTAATTAATCGCGGCAATTATGAATAATCAAGTTATTGGCTGGGAATAGGAATTAATTGCAAATTTATACCTAGCGATTATTTTTGATTTTCAGTTACAAGATCATCGTCAGGCATAGAAGGACAAAATCTAATTCGGCCTACATGCACAAAATTCAAAATTCACATTACATCTTTCAAGATGTAAAACTTTCCTTGTCCACAGGTTAACAAGTTCCACGAAGCAAGCAACTATTTTCCTGGACTGAAATTATTGACCTGGTGCATACTTCTATGAAATATGTCATGCAAGGCCTAATGCATAGATTTTTTCTACCAATATTTGTCATATCTCGAACATTCGGCTCTCGTTCATCATAGCAAATAATGACGTTAGATCTGTGCATTACCTATTACATATAAAGGGTAATAAATCATAAGTAAAGGATGAAGATGAGTAGGATAAGAGGAATATAAATGTGAGCATGAATGCCTGCATCATTTGGCTAAAATGTTTATATTAGGACTTTTAGTTTCGCAATGACTTTTATGACTTAGCACTGT
>CAJQUW010002544.1:0-61284 GCA_907163375.1 Prostheceraeus crozeri | reverse complement strand
GACGCATAGTTTGACTGATGAATCACACTTTATCCATACCTTGTCATCGAGAGGAATCTTGATCCGAGTCTTATGGTTGCCAATGAGATCCGCAAAGTTTTTCAGTGAAGGCAATGAGTCAATACTAATGCAAACGCCACGATGTTTTCGAACACTATTTGCTATTGAATGACGAAATGCCATTCTTTTAGAATTTGCTATGTGAACCAGGGCTGTGGAGCCGATGCGTTATCTCATCGGCTCCGGCTGCGGCTCTGACTTCAAATTCAGGTTCTATCTATGCTGGTTATCCTCGATCCGTTGAACGGGTTTTTTGGATAACGGTGTGGCCTTTAGAGGCTTGCTACAATCATCAAATTAGTTTTCATTAACAAGCAACGACTTAAGTTAATAATGAAAATGATAATAGCCTAATATAATGACAAATAACATACTTGTCATATATTTTTGCATGAATTGACTATCTCTGAAAGATAAAATAAAGCTATAGCCAGGATTGGTTAAATTAGATAAAGATCTCCCGCACTGGCTAAATATAAATTGGCCTAGCCTGCAACCAGTCTACTACGAGGCTACATTAAATAAGACCACATGAGTGATGATGATATACCTAATTAGCCGTCACAGGGGCCGAATAGTAGTATAAGCTTTTTAACAAGGCTTGAATATGAAACTGGATAGCGTATGCCTCTAAATAGCTTATAGGGCCTGTATCTACTCGAACATGGAAAGACTATCGGCTACATATCCAAATATACCGTATCAATAAAGATATCAATTGCTTTATTGAATATTAAAGTGTATATAGGCTAGCTTAGGTTGTTATTGTTATTTGTTATTGCCTTTATTCAATAGTCTGTTGGCCCATGAATAATATGATCGGTGGGTAGCCCACGACTCATCATCTGTAGAAATTGTAATTTAGATAGCCTCATTGCAGTGTAGGCTAGAAATGCACAATTGAAAATTATACTTAAAAAAATTAAAAATATCTAATTTAGGACAAGTTTTGTAATTCTATGCAGCATACTTAATAAGTTAAGGCCTAACTTACATTATATTAATTTCGTATTTTTCATTATGGCGTAAAGTTGCACTAAATAATTCATCAATGATTCATGTATATTATTATATTCAATTTATGTATAACACATTACCACTATTCCTCTGATGATGGTTAGGCTGATGAAACTGAACTCGCAGTATCACACAGCATGTTGCAGGGTGCTATGCATAATAAACATTTGACTGCGAGCACCGAGCAGAAATCCCATCTACTTTGCCAGCTTTCGAATGCGCGTGCGGTTTAATGTCACAGACAATAGAAAAGGGAAGTCAAAAGGCGCCTTTATTGAGAGCGTCTCAGTCTTCTTTTATTGTTTACATATAAGTCAGCATGATATCAGCATAAAGTGTTGACAGACGGAAAAAATAATAATGAAAATTCTTGAAATCCACAGGTCTGTGACATTTGGGGAAATATCATTACACGATACGGCTCTTGTGCAGTCCTCCTTTTAATGCTTTTACCAATAAATGAAGCAGATATCCCTGAAATTAGGAAAAATATCTTTCAGACACTCATAATTACTTTTTATTGGAAGATAATTTCTTTGACTTCCGTGTTTGAGATGAATTAACTACAGGTTCACCTCTTGCAGGATGCAATTTCTTGATCAGGTTTTTCATGAAACAGTTGAACAGTTTGCAGTTTATCACATCAAAAATCTTATGTCCTCGTGGACATGAAATATCATACAAATGATTGAACATGTCATGACGTTGCATGACGTTTGCAACTGAGTGAATAAACACATTCTTCTAATCACCACAAGAAAGAAATTTTGTGAAAATATCCCTGTCTTCGATGATCTCGAGGTACAAAACATAAGAAATCATACAAATTAGAAAATTCAGTTCAGATAGGCGAGAAGGACCGCCTCTATCTGCCAAGGAAATAAAAGTTTTGAGCTCATTATCTGAATGACTTTCATTATGAGATGTCGTTTCTAAGGAAGAGGGCTCAAGAAGAAGCAACTTACAAGCTTCACAGTGATGCAGTCGACTGATCGATCTGCCAATGTATCCTGCAACATAGAAAATCACATTTCGACGTGCAATGGATACCTCATCAATTGAGTCGTCATGCAAACGCAGATATGCTGCAAGCCACGTGTACTCAAAGTCATTTTGAGTATAGTGATTTCATGGAACAGTAGTTCAGGAAGTCATACAGCCACTTTCAATGGCATCCTTTAGGTCTCGAATTTTATTTAGCACACGTATTTTCTTTTCACTTTCTTTTCACTTTCAAGTACTTGACGCACGCTTATAAAAAAAGTTTGCTCCATTTAATCCTCTGTAGCAGCCAAATCTCGCCTCTATCGGATCAGAGAATAGTTTCCCAGGCATAACATAAGAAAAACCAAAATTTGCAATTAGATCAACGCAACAATCGCTGATAGATCGCAGTGATTGGATCCACGCTATTGATGTTTCTCTTGTAAACCCAGTTTTATTCGATCTATCACAGTCTCCGAGAAGCTGGAATTCAATCTGCAGCCACAATTGAAGCAATCAAAAGTCATGTCTCTAAAAATCCGCACAAAACATTGAATCCCTGGAGTACCTCCGCGGTCGAAAGATTCAGCTGGAATATAGAGGAATAGCAGACAATCGGATTTTTGATAAAATGAAAAATCTGATGGCAGGGATATACTAGGAAGTCGTTGACATAGACTGTCAAACCCATCCAGTCGGTCAGACAAGAAAAAAAGTCTCTTCGACATCTTTCAGGTGGTCAGCTTGTTTCTGAAATCGTGAAGATGCTGTTGGAGGATCATGCCGTTGTGCACTTTCCGTAGATGTCGTTGGTTGTGAAGTGGGATAGTCCTCAAAAATATAAGGAATTGCCGACGATTTTAACTGAAGAATTTTCAAATCAGATCGAGGACGCGTCGATAACCTTGTGACGCTTGTATCACAGCTTTTGCGAACAAAATAAATTGCACATAATTCGCTCGCTCCGTGTGTGACGCTAGATATCAAATACATTAGAAAATGTCAATTGCATGTCAGGCCGCACCTCGTAAGATTTCAGATCACTCAGTATTGAGCCTTCGCATCCCGTAGTCTAGATATCCCTGCTAGAAGTGGCTGGGTCGCTTATTGCTATAGCCATGTGAGGACTTGTAGTCAGGTCATTCGTGTGAGTGTGAAGAGTTATCCCTCCAATCAAAATTGATCAAATTGAATAATCGATTGTTTTGAAAAATGTAGGTAGGGGGACTACACAAGAGCCTACAATACAATCTAAGGAAATTGGCATTGTCACAGATGCCAGTAGCTTCTGCCAGTAGCCATACCGATAGATGATAGCCTACATAGTAACCGTATTAGATTTAAGACATTGCGCAAGAAATGTAGCTATATTATCTTTGCTGACTGAACTGGAAATGTGTACATAAATGACTGGCGACTTGTCTCTAGGAATCTACAATCATCTAGTTAGCATGCATATAAAAAGTCTTCAAATTAATGGATTTTGGAGAATACGTTGTCAATATGGAAATTAGTCTTACGAAACATATGCAATAAAAAGATATTACACATGTGTGTAAATATATAATAAATATAGTACAAAAGAAGGCGGCAACTGCAAGGAAAGATATCGGGGAGGACAGATCATTGGTATACTTAAAAGACATATCTTTAGATTTCAAATGATTTAATTTTTTTATGATGCCAATTAATAACTTTCAAAATTCTAGATTTATATCAAAGCTCAAACTATCGGAGCCGGAGCCGGAGCCTTTGTGATAAATCGGCTCCGGCTCCGACCAAAACCATCGGCTCCTTAAGGCTCCAGCTCCGGCTCGGCTCCGTGCTGATGTGAACGTTTTGAACGTCACTAAGTTTCCATGTTCTAATGTAATGAGGCATGTTACGAAAGCTATGTTTCAAATTTAGGTTTAATGTTTGCCTAAAGTTTGTTATTTTGTTAGCTCAACATATCGGAATGATGTTGAGTACAAATTCTTCACATATTCATTCACATTAGGACTACCTATTTATTAGTAATCATTTCTACATATCGGAAGGATGTAGAAATTTCAATTTTAGTAAGACTACTTATGTATTAGTAAGTGTTGCTACATGTCGGAAGATGCAGCAATCGCAAGATCTATTGCAAGTGGAATATTCTATTGATTTTTTTAGACTTATTCTACATCACCTGTGACAGGAAGGCATCTCCTTCTCTTCGACGGTGGGGGAAGACCTAGGCTGTGGTGTCCGTATGGTGATGATAAATTTTTATCCAGCCAACAGCGCTTATCCTCCCAAAGTGAAAGACCTCGCTTCCTAAATGATTTTGTGCTAACTATGTGATTTTTTGAATTTATAATTGTCATATCTTCAGTTGTATCATTCTCACTATAATAGACACTCCTATAGTCATTGTGTTTCAATTTTTTAACTGCTGCTCTCTGAATTCCTTTTGCACGTTTGATGCTATGATTCGTAGAGTCTTGATACTTCATTGAATACATTTTCGGTTTTAGTAGGATCATTTCCTCAAGCAACTTTCCAGCACAATCATCCTTAAAACAATCTAATCTAGCTTTGTTTGTAGTTGAGTATAGTCGGTGATGCCTGTCATAGTTTGAAGAGTCAAACTTTTCACCGAAGTATAGAAGTATATCCTCCAGACGGACAGATGGTGATGTGTATAAACATAGGAAAAACTGTCGGTATCACCTCCACAAAGCCGCGTTCTATTTATCAGTGGACCTTTTAGATCGTTGTAATATAATTGATACATTTCCAACTTAATAGTCAAGTACTGCTTGACCAACATATATTAATTTATTTAAAACTATTGAAGGTTTGTACATTTCCATACCAACCAGATCTTCATCAAATATTTTGTGTTGAACATAGAGAGGATGATTTGACAATTTCGGTAGTTGTTTCTCATTGTTGACTAGTTTAAATTTTTTCCTTCTCTTTACATTTTCCATTGTTTTACCATATAAAGAATTATTTTTCAATTTGTAGAATGACTTTTCGAAGTCAGTGCTTGATTGAGCCCTCTTTTGAGAGTTCATATCAATGTATGTTTTTAACCAAGGCTTTGTGTGAATTTTATGCCACTATGAATCTTCTTGATTCTCATGCCCATGGTCAAGTAAAATTTTAAAATTGGACTACATAATTTTCCCTATCAAATTGATGGAGCAGAAGTTTCTTGATAGAAGAAAGATGTGTATTTGGTCTTACTTTTTCGTATAGATTTTTCATATAGTGTGAAAACACTCTCTTTTCAATCATCTGCATTTCTGGAGCTAATGGGAAATCGGCAGTGTCATCATGAATGGCTGCAGGATACTCTAAATCTAAATCAAAAATGTAGCCGATTTCACCATCATCATCTATATTTTGAACATTTTCTTCATTTAAAAAATTATCTAATTCACTTTCATTCAACCATTTGAAATTTGAGTGGGGTAGATTCCTACTGAGTGAAGAACCGTAAAGGTTATTAACATCTAATTAGGTCAAATGTCGACTTTCATGTGTATTATTTCCTAATTCTGCAATGCGTGCACGCGCTCGGTGAATGTTGGTGAAAGTCATACCCCTCTAATTCCTCGTTCAAATAGATTGTACATATTTTCATCTTGTATGTAGTGTGGGGGATCATTGGAAGAGAAATTTAGTGCTGAGGTAAAGCTAAGATGTGGGAGACTGACAAAATGTACAGGGTCGACTTCATCCTCACGTTGACTCAATGCTCTAAACACTTCAAATATGTCTGCCAACAATAAAACATCTAACTTCAGATATGCCAGCATGTAATCACCAAATGTGCTACAATTAAATTCAATCCATGCCTTCTTAGCGTGTTCATATTCACTATCGGAAAAGTGCTCACGAGTAAGATCATTATAGAATTCAAATTGTGGTGGTAGACTGCAGTCTTCCGTCAACGTGTTTAAGTTTTTGAAGTATGAATATGGAAACACTCCCTTCTGATATAAAACACTATCACTTAATTGTGGAAATTTTACCCTTAATGTCTCTACATGCTCATACGTTTGCAAGCCCTTGGCTAATTCACTCAAGGATGCACTTAGAAATTGATATGAGTCTAAGAATTTTAGTTTAAAGTATACTGTCTTCCCTTTGTATTCATTTACAGGGACACTGGTGGATAAAGTTATACTATTTTCAGCAGTTGCTGCTACAACATCTAATTTCCAAGATTTCATTCTTCCAATCGCTTTATAGTAAACCATGTGACTATCATAATTTTTAAAATTGTGGAAAAATATGGGCAGCTCCCGTCTGTTAAGTCTTAACCGGAGATTGCATTTCCTACATAATGTTTGCCCATATCGTCCGATGATATGATCATAGTAATGGGAAGAAGACCACTCCAGGACAGGACAAAATTCTCAAATTTTTTGTATTTTTAAAAACGACTAAATTTCAGAATTTTGGTCATTTTTCAGGTTATGAAGACCTAAATTCATAAATTTAGGCGTTTTTAAAAATATCGAATTTTTCAAATTTTTCAAAATCTCAAATTTGTGATTATGATTATTTTTCTCTTGCTCAAATCATGACCGTTCCAGGACACCGAAAATTATGAAAGTTAAGAATCTCAAATTTGTGATTATGATTATTTTCTTGCTCAAATCATGACCGTTCCAGGACACCGAAAATCATAAAAATTGGTATTTTTAAAAACGTCTAAATTCATGAATTTTATCCATCTTCAGGTTTTTAAGACCTAAATTAATAAATTTAGTCGTTTTTAAAAGTACCATTTTTGAAAAATTAGTATTTTTTAAAACGTTTAAATTCATGAATTTTATCCATTTTTCAGGTTTGTAAAATATGAAATATCTAAAATTATGTGTCTAAAATTATTTCTTTAAAAATGGAAGAAACAAAAGTGGAAGAAATCCTTCGTTATTACAATTAAAAATAACTGAATTGAATAAAGAAAAACACAAGGATAGAGTACGTTATATGAAAAATAAGGAAACGCAATTATTATTAAGATTAGAGCATTATAAAAATTAAGAAGGAGATGGTCTAAAGTTAAGAATGTAGCACAAGGAATTGGCATATTCTTAACAATAAGTTTAGGTGCTTTAACAATTGTTATATCTTCTGGTGTTTTAGTAATTCCAGTAGTTGCTACTGCTTTAACAGGTACGGGTGTTTTTACAACTTCGCTTGTTGCAATGTTAGATAAATCTTTAATAACGAAGAAACGAAAATCATTGAAAACTAAGCATTTACATATTAAAGAAGTCTATGACAAATTACATTACTACTTTCAAAGAGTATGTGATGATAATGTTATCACGCTAGATGAGATTGAAAAATTTGATCAAATAGCTAATGAAGTAAATCAAATATCATTTCATTTAAAGACCGAAAAAGTTCATGACAAGAATAAACAGGATGGAAAAATTTCTAATGAAGAAAATGATAAATTTTTTTTAGAAGAACTAAAAACTTTATTAACAAAACTTAAAACGAAAAGATGTCAGACGCCAAAGCAATAAAAAAATAATTTGTTCAGTAAAATGTTTTTGTTGTATTCCAATGTTACCACAAAATTCAAATATTATATTTTGAAAATGGATAAAATTAAAGCTGATAATCTAAAAAGAATTAAACAATTAGAAGAGTTAATAAAACAAAGAAATATTATGAAAGAAAATCATTTTCAGCATAGAATGATAAAAGCTGGTATTCAATCTGATATGTTTGAAAAAATGCAGCAAACCGAGCAAGTAAAAACTAATTTTGAAAAAACTATGAAACCATTTGAAACTCTTGAAAAAGAAAGTACAAATAATGATAAACAAATTAATATAACAGATCCAGAACACAAAACTATATTAGATGACTATGGATTACTAGAATCAAACATTAATAAGAAATTACCAAAATCTATGCAATTTGAACATTCTATTTCCTTTATAGATGGAAAAACAATACCTAGATTTTATCTCGGACAAAAAGAAATATTTCCGCAACCTTTTCGAGGTTTAAGTTTTTCACCAGATAAATCTCCTTTTAATTTAGATAGAAATTTTGTTGATCTTTTAAGAGGAGCAGATTTAAATAATTATGCTGTGGAAGATCTAATAAAATATAAAGCTATGTTAGATAGAGTTAAAGCAGTAAAAACTCTTAAACGTTATAGAGAATTAGAAAATTTATTATCAACGGGAGTCAAAGTAGGAAAAGGTTTTAAAACTGAAACAACTGTATTCTTACCAGATGATCCACAAGAATTACTAAATAGATTAAATATTTTAATATCTGCAATAAAAGAAGGACATAATTCTAGTTTCAATGAAATTCATGCTATATTGAAAAGACTTAGAAAAGCAGATTCTAAATGAAGAGGATTATTAAAAATATAGCTGAAATATTTTGTTGTTTTTTAAATTTTTTTGTAAAAAAATATTTATTCAAAATTTTAACTAAAAATGTCTTCGAGAGAATTATCATCAGCAGATTTAGACAAAATTAATAATCATTTAGAAAATCTAACAGAGATTTTGGGTTTATCAAAATTTAGTACGACGTTAAAAATTATAACAACTACTTCATCACACACTTGTAATTTAGAACCCATTCTACATTTGGAACAAAATAAAAATTATCAAATTGCATTGACTAGTTTCTCTACATTTAACACTATTCAAAATGTTATAAAAGATGTGAATGATCAATTTAGATATTCTACTGATAAAGGCAAAACGTGGAAAGTACTAATTTTTCTTCCTGGTTCTTACGAAGTTGAATCAATATCAAATGAAATTAAGAGACATTTAGGTATACCATTTAAAGATAAGAAACAATTACATTTTGCAGTTGAACCGGCAGTTAATAAATTTTCTCTTACTTTAGACGAAAATCATCAAGTTGATTTTAATCATGATAGATCATTGTCAAAGCTATTAGGATTTAATAAACAAACCTATAGTCAAGGTTATCATTTAGGTGAGAAGATTCCAAAAATAACTGAAATAAATTCAATTGTTGTACATTGTGACATCATTGAAGGAGGATATATAAATGGTAAATTGTCAAATTTAATATTCAGTTTTCCAGCTTTTACTGTACCCATTGGTTATAGATTAAATGTAATTCCACAAAGATTAATATATTTCCCTATTACAAGAAAAACTATTAACAACATTAACATTAGAATCACTGATGAGAAAGGACAAGAAATAAATTTTGGAGGTGAAGAGATTATGATGGATCTTTTGGTTAGAGAAGTTTAATTTTCTTCTTCTTCTTCTTCTTTTTCTTTAAAAACAAAAAATAAGAATAAAAATTTTTATTAAAAAATGAGTGAATTTCTCGAATTAAATAAAAAAACTTAAATTTAATCATCGTCGAAATTTATCTAATAAAGTTTTGTCAGTTATTTGTGGAAGATCAGGTTGCGGAAAAACGTATCTATTATTTAAAATTTTAACGACTCCAAATTTCTTGGATTATAACAATCTTATAATTTATACAGCAACAACAGCAGAACAACCCGTCTATCAATTTTTAAAATATGGATTTGAAAATAATCTTAAAAAACAGCAATTGCTTCATTATTCAAAGAATATGAAAATTCTGAATATGAAGAAGAAATAAGTTCGTGGTGTGAAGAAGCAGCAAAAAATAATCAGTTAGTAGAATCCAATAAAAATAAGCATATAAAAATACAATTAATAGATGATAGTGGTAACATGCAAGATCCTAGTAAACTAGATAAAACAATGAAACATTGTGTAATTTTTGATGATTGTGTTAATGATAGAAATCAGTCAGTACAGAAAAATTATTTCACAAGAGGTAGACATATAACAACTGTAGTGTTTTTTATTTAACACAAAATATGTATTCATTAGACGGAAGTGTTATTAGAAAGAATGCAAATATATTTATACTATTTGAAATAAATGCAAGAAACTTAAGTGATTTGTTAAGAGATTTATGTATAAGAGATAAAGATGAATTTAAACAATCGTGTAACAATGCTTGGTCAAATGATTATGGATTTATCACAATCAATATTGATAAAAAAATTCATGATAGAGTTATAGAAGATTTGTTTACTGAGTAATAAAAAATTTTTATACTGAGTAATAAATAATAAAATTTTTATTCTAGACTGATTTAAATAATAAAAATTTTTTTTCTAGACTGATTTAAATAATAAAAATTTTTTTCTAGACTGATTTAAATAATAAAAATTTTTTTCTAGACGGATTTAAATAATAAAAATTTTTTTCTAGACGGATTTAAATAATAATAAATAAACTTTAAAAAGGTAAAGTAGTTATTCCATCAAGTAAAATTTTTCTTTTATCATCAAATGGATCTAATGCTAATTTATGTTGCTCTTTTAAATACATTTTATGTTTCTTTGAATTAAGTCTATAATTACATGCTGTTTTTATTTTATTATTTAATAATGTATTCTTATAATCTTGAAATGTTATTTGGTTAGCCACTGATGCCTTTGAAATTTCTTTTAATGTTTTATGTGTTTTAATATTATTAGTTGTATCATAACAGTAACATTTAGATTTTAAAAATATATTGTTTGAGGAAAGGCGTCGACCAAAAGATCGACGCATGTCGCTCTCCTGCCCCCTCGATAGTCAATACTTGAATCCAAAAAAGGCACCAAATATATTTTGGGTTCTTCTTCAGTGGTGATGTCTCATCCTTTACTTAACATAATTCTGAAGGATGAATAAAATCTTTTATTTTATCTATTTCTTCATCAAGTGAAGAATTATACGGTACTGTTAATTCTAAGAAAACGGAATCCGTATCTGTAAAGTGTAATTTATAGTTTTTGTCATAAGCAGGTGCTAAATGATCATATATAAATCTATACATAAATAGCTTAGCTAATTCTAATGTAGTGAATCCAATAAAATTAAACTTATCATGCTTTACGCTGATTCGACGTAAATGTACAGCACATAGTTCATCACTGAATCTAGTAGTTCTTTTATATGTAGGTTTCCTTGTTAAATTTTGAAACCTATCTTTATCATAAACTATTTCAATATTTTGTCTATTACGCACATTTTCTAAAGTCTTACCATAAAAATCATTATTCATTAATTTAAAAAACACGTTTCCAAAATCATCTTTATTTCTTTTAGCTATTTTACGTTTTTCAATATTGAACTCTATATAATTTTTTAACCACCTAGATTTAAATAGTTTTCGATGTATTTTGGTGAGAATCATTCCATGTTCTAAATACCAATCTAGCAATTTGCATTTTTCCTTGTTTTTTTGTTGGTTTGTATTTCTTAGGAATTAAAGATTTTTGATAATCTGAAAAATCTTCTATATTAGGAAGTTTGTTTTCAGGACAGAAAGAAAAATATTTTGTTTTATCTTTTATTTCATCAGGATATACTAAATCAACTTCATATATATGTTTTTTGATAATCATAGTTTTCTCTCATGAATTCATCAACTGCTGCTTGTCCTTCTATATTTTGATTAAACAATTCTGGAGATAAGATGAAACACACCTCTAAAAAATATAATTTATCATATGTATTTTCTTTATAATGTTTAAGTCTAACACCAGTATTTCCGTAATATTCTAAACACATATAACGAAAGTTTTCAAAAAGATCAGCAAGGATTAATACATCTTTTAACTCTCTCAGTTTCTGCATAGTCTTCTTCAGATAATTGTGATTGTTTTAATGTGATTTAAATTTATTTATTGGAGGGAAGTTTTTGTTCTTTCATTATTTCATTTATTCTATTTACATCTCCAGTTATATATTCATACGGAAATATGCCTTTTAAAGGCTTTAAATTATATTTATTTAATATTTTACATTGTTCAGGTTTCAAAGTTTTCCCCATAACATCTAATGAATAAGGAGTAAAAAATCTAAATGCATCTAAAATTCTAATACAACCTAATTGCATTGAAAAATTTTACATTTATTGTTGTTGTAATTCTTCAACTAAATGGAAATCATATTTAGAACCATTGTAGAAATATAAAGGAACAAAGTTATATCTAAATTTATTGGCATTAAGATTACAAGAATTATGTGCTGCACCGCTATATAATCCATTTAGATGATCATTACCTTTTACTTTATCATTACCCAATTTTTTTCCACAGTAACAACAATTTTTTTCATTAACAAAATAAATTTTTCTTCATCCGTTAATGGAATCATTGGTATATTTGTTTCAAGCAATTGTGAAAAACGACCTTGTAATTCTTCTACTTTCTTTGTAAACAATTCTGAACTGTCTTCACAATAGTATTGATAATATTCTGATTTAAGTAATTCAGGATAATTTGAATGAATGTACATTCCCCAACATAATGGTTTTTGTTCAAATATATATTTTTCTTTACTTTGTTCAGGTGCACTTTTTTCATAATTACCATTATCAGACTTTTGTGTCATGTTAATATTATATGCTTCGAAATCACAATAAATAGTAAAGGGTACTTTATTTTTCAAATAATGTCTATTATATATTAAATAATCATCTTTAGGAAAAGTATTTTCAACTGCTTCATTTTGTTGGCAATTCTCCAAATGTCTATTCATTTCTTCTTTAGTTCTAAAGCTCGTCATACATTGGAGACAGGGAAAATTAGCATTATCTGAAGTTTTTGTAAATATAGAAACATCTTTACACAATATAAAATTATCCTGATAATTTAATATATTCGCTTGTGCTGATTGTTTTGTTTGTTTTAATTTTTCAAATTTATCTTGATATATTTCATGTGTTAAATCGATATGTCTTTGAAAATCTTTTTCAGACTGTTGATAATTTTGATTTAATATTTGTAGCTGTTGTTCATATTCTTTATTATATTGTTCTTTATATTGCTGTTGACATTTTTTAAAATATTCATTTATTTTTTGATTGGTTTTATTTAATTCTTTATTGTCCTCATTTAATTCTTTATTGTCTTTATTTAATTCTTGAATCGTTTCTATCTTATTTTGATATTTATGGTGATATTCTTGTAGTAACATTTTTGATTGTTGAAAATAATCTGTTTCACAATTTTGTAAAATTTTATTTAAATTTTGTAATTTTTGTTGATATTCTAAAGATAAAGATAAATAATCGGAATCATAATCATAATTATAATTACGTCCTTTATAATTATTATGATTAATCATTATTGGTGATAATGTTTTAACAATTTGAAATTTTTCAGTACATATTATATTTCCTTTGCAAAAAATATTATGATGCATGTAATTTACTCTATCATCATAAACTATTTCTGATTGACATAAATTTTTATTATTCAAAGATAATTTTTTTGAATCTGAGTAAAATGGAGTAATATTACCAATAGAAACATAATTCACATTTAATTCAAAAACATTTACTTCCATTAAGTTTTTATTCTTTTTATGAAACTTTATTAACCTATTATAATCATATGGAAATTCATCTAAGCCATCAGAGAGATCAAATTCATTTATGTATTCTTCTTTATTATAATGACTTAGTCTTTCTTTGTGATATTCTGCAGGATGTGAATGTGCTATAATACTCCACAGAAAACAATAATCATCTTCATTTTTTATGTTGATTATTTGTGGTGAACTGAAAGGTAAAGGAACATAACTATCACCAGTATTATTTTTATATTTATCAATTACTATTTTCTTAGATAGTATTTTAACAAATCGCCAACCAGATTCACGTAACTGGGCTTCAATTATACAATTTTCTAATTTATTTAACATCGATTCAAATATGGGTTGTATATCATTTACATTATGAATTTCTTGTGAATTTGTAAAATGTCCTTGTATTATTTCCTCAGGAATTCCATCAGGTCCATTTTTTGTATAAAGTACTTCTACATTCATATAACATTTGAAAGATTTCTTAAATATTTTGAAAAAGTTTGTTAATACATCATAAAAAGTTTCATCGGTTTCATTATGTTCAACAGATTCATTAAATAAATATTTTATATCTGTTACAGCTTCGTCAAATTCATCTATTTCGTTAAATTCATCAGTATCGCTAAATAAATATCTTCCATCTGGTACGGGCGAAGCCCTAGAACCTTCGGTTCGTACATGTTCATCTTCACTATTAAAAACTTTTTTATATTCAGAATGTGAATAATCATCAAACATTTTTTTAACTTTTATATCAGTAGGTAATGTTTCTAGATAGTTTTTATAATTATTTAATTTTAATATATTTCCTTCATCAACTCGATCTACATTTTGTAAATGCAATTTACTTTGTAAATGAGATTGATGACTTCTTTTTGTTAGCAACTTTTTTTACAAAAGTTACAATAAAACTTTTCCATTTTTTGCTTTTTAAAGAAAAAATTTGCGTTTTAATTTTAGATATAAACATTTTAATATCAAGGTCTTGAGAGTTATTATATGTTGTTATATATTTCACGTTCTTTAGTTATTTTATTTTCTTTATCATATAATGTTTTATCATATAAAGTCTTATTAAAAGATAATTTAAATTTATTTTCACTAACTATTGATTCTTCATCAACATCATAAATTACACTTTTTGGTATAGGATGCCATTCTCTTATTGGAATATCTAACTCTAAATCATATTTATTATCTGATAGTAATATAATAGAGAAAAATCTTGGTCTTTGATCTCTTTTGGAAAATTTAATGACACCACCATAATCTGAATCATTTTTAGTTTTTATTAAAGATGATAAAATATTAAATTGATTAGATGTGAATCCTAATTAAAATTTTGTAGACCCGACACATAGTTGTCTAACAGTATCTTCAACTATACCATCATTATTATTTTCAATTGTAGGAAAATGAAATTTAGATGAATTTTGATTATATGTAGTATTGATATCATGTTGAGATATAAATTTTTCTTCACTTACATTTTTATCATTACCAATATTTTTATAATCTTTTTTACCAATTACACCTTTTTCAGATGTTTCAGAATCATCATCTATATTATCAGATTCTTCAATATGATTCACAGGATTATTTTGATTATGATTATGATCATGATTATGGTCATTGTTAATAGTATAAGGTGTAGTCCACATATAAATTTTTTCTTGTTGTGCTGAACCATTTATATAAGATTTTAATAAATTAATATTTAAGTTTGAATATAATCCTATATAAGTATCATCATCATATCTTTGTGGCATATCAGAAATTTCTTTTTTATAAATTGCATCTCTGTAATGTACTTGACATAATAATTCTTCATTATGGTTTTTACTTTCAATATGAATATTATATTGATTAAACTCATCAACAAATAATCTAATTTTTTCTTTCGAAAAAGATTTTAATTTTTTAACTAATTCTCTAATATTGATATAATTGATAATTTTAGTTTCTATCCAATCTGTATTACTAATTGGTAGCACTGCTCTAATAAATCCATAATCATTATTATGACCTATTATAACCATGTTTTCTTTATTCAATTCTACATATGCAACATCATTATATTTGCTTACTACATCCATAAATTTGATAAATGGATCGCCTGGAAAAATACAATAATTAGTTTCTATAGAAGGTAAACCTTTAGTTTGTTCTTTGAATATTTCGGCTTGTAATTGAAACAAAAGATTAACATCTATACTTGGATTATTATTATTTTCAAAACATTTATTTTCAAATCCCGATGATCTCATCGAATAAGAAGAACAGGATGATACGGGCGAATATAATTTTTTTAAATTTGCTTTTTCCATTTTTTTTATTTTTATGTGAGAAAAAATTACTTTTTAGAAAAAAATTACTTCTTAGAAAAAAATTACTTTTTTATTGTTCAAAAAATGATGTTACCAAATGTTGGTGGAGGTGCATATATCCCGAATAATCTTGAATCAGAAATAGAAATAGAAAATTATATCATGAAAACTGGAGACGTTTTATCTGGTCCATTGCATCTTTCTATTCTTCCGCAAAAAAATACAGAGTTAACAAATATACAATATGTTGATACACAAATCAATGACTTAAAAGAAAAATATATAAACGATGTTTTGGTTCCACTGATGAATGAATTAAAGTTGCTAAAACTTAATGACAAATCATTAAACGAAAAACTATTAAAACTTGATAAAAAGGATAGAGAGCTAGAAGCAGATATAGGAAAACTTTTTAAAAAGATTTCCGAACAATCAAAAATTTTAATATTGCTTTCTATAAAGTTAAAATCTGCAGTCATTAAGAATAAACATCAGATAAAATTATTGAAAGAACAATTAGAAGATGAAATAGAAAAACTTCCTGAAAGAATTAAAAAAAATTTAAAGCAGTTACAAGCTACATCCCAAAAAAGTGTTGATGAATTAAGTTCTAAAATTACTCAACAAATGAAAAAGATGAATAGAATATTAAATGAAGTTAACTCACTTAATCAAAAAGTTGATTAAATGAAAACTCTTAAAATCAATTTAGAAAATGAATTAAAGAAAAATTTGCAAGAAAAATCTAAAGAAAATAAAGAACAGTTTGATGCTGTTAAAATCAGTTAGATGTTCTTAAAATTAAGTTAAATGCTCTTAAAACGGCGTTGAAGATGAATCAGCAGAAAATGCAAGCTAATAGAAAAGAAATTAAAGTACATCACACGCTGCTTGACGCGACAGATAAAGTGCAACGGAAAATTAATAAAGTTATCACGAGGTTGTTGGACATTCACACACGTAAATCTTAATCAGACCTTGTCCAGAGGCTTTAGCCGATGATGCACGTAAATCTTGATGACGCACGTAAATCTTAACGTAAATATTTTTTCTCAAAAGTCAAATTTATTCCTAAAAAATACCTATAATTTATAAACACAATCTTAAACATTTTGCTTCAAATCAAAAAATAGCACATGAACCATCTATGAAATCTGTTTACCATTATAACAATGTAGAAACAGTTCAAAAAGAAGGAGATTGTGTACACAGCGGAGCTGGCATCTTTTCTGGTATAGGAAGTATCGTTAACTTGATTAAAAATAATAAAGATTTGATTACATCTGCTGCAAAAGGAGCAGCTGCTATAGGTAGTACAGATAGTGCAATATCAAATGCTGTTAAGTCTCAAAACGAATTAAAACAACTAGAAGCTATTCATTAAACTTAAAAATGATTCTGAAGAACAAAAAAAATTAAAAAAACTTTCAGAGGAAACAAAAAACAAAATTGCTAACATAGCTGCAGGGTCTGAGAGTAAACATGAGAAGAAATCAGGCGTAGCCATAGAACCTACGGTTTGTTCAATTGAAGAAATGAGGCAATGGTACGCAGCTAGGTACTGGTTTAGCAAAATTCTAAAAATATATTTTAGTAAAAATCTTTTTGGGTGTGAGAAATTTTTTTTCTGGGTGTGAGAAATTTTTTTTCTGTGTGTGAGAAAAAACAAAAAGTCAAATTATTTTTTATAAAAATGTCTTCGCTTATCGAAAATAAATTTAGATTAGACGATCCTCCGTTCGTCAGTTACAATCAAAAAAAGAATGACTATATAAGAATTGCTATGAATCCCGGATTTTCCAGTAGAGTAAATACTGGAGGAGATTTAATTTTTGAAGTTGATAATCAACAAAGTTAAATATATCTACCTGATTCATTTTTACACTGTGAATATTCTTCACATAGTGATGCCAATTTTACAACACCATTACCAGAAACCGATAATATTGCATTAGCGAATAATTTTTCCAAAATTATTTACACCAATGCGTTTAGATGTTGCAACTCAAAATACAGAAACAATAAGTGATTCTCCAGGTGCAATTGATACAATGCTTAGATTTGTAACAATTGGTGAAAATAATAAAAAGTATGAAATCGAAGGTTGGTTTCCTGATACTAATGATGGTATAATTGTTGATGATTTAACTCACGCTGGAACAGATGCAGCAGGAATTGCGAAAGATGTAGAAAATATTGCAAAACATTTAAATAAAACAAACAATAGTGCATATAAAGAAAGACGTGAATTTAACAAGAAAAGTAAACAGACAGTTAATTGGTCATTGTCTCCATTATTCGGATATTTAGATTATGACAAAATATCATGCTAATTAAAATTTAAATTAATAATTCATCGTACAGCAAATAATGAATTAATCTTTTTTGGTAAGACTGGAAAAAAGCATATCTAAAAATTGATAGACTTGAATGGTGGATTGAGCATATTACTCCTAGCTCGAATTAGATATTGCAAAAAAGATTAAAAACTGACAAACCAATTCCAGTAAATTTTCTAAAGCGTATTGCCAGTTCAGTAACTTTTTCCGAACAAAGATTTAACTGGCATTTTACTAGAACTGCGAATACTCCAAGATATTTATTACTAACTTTTCAAAGAAATAATTCTCCAAGTTTTGATAAGAACAATAATCTTTTCCATATTAATACAATTCGAAGTTTACAAGTTGCTTTAAATCAAACCCGATATCCAATTGATCCATTAAGATTCGATGATACCAATAATCAATTTATGGAAGGATATGATGCTTATCGAAATCTTTGTATAGAATTTGGAGTTGAACCACAATTAACTCCTGGAGATTGGAGACATTTATATCCTGTTTTCTGTTTCGATTTAAGTACACAATCTGAAGATATTATCAAGACTGGTTGTGATGTAACAATTAATATTGAAAAGAAAGATTCCACAACTTCATTGATGGCTTATGGTTTATTGCTAGAAGATGTAAAATATTCTATTGAAATTCTTAATGGAAAGATGGCTAGGATCGGCTAAAGCCTCTGAACAAAGTTCTATAGGTTAGTAACCTGAACAAAAGTGATCGGCTAAAGCCCAAGACTTCGTCGACTGGTTAATTAAAATTTTTAGTAACTTAAAATTTTTGATAACTTAAAATTTTTTCATAACTAGAGTAGATTAAAATTTGTTCTTAACTTAAAATTTTTTTCATAGCTAGAATAGATTAAAATTTTTGATAACTTAAAATTTTTTTATTAAAAATGTCGCAAGCGAAAGTAATAATAATAAAACTGTTGAATTAAAATTACGTAACATTGTTGACAAAAATACACCTAAAACTATTACGATTAGCAAAAAGAAATATTACATAAGTAAACCAATGATTGAGAATATTCAATTACAAGAAGTAAAGAATGGTGGAATTCTCCCATTAATTCCACTAATAATAGGAGGTATAGCATCTGCAGGAAGTGTTGCAGGTGGGACAGCTGGTATTGTCCAAGCAGTAAATAAAAATAAATCAGAGAAGGCAGCATTAGAAGAACAAAAACACGTCATAATAGATAGTTAGAGAAAGTTGCTAGGGGTGAAGGAATAGCAGATAATTTGATTAGTAAATTAAATTTAGTTGATGAAGGAAAACGAGTTCTTAAAAACATTCTCCACAATGTTGATGATTTAATTGAAAATAATGAAACTAAAGATGGTTCTGGAATATATCTAAGTCCTAGTATGATAAGGTAAAAAATTTATTTTATTTTATCTTTAAAAATGAATTCTACAAATTCCGAAAATTTAATTAAATTAAAAATTTCTAATTTAGATTTATTGAATTATCTCTTAAAAGTACATAAAACCTCAAATTGTCAGCATTCCGGAGGTGACATGCAAAAAACATTAGAAAACTTTCCTGAATTTATTTGGAGTAAATATTCAAAAGAAAAACATCTTCCTGGTCATTCATATACCGGTCCAGGAACTCGATTAGATATAAGACCAGATGAGAATAATAATCTGAAACCAGGTGAAGAACCAATAAATAGAGTAGATGCGGCAGCTTACAGACATGATTTAGCTTATCGAAATCATGACCTAAAATCTCGTCATGCAGCTGATAAGAAGATGATTCAAAAATTAGATAGTATTCAGAATCCTACATTTAGAGAAAAAATTGAAAGAATGTTTGTTAAGAAAGCTTTACAAGCTAAAATATTATTCGGTCAGGGTTTAGACAAAACTCATAACTCTGAAACCTACGCGTCTGAAATTCATAAAGAATACAGAAGGCCTAAATATTTATTGAAAGTAAAAGTATTTAATAAAGATGATATTTGGAGTGCTCATCTTATTCATATGCCGAATGAAAAAGATTATAAATACGCATTGACCGTTATAGATTTATATACACGATACGCTTGGGTAAAGCCTTTAAAAAACAAAAGTGGTCTGTCAGTTAAATATGCGTTTGAAGAAATCTTTAAAGAAACTAATTGAAAGCCAAGGAAGCTCTTCGTTGATAAAGGGACTGAGTTTTATAACAGAAATATTCAGGCACTATTTGAAACTGTTTATTCAACTGAAAATGCAGGAAAGGCTGTAGTAATAGAGCGATTTAATAGAACTTTAAAAAATAAAATATTCAAGAAAATTATAGAACAAGGAAATCAGAAATGGTTGAAGATATTACCAGGAATTGTTGAGGATTATAACTATAAGATTCATTCAGGTATTGAAGAAACTCCAAAAAATGCTTCTCACGATCCTGATTTGATACGAAAAAAATATTCGAAAATAATTATTCGAATGAGAGTAATCCGAATTTGCAGAAACTTAAGCTGAAATTTAAAATTGGAGATAGAGTTAGAATATTTAAGTATAAGAATAAATTTGAAAAAGGCTTTGTTGGCTATTGGACTAAAAAAATATTTGAAGTTTATAAAATAAATCAAACTTATCCGATTACTTATGAAATTAAAGATTTAGATGATGAAGATATCAGAGGCCGATTTCATCAAAATGAATTGCAAAGAAGTGATTTTTAATCATCATTATCATCATTATTATTCAATTCTAACATAATATCTAGAAAAGGTGCTCCTTTTTGCAATTTAAATAAAACATAAAGACATAATTGACCACAATTAGTAGTTCCTGGTTTTTGAATTTGAAATGTATTATAAAATCCATTTCCAAGTAATTCTTTGACTTCATTTGTTGGAGGCAATCCATATGAATCGAAATAAAAATTAGAACCGTTTATATTTCTTTGTCCCGCTGACCAATGTACTCCTTTTTGATCTGACGTGTGGAGATTTGTTATGAAATTTACAGTTGGCTTATCTTTAGTCAATTGTAATTCGTCTCTCATTAGGATATGAAAATTCTTTATTCCTAATTGTTTGGCCATTTTCTTTAGATCAAAATTTGTCGTGGTTTGTTTGCCGCATTGTTTTAAGAAATCATTTATGTTGCTCATTTTAAATGGAATATATTTCAGATAGTGTCCCCTCTCAAAGAAGAGAAATCAGAAAGGGGGGATTGATTTAAAACTGTCTCATAATGATGACTTACCTTACTACTTATTCGATTTGAAATGATTATATTATAATTATTGTAATATACATTGTTTAACAGATTTCCATTTTCTTCATGAACTTCATTCTCGAATGTGTTTCATCGTTAAAGTGATTGTTTAAAATTGCTATAACAACTATCCCGCATATCGGCGTTTATGCGTTCTAAATTTAGAGGAAGAATTGCTTAATTGTCACTGCACTCTTATGTGCTTAACCAATTCATGACTTCACAATGGGAAGTACTTTTATTGCTACCCGTATGTGTTTGAACCTATTCATGTGGAAAGAGAAAACACTAAATGAATTTTGTGAATGGATTTCTAAAACTGACTTTGAAAACAGATTTTGAAAACTGATTCTGAAAATAATTTACGTAGGGGTAAATTGAACTGTCAAAAAATTACCGATGCGTAAATTGAAATGACAAGAGATCCACGACAATTTTAGGGGAAAGCTGCTAGATGTTTTCCGTTGCTAGAACAATAAATCTTTTTCTCTCTTGAATCTCTCTCTCTCTTCAATCTCTGTCTCTCTTCAATTATCAGCCAGTGTGCGGGTTCATTGAATAATTTTGTGTTTATGAGTTACAATGATCTTCTAGTTCACACAATTAGTACTTTAAATAATGTTGAGAATACAATAACGAAGAATGTCTAAGTAATAATTGCGTCTTCTTAATTTTTTTGATGTTGTGTCCTGGAACGGTCATGATTTTCAAGATAAAATAATTATAATCACAAATTTGAGATTCTTAACTTTTATGATTTTCGGTGTCCTGGAACGGTCATAATTTGAGCAAGAAAATAATCATAATCACAAATTTGAGATTCTTAACTTTTATAATTTTCGGTGTCCTGGAACGGTCATGATTTGAGCAAGAGAAAAATAATCATAATCACAAATTTGAGATTTTGAAAAATTTGAAAAATTCGGTATTTTTAAGAACGCCTAAATTTACGAATTTAGGTCTTCATAACCTGAAAAATGACCGAAATTCTTAAATTTAGTCGTTCTTTTAAAATACCAATTTTTCAAGAAATGGTACTTTTTAGATGGACTAAATTTATGAATTTAGGTCTTAAAACCTGAAAAAATGACCAAAATTCTTAAATTTAGTCGTTTTTAAAAATACAAAAAATTTGAGAATTTTCTCCTGTCCTGGAACGGTCTTCTTCCCATTACTGATCATGATCACGAACTTTTATCTTCATCGCTGAATTTCGATTTACATTTGTTGCAACATTCTGCATTCTCATGGCTTGCTTTTTCATCCGCTGACAGTGTCATTGGCTGCCTAGTTATTGCACATTGGTTGTCATTTAAGTCTTGGGCTACAGTTTCTAAGTGGTGCAAGAAACTAATAATGCAATTTTCTCCCTCAAAGAGGTAATACTTGTTTTCAAATTTCGATTGAAAGGCATTATGCCAGACATGATAAGCTCCAATGGCCGCAGGTTTATGTATTTTATTATCAATGTAGCACTCTATATGCATAAATTACCAAAGGAGGACTTAGTTGATATTCCATGCTACTTGTTAGTACTTTTAGATCTGTCGGCATTTTTTCTATTTGTGCTTTTCTTCGAATGCAAAACTGGAAGTGTCGTTCTAGTGTTGTCTTATATGTGAATGACTGAGTGCATCTTTCGCAGAAGTATTTATGTCTTTTTAAAGTTCTCCTATACAATCTTGACAGCTTTGGAATTCCACAATAGTGTGCTGCTCCATTGTTTAGAATTAGCAAAATATTAACCGTTTGCCTACCAGTAAAGTTACTATTGAAACGAACACCTTTGAGTCCATTTTCATAAAAGTGAATGTTAATTTTAATATCATTATTTTTCTCGAATTTTCGAAGATCTTTGATTGATACTGATGTGGAAATGCCTTCCATATTTAGCTCAGATGTCCACTTACTATATGATTTTACTTCATTCCTTGAATAAGGTACTTCATTATAATGCAATATTGATAAAACTGCATATAGGAAGCAATCATTTGCATTTGAATTAACATTAATGACAGCTCTAGAGTTTTTTTAACTTCTTTGGTAGAGGAAATGATTGTCCACCTGACAGTATTGGACTTGTTATTACATTGAACTCTATATTTTGTACATCATCTATAATCCAATTGCTACCCTTTTTTGTGAAGGCTTCAATATGATTTATTAGACTATTTAGATGATCCTGAAACCAAGCATCATAGTCATAAATATAGTTTGAGGATGATGAGGTAAAGTGTGCGAGAAAAGTTTCTTCTTCTTGAGGATTAGAACGGACATAACGAATTTGTTCAATCAGACGTCCGCGCAATTGATAGCTCCCTAGTAAGTCAGACACTAAATTCCCTAACATGGAACGCATGCTTTCTAAGAATGCTGTTATGTCCAAAGTAGGTGTTATTGGCGTGATATCATATACACGTGCATGGCCATTGAGTGCGCTTTCGCTGAGACTAACAGTTCCATAGTTATTATGCATATTCATCTCACTATTTGTATTATGTACATTCATATGCTGTCGAAATTTACTTATGGAGTTATACGTTTTGCCACACCGAGAGCAGTATTGCATTAAGTTTTGTATGTTAGTTGAAGCGCTGGTTGTTGGGTTAGAAGTAGATCTATTTTGATTATTCGAATTTGACTCTGTTATGCTATCATTCGGTTTATTATTGCATGCAAGTTTATGCCTCTTAAGATTATCCATCCTATTCGTCTTATATGGACACTTGCTACATTGATACGTTTTTCCTAACTTACAAAATTTTTCATGACGTTGCAAATTGCCTATGAGAGTGAACACTTTTCCACACTTGGTACAGACAACCATGATTATTGATGAGGATTGAAATTAGCAAGCCCTTATATACATCTACCATCTAATGACGTCAGCGTCATCACCAGCCAATACCATATGTTCCGATCTGTTGTAAAGAGAAAACACATACAATTTCAACAATTATTTTTTTCAAAATAGAAGAAAATAGAAGTCAAAGTAATGAAGTTAAAGTTTGACGCATTTGACAATGCCACTATGGTAGAGTTTTAGGTGACTGCAGCTGTCACTACAGCCACCCAAATCGTCCATCCTCGAAAGGTGCACTCTTCTTTTTGAGGTTTGATTGAGTAATATTTCTTAGAGACTCAATCAAACCTCTATTGTCCTCCTCCAACTTCACCTCGCGGGCCTCAACCTCCTTCAGGCGCTCTTGGCAATGACGGAGTTGTACCTCAACGTCATCTTCTACTGTCGTGTCGAGATCGACATTGTACTGCCGAACAGGGAGAGGGGCTGGAGGTGCGGGCACAGCAGCGTGAGGGGAAGGATCTGCGGCTGGGATCGAAGAGGAAGGAGATGCGGCTGGGATCGAAGAGGAAGGACGCAGTGGAGATAACGGAGCCAGTGTCATCATCGGTGATAAAGGAAGGCGCACACTCCAGCTCGGAGAAGCCCGGATGTGGCTGAATGACACCTCCTCCTGAGATGCACGCATCGCGGAGTCCTGTAATCGAGAGAAACAATTGTTTATCATCTATTTAGCATTTTACCATTGATGAGATACAAAAGTGAATTTTTCTTATCTCCGACTGGATTGTGACCTTCTGACCGGATCCAATCTCTCTCTCACGGGGCAACGAGTCATTCCAAAAGATAAATCAATCTATTACAAACAAAAAAACATTAGTAAAGTGAGTTTCGAAACATATTTTAATAGAAAATTATGTACTCATGTAGTTGACCAACTTTGATACTTACATTTGTAACAGGATCATCATCCTCATCGGAAGAAGATGTCGGGGAAGAAATCGCTGACGAAGTTTCCTCATCAGATGAAGTCGCTGACGAGGTTTCATCGTCCTCTGATGAAGACTCCCGAATAGAATAAGGCTTTTCTTCATTGTCTTCCACCGACGTACTCGTCGCTGGCGTCGATAAGAAACTTCGATGTTTCCTGAGGGACAGCGATCGCACAACCTGCAGCGAAAAATAAGATAACATGTTCGCAACTCATTGAGAAGCATACATGTTCTTGGAAATACTTCATGCATTGAGAAATATTATTGAGAAATAACTAAACAATGACACTTACCGGACTTGGAAGGCACTTCTTCTCCGGTGTAGGCAAACGGGGTATACTGTTCACACCTGTAAACTGCTGAAGAAAAGATCATATTCAATTTCACATAAAGAGCTAATGAATAACTTTAATACTTACATTTCTCAAGCATTCAGCCGCTTTCTTCTCTTCAAAACTGACACAAGTCTGTTGAGGCAACTCACTCCGAAATGTTGTGACAATGTTGAAATACTTTTTACATGGTAGAATAATTAACGGAGTAAATGTATTCTTACATTTTTAGTGACAATCTTTTTTTGAATTAAGACCTTGGTCTTCTTAGGAGGAGGCATCTCATCATTATCCTGAAATGTTTAAACGATATATATTTTTTATGCACAATGGACCAATAATTAATTTATTCGGCTTTAAGAAGCTATCCTTTGAAGGTATTATGTATGATTGACAGAACTCACTTCAAAATCACTTAAGGTGTCATCGATGAACTGTCGTGACTTGGGGGCTTTCTTTGGGACTCGGGACTTGACGGGTTTCTTTATTGCCGTAGGCTCATCAACCTGTGAAAGGACACCTTCCATCGGCCTCTCCTTTTGAAATAATAGCTCCAACCTCCTCTTTTCAGCCTTTGAGGTGAGGTTGATGCCCTTCCTCCCATTTTGCTGAGCACATGGTGTGTGCTTATCAATTAATGCCTTAGAGGCTTCGGTATTCACCTTTTCATTACTCCGTTTATAGGACTTGCAAGTGAGGCAGTACAGATACGTACAGTCAATTTTGAAGAGGCAGTCCTTGTGACCGCTCTTATTAGCATGACGAACCGGCAATTGACATGTTTCACAGAAGTGAAAAATTAGGCGCTGTCGTGCAAGACTCTCTTGTCGGACCATCTCTATAGAGGAAAAAATTTGATTATAATTTTATCTCTTATTAAATGAGAACTCATTTATATATCATCAACAAAACTCTATGAAGTACTACCTTGATATTGAATAAATCTTAGAAAGAATTGAAATCTGAAGTTGAAATTGAAACCGAAAGTCGAAAGTTTAATTTTCATTCGAAAACGGTTTGCTCATAGAAAGAGTTGAAATTTGCAAGTAACTGTCTTGAAATTATTCAATTTCGAAATTAATTTAATGGAATGAAAGTGAAATTTCGAAAATTTCAACCAATCCTCAATTTGTTTAATTAAACAAGCTTGAATATTATATATCTGTTAGCAGATGACAGACTGAATATTTAAAATGGATGAAGGCTTTATTTAGGTATCTTTTATTTGTAAACAAACTGTGAAAATCTTGTTGATTTAAATACACTTACCTTTAAACTGATATATTCATATCTCTTGCTCAATGACTTAATTTAGGATGAAAAATTAAAAAAAAGCATGGTTAATAATGTAACATAAAGTGTTCCTATCCTAAAACCCAAGCTTCTATATTTAAAGCTATTTGGTTATAGGAACTTAATAATGTTTCTACTCCCGAATATCCTATAAAGTAGCACAACATGGTAGTGAAACTCACTTCAGAATTGTAGTATGAATCGGAGAACGGCGGAACGAAGAACGACGTCTGCTATGGACACTGAATTATTTGAAAATGAGTGGAAATTCGTTGTGTGCAACTTCTTTATATATGAAATTGACAAAGCAACTATGAACAAAGACCTTATGACATCACATCCTGGAATTGGTACGGTCAAACAAAATTGATAACTCAAACAAGAAATTAAACTGCTGGTCTATTTTTAAACTTAGAAGTGGAAGTGCCATCAAATGTGTTGAAAGATTTCTACATACAAGCATTGGAGTCAATTCCAAATATTATAAAATGATGGATTGATGTATTGCTTGAAATGCTATTATTTAAAGACATATTATCAATTAAATTTAAAGAAACCAGATGCTTAAATTGTTTAAGAAATTGTAAATTTCAAATTGCGCGCCAAATTTCGAAAATTCAAATTTCGCGCCAAAATTTAAATAATCAAATTTAATGACGTGAATTTAAAGATACCAGATGCTTGAATTGTTTAAGAAATTGTAAATTTCAAATTGCGCGCCAAATTTCGAAAATTCAAATTTCACGCCAAGATTTAAATAATCAAATTTGATGATGAGAGTTAGGGTTAGGGTCAAGGTTAGGGTAAGGGCTAGGTTTAGAGTTAGGGTTAAGGTTTGGGTTAAGGTTTGGGTTAGGGTTAGGGAAGCAAGAAGAGTATCTATGGCACCCGGAACCCATGGGTAAATAAATTTTTGAGTGCGCGAAGCGCCCGAGATAATTTGGGGCCCCCCCCGCCGTGTATGAAGTGTATGAAGGTCAAAGGTCAAGGTCAGGTCTAAGGCCAAGGTCAAGTGTAGAGGTTTGTATATTATGGTCATTTTTAGTTGTAAAACTTTAACTTTAAAATTTGTAAACTTAGTCATTTTTGTAAAAAAACTTGGAATTTTTCAAGTTGCATACAGATGCATACAACTAGGATTTTTTCATTAAATGGGTGCATACAATATATCATTCGAATGCTCTTTTCATTCTGATTCTAATGGTGTATTGTATGACACATGTATGACATATAACTAGAGAGCTACATGCCTTTAAAGAATGGGCTAAAAACTTAGTGAATTTAAAAATCTAACATTTGTCTGCTTGCATACAGTTAGATACAACTAGGATTTTCCCATCGAATAGGTACATACCTTATATCATTTGAATGGTCTTTTCATTCTCATTCTTATGGTGTCGTGTATGACACATGAATGATATCATCCTGGACTGCTACAAGCATTTTAAAATTAACAACATAACTGATTCTTTAAAAGTTATATGTTCCTATTTATTTCAAGTTGAAGTCTTCATATTTGATTTTTTTTGTTTCAATTCAGTTATTGAACATCATTAATTGTAGATAGTTATTCCCCTTTCCCATTCAGACCTTAATTGAATACCGATTTGTGAAATGATAAAACAAGTCTGTTCATATATACAAATGAATATTAAATGAAAAGATTAAAAAACACACTAAATGTCATCAAGGTAAGGAAAGGGTACAAGTTTTTTCAAGTCCACTTGCACATGGATCCTGGTCTTTTTGGGCGCACAGGGACAGCGACGTGGTGTGTCAAGGTCGATGATTGAAAATTCGAGAGCGGTTGTGAGGTTCCGCTCGTTCGGCTCCATTCGCATGAAGACCCGTTTGGTGTGATACGTTTTCGGCGCGTTCTTCACTTTGACAGTGACCCTTCAATATAGTGGCGTTCGCATGGACTTTTTATTCATGTGCCGCATCGTCTCGATTGATACGTCACCATTATCACTCGAGTAGTCGGGCGATGCAGGGGCTTGGGTGAACACCACCGGCTCGTTTGGTGTTGTAGATCGCTCCATCGGAGATTGGGGAGGTGTATTGGTACGTTCCATTGGCGATTGAGGTGAAGTGGTACGATCAGCAGTACCGTTCTCAACTGCAGCTTCCTGTTTGCGATCCATAATGACTTCTAGATTTAAAATAATTGTAACTTGTAAACGTGAGGATTAGAACCTTTGATAAGAATTGGTACAAACCTCGGACTTATATACTTTTTAAACAAAGGAAATCCTAACAGCCAATCAGAGAGGTACCGAACTTCCCTAAAGACTATATAACTATATAAAGGATGTCATTGTTCCAAACTGTTAAGTACTCAACCTCAACGTTCCATAACGAAGAAGTATGTCTTAAAAACCTTTATTCTATTTTCAAAATGACAGCCAAGTCATTATGGGAGGTCAGTTGGATATGACCATGAATCTCTGTTGCGGCTGCAAAGTGGCCTTATGGAAAACTTTAACTGTGACAGCACTTCAAAGGCGGAGTGGACTACCAGTGAAGTGTCCGGTACACGAGTGTGAGCATGATTTCACCAACAATCAGACATTTCATGAATGGTGTGATGACTTCCTAAAGATCATGGAGTCGCCTGAGGGACGTGATCTGTACCCATCCTTTATTTTTCATGCTTAAATTAAACTTACATTGTAAATCTCTTGTCTTTTACACTTTAAACATAGTTCTGGAATTGGTTTTCTTGTTGGGGAGCAACTAAATCATAACTGCACATTAAAGTTTCACATCTAAATAGTGCTACATTTAAAATAATTGTCACAATAGTCGCAATTGAGCAAACCCATTCAATATCAAACAACGGACGTCTATCGGTACGTACCCAAGTACTCAGAACCAAGTCGCACAAGTTCGATCATAGACGTTCCGAAACGCAGTGTACTCAACCCAGTCTACCAAACATATGTACCTATCCAGTAAGACAGATGTCATACATGTTCCTATTCATAACACTGAATTATACATGTACCTATCCATGTTCCTATTGATAACACTAAATTTTACATGTACCCATCCATGTACCTATCCCTCGCAAGTAGGGCACAGTTTTCACTACTCACATTCAGATGGGTCATACTCCCTCCGCCTGACTACGCTACTGGCTACAGATAGCCTAAACCAATCTACATGCAAGCTACAAACATACATTGCGTGTGATAACCTGATAGATTGCTGTATGAAGACTTTTTCTCTCATTCGGCCATCTACGATTTTTACTTAATTATTACATCGACGACCTTAACCTGCTGATGAGGTTTTGCTACGCTTTTTGCTGAAAAATCTTCATTATGACTGGAAATTGACACTATAGAAGACCTGCCTGTAAAATACTACTTTATGCTGACATAATATCACAGACAGAAGAGGAGAGTTAATCTAAAAAAAAGACCCCGAAAGGAAAAAATTCAAGAGGTGAGAACAAAATCTGACTTAAATCATTACGGGAACTACAAACGTTTCTGGCTTATTTGCCGTCATCAGTGTAGTATACCCTATTTTAGAGAATCAGTAAATCAGATGCCGATAAATCGTCATCCGACCTCCAGACATCTACAATTAATGAAATAATTCAAATCTTGTTCTCAGAGCTCGGGTTCAAAAATTTGAACTTATAAACACGAATGCAAATAGCTAGTAAAGGAAGAGGAGACTTCAAGTGGATAACATAAAAGACAACAAGAAGTCACATCAGAGGAAAATAATAGTGGACTCAAAATTAAGTTCTTAAGTTGCAGAGTAGTCTATAGACTTCAATGTAAATTCATTTAGAAATCTGTCTTTACATGTCAAATGCGCATTCATTTCATTGCATAGTTATACAGTACATACCATAACTTTGAATACGTATACTGCAAGTTTAAAGCAAGTATACTGCAACACTAAATTGAAAGAAAGTAAAAGTCGCAGAATATTATCAGAGTTCAAAAAATACAATTACAGAATTAGATTCAATACAATCGAAGAATCTTCTTTGAATTTCATGCAGGCCTATGGGTCACCATAAAGGTTAAGGACATGTAAATCTGTGCTCTAATAGCACACTCTCATTAATGCATTTGTGCGTACGATGCAATATCATCGTAAATAATGTGTTGTTCTGCTCTGTTTGACACTGTTGTATGCACAATGACTTAAAATGAATAGAGGCACAATTTATTCAAACTTCAGAGTGAGACTACATCTACAACGTAGAAAATCAGATAAATGAATTCGAAGCTTGATTGATTGTTTAAACGAAACAATGCAACTCCTCCTTGCCTGAGCTGTTTTCTTGAATTTGGTTTGCATTGTTTCTTTACGAACTCTTTCAGAAGCGTTGTGTGCAGACTGCGCCTGATATTTTCTAACTCGCCGTATGGCGTATACATAATTTGTATTTGCATGATTTTCAATGTGACTTGGAAAATATGCGATTACTTACTTATTTACTTATGTGTACTTACATATTTTGTGTATAATTTTAATTCTATTTATGAGCTATACTTATAATATTTTTTCTATGTTTCCAAATTATGAGATGCCTAATTAACTTATTTTAAAGACATTACTTGAAATATGTAGTACATTCTTATTTACTTTTTTAATTGGAGAGACATATTTACATATATTTCATCGAGTGTTTGACATATTTCATCGAACACAATAACAGCAAACCTACAGAAAAAACAAAACTTTCGACAACGCAGGCATTAGAGCTTTAAACTAACTTTATAGAAGTTACGTTAACATTCAGAGAACTGTGACCAAAAATTTCAGACGGTGATTTGTGCGTGACTGCCAGTAGAATTATTATCTGGTCAAATATCCATTACGTGTCAGACAATATATCTGGTACAATATCCACTACAATGAAAAAAAGTGAAATTGCTTTGCTAACAATTTAGTGCACGAACAGTGTAATAGTAGTTTTTTCCACTTTATTTAATGCATCTCTTATTTGCTGAATTATTGAGTGTATCTACTATTTTTTCTGCTATTTACTAATTTTGCGAAAGATCATCATTTGATATTTCACATTTGTAGTGAATATAGTTTTAAGGATACACATCATTTACACATTTTCATTCATAGGGTGACAGCAAGGCACAGGTGACAGATCATGAAATAGAATTGACGCACGGATTGACTTTGCTCACAATACGACCGACGTCTCTGTGAACAACCCCATAGGTTTGTTAAGGTTCTGAACGAAAATTCTGGACGCATGAGACGCGCCGCATCCGGTGCACGGTGCACGCAGATCAACTTTTTGGGAAAGAAAAATGTCCATAAAAACGGAAAGTTGATTCTAGACCAAAATTTTGCAAGAATTCTGAATTTTTAAGTTCGAAAATCTTTCATCTAGCTATTCAAAAGATACAGCCGATTTACTGATCAGTACCGATCTGATTGACTATTGGTGATTGATTTTGTTGAAAAATGCATCTAGAAATGCTACAAGAATGAATTCTAACCTAATTTGCAAGTAGAATTCGAATATGGCATCAAAATCTTTCGCTGATGAGTCAATATGAAGATAGAGGCAAGAGATTGATCAGTATCGATCAGATTGATTGGTGTGATTGATTTTGCTAAAAACTCACCTAGGAATGTCGCAAAAATAAATCCTAGTTTAACTTATAACGTAGAATTCGAATTTTACATCAAATTTATGCCCTGATAGATCAACATCAAGATAGGGACAAGATATTGATCAGTATCCATCAGACTGATTGGTGTGATTGATTTTGTTAAAAATGCATTTGGGAATGCCAGAAGAATAAATGCTACTATCGAAAATGGTGCGTTGAATTCAAATTTCGCACTCTTATAGGATAAGATAAAGGCAAGATATTTATCAGTATCGATCTGATTTATTGGAGTGATTGACTACATTGTACAGTATGTCACATGAATACTAACACAAAATGATAGAAATGAATGTACAATAGAAATGCTGTACATGTAGAATTCAAGAAATAGAACTGTAAGCGTGTGTCAACAAAGTTGTATTGTTAAACTAACAAAAGTAAAAGTAAATTGAGCGATCATACATGGCGCCCGTTGTAAGCGCAAACAGCTTTGCATAGTCTCGGCGCATATTCATCATGACCAGTTGATATTCTTTTGTAGTGTTCCCATATTTTCAGGAAGTCATAGTGAACAGCCTCGCCGCTTTACTCCGACCACTTGCCTAAACCTGTATTCGTCATGGTGCAAAACTCACGCACATGGTGCATCACGGCGTGAATTGTTGGCGTCACCCTGATGTTGAGATCCCGGCATGATTCTGCAAATCGATCGATCTGTTCTCGGAAGTCATCGCGTAGCTCTGTCCCATAGCAAGCGTTGACAACCTGCAACAATTGATCAGGATATACATGACGTAAATGAAACATGAAATTCGAAATTTCGAGATGTTTTCTTACCTGGAGAAAACAGCGCAAAGTCCTCACATGTGGAAGGCAAGTGATAGGACACATGGCAGCAAGCACGTCATTTTTGTTCAGTAGCTGCATGCATGAATTGCTAGTAAAACAGCCTCCATGTTAAGGATTTCTCTGGACATGACACTTTTGTAACCAAGCATCCGCTTGAGGCCAAACACGGAGGATTGCCTCAAAGACTGTGCCGAAAGGTCCTGTCAGCAAATGCAATTCAGGGGGTGGCAGCATCAGTAAAATTGGAGAATCAGGGTTCGCTGGCTTTACTATCAAAGGATGAACCACGCTTTCGAAATGCTTTGATCTTTTTGGATTTTTTCCATCCTCGTGGAAATGCCAATACTTTTCTCTGAGAGACTGAAAAGTTCTTGGTTCTCCTTTCTCTATCAGAGAGTCCTTATGTGAAGTGCACCAGCAACACGGGTAGGTGGCGCCGTGACTCATCAGACCTGGAAGACAGTTGCCGAGCTTCAAATCACAGGCTATTGTGACATTCATATCATCACTGCAGTTGAGACGATCAAGATCTGACGTGATCCAAAGCCTCATCACATTTGAATAATTTTCCTGGATGTTTGGAGCAACTGATACGATGATCAACTTTTTAACACCTGTGTGCAAGTCGTCTGATGACGATGTCTGCTGAATCGAGTCTGAAATTGTCAACGAAATCTTCAGGAAACCACCGCCGCCGTCAATGAGTACTTTGATCATGGGGTGATGTTTGGCTAGTCCTCTCTCACAGCAGACTGCTTGAATAAGTCCTAGAATGTCTTTGCAATAGACTGCAGGTTGTGACTGGGTCTGTGTAACAACATTCTGCTCAATTCTTTTGAAGTCTAAAGGTTTGACATCAAAATAGTCGCTGAGAGATCGGTCAATATCTGTCAAATGTCTGGAAACATTCTGTTCTACAATGTTCTTGTCTACAGATCTTATTTCGGAACACAGTTTCAACGTCTTTCTATGACTCAGATTCAAATTATTTTGAATATTAGAGATGTTTCGATCAGTCAATGTGGAAGGACTGTCGTCAAGACCGGGTTTGCCTGGAATAACTTGTTTGCATAACATCAAAGGTCGACCACCCCTAGGTGAAGTTACTGGTGTCATGTTTTCTTTGTCTTTCATGAAAGAATGAGTGAGCTGCTCTGCCAACTTATCGTTTTGACAGTCAATCAATAATTGATCGCATGTTATTCGTCAAAGTTGATCTAGTGCAGATGTGCTTTAGTCCTCGTAATATTTTTGACAGACACAATGAACAAAGTTTGATACGATCTGGAATATCTGCATCAGCTCGTGAGGACGATCGTGGCCGCCCTCTCATTCTCTTCGTGGAAGAATCCTTGACTGTACAGTTTGACTAAGCCGCTACGCATACAAGACATTCACAATTAGTTGTTATCGATGATGATCTGGTAGCGTAATAGTTGGCTTCTTTCCCAATAAGGCTGTGATCGAACAAATCAATGTGTCTACTAAATTTTCCATTAGAAAACTCGGACAGAGCTACTCGACATGTACCACAAATTGCTTTTGGAAGACGGTTGTCCTCTTTCTCATAACCAGAGAAGACATACTCATTGATTAGTCTGTGATTATCTTCCGTGAGAAGCCTCATCGATGACTTATCTCTGCGAAAACAAAGTAAACAAACTCTTTGTAGACTTTCATCATGTGTTAACTTGAACTTACTATGTGATGCACATGCCATAATACATGTATGATGTGCTAATGAAAGCATTGACAAACAATCAAGTAAAACAATCTGAAGCTGTTCAGTGTAGTGATCGGAATGAACAATGCTTGCGGCGTAAACAAATCGACGATTGCAGATAGAGACCACCCACGCGCATGCAGCAGCTGCATGACTGCATTGTCATTTCATGATTAGTCACACTCCGCCTTAGTTCGACCGACAACACAAGGAGGATCAATCGATTTTTTAGTCAACAACATGTACCGTAGATGACCAGTAGATCCGTTTCTTGACGAAGCGCTTTCTCTGTAAAATCATATGATCAAGTACAAGATAGGGCCTACAGTAGATTCTGATCAAGATGGAAAAAAATATTGTTGATAAACATAGAAAATGAGTAGCTACAGTGTATAGCCTACATGTATTTACAGCACAAAACACGGATAAGTATTTCGATACAAAATCAATCAAATTCATGCTGATAAATATATTGTATCTATCTTCATAACGAATCATCATCGGCTTATTTGGATGTGAAATTTGAATTCAACGCACCATTTTCGATAGTAGCATTTATTCTTCTGGCATTCCCAAATGCATTTTTAACAAAATCAATCACACCAATCAGTCTGATGGATACTGATCAATATCTTGTCCCTATCTTGATGTTGATCTATCAGGGCATAAATTTGATGTAAAATTCGAATTCTACGTTATAAGTTAAACTAGGATTTATTTTTGCGACATTCCTAGGTGAGTTTTTAGCAAAATCAATCACACCAATCAATCTGATCGATACTGATCAATCTCTTGCCTCTATCTTCATATTGACTCATCAGCGAAAGATTTTGATGCCATATTCGAATTCTACTTGCAAATTAGGTTAGAATTCATTCTTGTAGCATTTCTAGATGCATTTTTCAACAAAATCAATCACCAATAGTCAATCAGATCGATACTGATCAGTAAATCGGCTGTATCTTTTGAATAGCTAGATGAAAGATTTTCGAACTTAAAAATTCAGAATTCTTGCAAAATTTTGGTCTAGAATCAACTTTCCGTTTTTATGGACATTTTTCTTTCCCAAAAAGTTGATCTGTGCGCACCGTGCACCGGATGCGGCGCGTCTCATGCGTCCAGAATTTTCGTTCAGAACCTTAACAAACCTATGGGGTTGTTCACAGAGACGTCGGTGGTATTGTGAGCAAAGTCAATCCGTGCGTCAATTCTATTTCATGATCTGTCACCTGTGCCTTGCTGTCACCCTATGAATGAAAATGTGTAAATGATGTGTATCCTTAAAACTATATTCACTACAAATGTGAAATATCAAATGATGATCTTTCGCAAAATTAGTAAATAGCAGAAAAAATAGTAGATACACTCAATAATTCAGCAAATAAGAGATGCATTAAATAAAGTGGAAAAAACTACTATTACACTGTTCGTGCACTAAATTGTTAGCAAAGCAATTTCACTTTTTTTCATTGTAGTGAAAACAACATGCGTGTTCCAAGATGAGGCAATTTCTGTTGTATTAGATTAGAGCATGCATTCTTAAATCAATGAAAGAATGTCAGTGATGATAGTGTGATAGTGTGGTCACGACAAGTTCATAGATATCAACACATCTCCCTCCTTAAGAAGGTACTCGATCTCCATACCAATTAGGAGTCCGTACGATTCGTCCACTTCGCGTTCTGATAGGATTTGACCATTCAGGGATCACCGACCTTGAATCACCAGTAGCAGATGATGGAAAGCAGATAACTTCAGGACAATCCCCAATCGTAGATAATGCCTCAACTTCAGTAGAAGACAGTAGATTGTCTCTTCCATCTAGAACGGAATTGCGCTAAAAAGGAAAAGCCTTCTGGTGCCGCAAATGTCTTCTTTGTCGACGCAGAACTTTACCGTCTTCCTTGACCCAGTAGGAACGTGGTGTGATGGCCTTGATGACAGTTCCCGGGAGTTTCCATGACCGTTCATGATCCAGCTTCACCAAAACCTTGTCTCCTGGCTTCATTGCAGGTAGTGACCGACAGCCGTAGTGATTATTGAAATTTCGCGTGTTGAGGTACTTTCTCTTCTCATCCCTGTTGGCTATGCGATTGATCGTCGAACTAGTTTAGGATTGAGATTCTTTGGAAGAGTAGGAACTGGATCACGAATACGCCTGCCCATAGCCAATTCTGCTGGACTAAAACCGGTCGCTGTTGTAGGAGTTACTCTATGACACAGCAAAGCTCGAAATGGATCTTCTTGACGCAGAATTTTCTTGGCCTCTTGAACTGCTCGCTCTGCCGCGACTTTAGCCTGTGGACACCACGGAGAACTAGTAATGTGCCGAAATTCCCAATCTCTGGAGAAGTCCTTGAACTCGGCTGCAGCGAATTGGAGACCATTGTCTGTTGATGCCAATTCCGGGATACCATGGTGAGCGAATATATTCTTCAGGCTTCCAATAACTGCGTCAGAAGTTATTTTCGACAGTGCAGAAATTTCCAGGTATCTGGAGTATAAGTCGATCAGAACCAGGTACCGACGTCCACTTAGCTCACACAGGTCTGCTGCAACATGCTGGAACGGTCTTGTTGGTAATGGCGTCGTCTGAAGTGGTTCCTTAGGCTGCGAAACTTGCCTCTCCTCACACAATTGACAACTTGCTGCCACGTCCTTAATTTCCTGGTTGATCTTTGGCCACCAAACCGATGAATTCACCCTTTCTCGACACATAGTGATGTCAAAATGACCATCGTGAATCCTCCTGAGCACATCACTACGAAGACTTGCAGGAATGACTATTCTTTTGCCTCTGACAAGCAATCCTTGGACAATACTAAGTTCACCACGGACATCGAAGTAATCTTTTACCTTCACATCAGCATCCTTGATATGCTTTGGCCAACCTTCCATTGTATACCTCATTACAGCTTGAATCTCAGCATCATCTTCACTCGCCTTTGCGTATTGTCTGAGCCTCTCATCGGTTGCCGACAACCGCATCCTCACCGAATTGACGTAGAGATTTGTGTCATCTAGCATAGTTTTCGATAGATTGCTTGAACTCTCGAACAACGGAGATCTTGACAGCGTATCAGGTATAACCAACTTTGAAGCCTGGAATATACTCTGCCGTCGCGTTGAAACGAAGCATTCTCATCAACATTCGCTAGCATCGAATAGGAGTATCTTGTAAATCCCTTGAGTTGAACAGTGGAACCAAAGGTTTGTGGTCTGTTTGCAGCTTAAAATGTGGAAGTCCGATGAGATAGCGTTCAAATCTTCCGCACGTCCAAACGGCTGCCAAACATTCTTTTTCAATTTGTGCATACATATTTTCAGCGTCATTCAACGTCCGTGAACAAAACACTACGGGCTTGTATTCACCTTCATGAGACTGCATCAAAACTCCTCCAAAGCCATAGGAACTCGCATCAGCACTGACAATAGTAGGTTTCTCCTTGTCAAAGTAGATCAATGTTGGAGTTGTTAACAGCCTTTGTTTTACTTCTAGCAAGGCCTTCGACTGTTGTGAACCCCAAATCCATGCAGAATTCTTCTTCAGGAGCTGGAGAATTGGCGAGAGGATTGTATAGGTTTTACCGGTCAAATGTAAATGCGTAAAAATGCAAATATATCATATGAAGACGAAATGTTTTCATTCCAAACCAAATGTTTTCATTCCAAATTAAATGTTATCATTCCAAAGCAATTGTCCTATTCTTTAGAACTCGATTCTCGTCAGAGATTACGTAAGAAGCTCTAATCTCTGATATCAAATCATGTGTTTCATAAAAAGGCCAAATGTAAAAATGAAAATAATCTAATTATCCCGAAATGCCATATTGTACAGTGACAACAGCTGACAAACGTCGAATTATTTCCGCGTATGAAAATGGAGAATATTACAAAGAATTGGCCGACATTCTTCACGTGAAAAGACCTACAGCTTATGCAATTGTACGACGATATATAGAAAGCGGTGAAATTGAGAGACCCCGTGGTGGCTGCCGAGGAAGAAAAATGAGTGATGAGATGCTCGCTACCGCTTCTGCAATTGTTGAGGAGAACAATGCACTAACATTGGTCCAAATCAATGCCGAGATGCGACGCCGCCTTCCAAGTTCTCCATTTGTCACCATTTCAACACTAAGTAATAGTTTGAGGGTAAGTTCGAATATGAGGACTATTGGAATGAATTGTCATTCCTTTGAACCTTGCATCTTTGTTTCAGGGTTTACAGAATGAAGAAACTGGAGACTATCCCAGCTGAACGAAATTCTGAAGCGGTCAAGACTGCTCGACAGGTATAGACCTAAATTGATATTTTACCTATGTATACATGTTATGTATGTTATATGTGCATATATGGAACTCCTCCAATGAGATTAAATTATTTCACAGGATTATGCCACCTGGTTCATGGGTGAAGGGATTCATCGTGAATTAATTTTCATCGATGAGTCCGGCTACAACTTATGGACTGCTCGCTCTCGAGGAAGATCTTTAAGAGGGGAGCCAGCTATTCGTGCTGGAAGTGGTCGCCGTGGACAAAATTTTACGGTGGCATTTGCTGTCAGCCAAGAACGTGGTCTCATCGCTCAGGATCTTTTTTCGGGAGGAATGACGAATGAGAGGTGAGAAATGATGATTAATATGCTCGATGTTTAATTCAGCTTTGTGAATATGACACGCCTTCATTTCCAGATTCAATGCTTTTCTGGCCACGATTGTGCCTTTGATACTCAGACCAACAACCTTGATTTTCGATAATGCCAGCTGCCATCGGAATGTTACTGGGGACCATGAGCTGCTGAGCATTCGTCGATTGCCGCCATATTCTCCATTCCTCAACATAGTGGAGAATACATTCTCCGTCTGGAAAGCTGGAGTCAAACGTAGACTGGCGGAGATGCACGAACATCTGATTCCGCAATCGCACGCCGAACGCATGGCAGATCTTGCTAATGTGGGTGAAGTGGCAGTCGGCGATGTGACCGTCGACATGGCGCACAGTTTTTTCAGACTCATGCAAGGTCGTCTACCTAAATGTTTTAGCCGCTCAGATATGTTTATGTAATTTTGAAAAAAATGTATATGTGGAGACACAAGCGAATTTTCTCTTCAATGCCGGCCAAACTATGATCTCATTTCTCAAGATAACTACATATATTACACTGACATTACATTTGACTTGGAATTGAAACATTTGCTTTTTATCATGGTAACATTTCAATTGCTATGTCACATTTGGATTGATAATGAAACAATTGCATTGAAAAATGCCAAAAGAAATTCATCGGATTACATTTGGTCTGCAATGGAAACATTTGTTTTCGTTATGATAGCATTTCGCTTGACTATGTCACATTTGAATTCACAATGCGACAGTTACTTTTGTACGCGTTTACATTTGACCGATAAAACCTAGAAAGATCGGGCAAAAATCTTCCGAGGCAATTTATCATGCCCACAATGCGTCTCAGCTCATCGAGATTAGTCGTATCATCCATTTTCGAGATAGCAAGAACCTTGTTAGGATCCGGAGAAATACCTTTGTCCGATATTCGATGACCCAAAAAGTCTCTCTCGCTTGCGGAACTCACATTTCTCGACATTTAGCTTCAAGTTCACCGCTTTTAATTCCGCCAGTATTCGTTTGAGATCACATTCATGTTGAGATTCGCTGTTGCTATGAGTAAGTACGTCGTCAAAATAGCAAATAGCATTGTCCTCGCTCTCCAAGATTGACTCCATTGTACGTTGGAAGATTTCTGGCGCGCTCGAAATCCCGAACGGTAATAGCTTGTAATAATACCTCCCGAACGGTATCATAAATGTGGTAAGTTTCTGAGATTGCTGATCGAGGGGTAGCTGCCAGTAACCAGAGGTTGCGTCAAGCTTGATGAAATACTTCGAGTCTTTGAGTTTGTATAAGACATCATCCACAGTCGGCAGCATATAGCGCTCACGTCGCACCCATTGGTTTAATCGCTTAAAATCAGTACAAATACGCACGGCACTACTGCAGTTTAGTGCACCCTCTTTTACCCCTACTGCAGTTTAGTGCACCCTAAAATGCATGTGAGAACAACATGATTTAATCAACAGAATGAATGCCGTTCGTTCTTCCCTATAGTTATAAATGAGTGTCTTTGTGTCTTCGTGTGTCTTCGTCTTCGTCTTCGCACATTACACCGAGCGCGCGCTTCGGTGTAATGTGCGTAGTCATCGTTTGCGGGAGAATGCGCCGTTGTTTTAGGGTGCACTAAACTGCAGTAGGCGCGTTTCCGTCTCTTTCATAGAGGGTGCACTAAACTGCAGTAGTGCCAATACGCACTGCTCCGGACTTCTTTAACACCGGAACTATTGGGCTGCACCAGTCTGTAGCTTCAGTAATGGGTTCAATTATATTTGCCTTCTGCATTCTTATCAGTTCTGCTTTCACCTTTTCTAGTAGTGGAATGGCAATTCTTCTAGAGACTGAGATGCTGTAGGGCCTCACTTCCTCTTGAAGACTGATAGTAACCGGCTTGCATTTAATAGGAGGATCTTTTGTCAAAAGACCACTTGATACATCCACATCGGAGCTTTCATCCACCCTCTTGACGTTCCGAGAGCCTTGTAGACTGACCGGCTGAGCAAATTTTTGTCGCCATCGATGATATACAGCTGCAGGGAGAAGTTTGTTCGATTGTAAGAAGCAGCGACAGTTATTTCACCAACACAACATAATGTTCCACCTGGATAACGAAGCATAGACGTCGCGGAATCAATGAAAGGTTTTGATTTCAACTTCTTGTACGATTTCATTGACAGAATGGACACATCCGCTCCAGTGTCTATCTTGAACTCCATAGGAACGCCATCCACTTCGATCATCGAATACGAAGCAGGTTCATCATCTACATGCAACTTCTCAACTGATCCAAGGATTGGCAGTTCGCTCTTGTGCACATTTTCGACATTTTGGACCTTCTTCTGTCGACATCATTCCATAAAGTAATTGTAGCGACCACAGTTCTTGCATACTTTTCCCTAAACCGGGCAGTGAATTTTACTGCGATGCCGTCTCTACCACAGTATCCACATTTGAACGACTTGTTCGCATTGTTAGCTTGACCACTCTTGTGCTTCTGATCTTGCCTTGGCATCCATCGCTTTGATGAGCCTCCCGAAAATCCTCCATGCTGCCACCATGTAGTGAAAACAACATGCGTGTTCCAAGATGATGCAATTTCTGTTGTATTAGATTAGAGCATGCATTCTTAAATCAATGAACGAATGTCAGTGATGATCATGTGATAGTGTGGTCACGACAAGTTCATAGATATCAACACAATTATTTTTACTTGGAAAATACCTTATATTTGGTTATTGCATCGTACAGTGGAGGTAATTCATATTAATTTATTTAGCTACAATGATTGTATTGGATTCAATGATGAGCACAGAAATGATGGTGCTTCATTCTAAGACAAGGATGCATGTACTATGCAGATAACGTTATTAGTTTATATCTTATGAGCAGTATATTTCAGTAGTGGGACTGCATTTTAATCAAATGTTTATATGAACGCTCATAGATGTGCATGAAGAAAAAAAAACAATTCCATAAGGTTCCTGATGATTTGTCATCATTCAACAGATTAAATTACATTCATCTAAATATAGTCCAGTAACATTTATCTCAGAGATTTCTTTGAATAGCGAGTATCAAGTACCTTGAATGTATGATGCTGTCTTTCACCATGCTGATCACTGACTTGAACCTGTCGAGACAACAGTTCTGGCAGATGCAAATCAAGGTAATGCATTTTAGGGCTATAATTTATCTCCAGTCTCTGAAAATGACGAATCATTACATCCACCAATCTTTTTTCTCTTGCGGTAACTAGTATATTTCTAAATACTTCAAACATTCTTGCTCTTCAGAAGTAAGGGTATTCACAAATCTATCGTTGTCAGCAATTTTATCTACCTGTGCTCCTGAGAAAATCCCTGCATTAACCTTTTGAGTCGATGTTCGCGAATTCGTCATCGTGTGGGCCTAATACAGGTACTTCATCTGATGTACTGCTGCTATTGTAAACTTCATCCAAGGGTGGATTTGCTATTGGCAAGGATTCAGTATGGGGCACAGGTGCTCTAATTGAGCATAGGTCGGGTTTGACCTTGCTCCACCTACCTATGCGAGACAGAAGAAGCAGTCAGAATGATGGTCTTTTTGTTCTCTCCAAACTCAAGGAATACCGAAAGGCATTCAGCTACGCACACCATTCATTCAACCAAGTAAAGTAGAGTAACAGTTGGAACAGGAGTATTCAGGAGCCCATCATACCTTTCCGACGTCTTGTGTTATTTTCAATCCAAAGAAGAAATCATGCGCCGTTGCTAAATTATCGTTGAGAGCAATATGACAACGTCGCGATGTTTTACTCAAATATCGACCACAAATATAGCAGAACTGGTTCTTATCATGTTTGCAAGAGCGCTCTAACATGATGCAGCCACGTTCTTTTGCAGTAGCTACTCTGCTACTGTGTTCGGCGCCTAATCCTCAAGTTTCGGGTGCACCAATCATGAGTGCTCCCATGACATCAACTCATAGGGCCAAACCGTTCATTTCCCTGTGCCAAATTTTGCTACAAAGTACAGTGAGCCAGATAGCTCGAGATACGAAAAAACAGGTTCAAACATCTACAAAAGTTGACCTGCAAAGTGGTTCATTATGTTGATATGAATACATATAAACACAGTATTAGTAATTCCACTGCATTTTATGAATTTTGTTAACTAAGATAGCCTTGTAGACACCTTTATGGAGTACAGCACGATAATGCTGATGCGTTCTAAAATTATTTTTCATTTATCAAAACTTCAAATAAGAGTTGATGAATCCAAAATAATCCAAAATAAGTATCATTTTCGTAATACGGCCTCAAATATGGTGTTAACAGTCGTTTTTCTTCTGCTAACAGAAAATATGCATTACGAAAGTTATACATATGCATCATGATCGCAATGCCTATTGAAGAGTTCCTTCAACGTCCTAAAGGTCTGAACAATAATAAAGCAACCAATTGACAAGGTTCCAATTTGCCATTGACATCAGTTTCCTAAATTATATGCATTTTTCAATCCATATATAGTATATATATTATATACATTTTTAAGAAAAATCGAGGTATTGAAATATCGAAGTATGGTTGGTTGAACACCATTGACGAGTTGTCGAGGAAATACATATTTCTCTGTCTAATAGAAGTCTAAGTCGTGGCCACTTTTGAGCAACTTTTCTCATCTTTGAACCGATAAAAAATATCAAAACCCTCTAATGAAACTTCATTGTATACTGTTGAATATAGGCTATACATGTAGAATTGTGGATTTGCCAAATTTATCCATTATGCAACATGATCCCTCAATTTTATCCTAAATATGTTCCAGACATCACTATTCATATTGAATTTTTTCAGCTTGCTGTTTGTTTAAAGAACAATTTTGGGGCATTACATAGTATGAAAATCTGCAGCTCTGTGTGCTTTCTTCTCTGTTAATTCAAACATGGTTTCAGCTTGCAATTTAGAGGAATGTATTGAATCTCCCCAAATAATTTTTCACTTGCACGATGTACGCATTCTATAAGGAATGAAGAATTCAAACTACCTGTCCAATAAATGAATCCATGGAAAATTTAATTTTGAATTGGCTAACCCTCTAGCAATGAAACAGTCATAACTTCTGAGAGAAGTCTACAACATGACACTACGACACTTGAATATGTCCATCAATGTCTTACTGCTGTAGCAATGACATTGATGGACTATTCTGCGAGTCGTAGTTATTCATTGTACTTGCGAATGAAATCAAATGCATCATAATCAAGGCACCAAGAAATCAACTCAATTATCCTATATAGGAGCTCATGCAGAGTGATCATAATCGAGATTGTTTGAGCACTTCACCAATCATACATGCATTAGATACTTCGGCATAAAAAGGTTGCAACTAGACTGGACTCGTTCGAGATAGGTCGAGTCACAAGATCTGAAATCACATTTTAGAACCTGAATCATCTTCCCTCAAAGCCTGTTTATAACAAAAAAACTTTCTCACGAAACGGCTGTTATTTCTTCCTGATGTTAAATAAATGACCAATGTTTTCTATAGTGCGACTTTAAAATTTGCTTCTAATTACATGTGAATATTTTGTCAAGTGGTTTTGCATTCCTTTGGATAAACGGAGAGCGCGGATAAATTGACTTAATGCTGGCTGAGAGTACTAGTTACAAGTTTTAGATATTTGTACGTGTACTTGCACTTTAATCAATCACTTTGTCTATTTTTACTCGAAGCAACATTCACCTAAAAAATCATCAAGGTTAAACACCAGGGTTGGAATCGGCCGCCGGCCAGACCGGTTAATTGAATTAGACCAATGCCGACCGTTGACAATATTCAGTCTAGAATAAATTGCTCAGTCAATCATTACAAAACTAAGAGAATGTAAGGATAATATAATTTGAGAGTGTCTGCACGTATGTCTTGTAACATAAATATTGCGACATGTTCTTTAAACAGTTAAAAAATGATTGCTGGCATATCATACTGCATTAGAATCGTCATCAGAAAAAATATATATCCACTCCCTTTATTCAGCCAATGAAACATATGATACAACACCCGACGTTTCAGCCGTCACAGCCTTCATCAAGAGTAGGTGACGAGGCATGTATGGACAATGACTGTATATACAAATTTGAAACAATAAGATGAGTGACCGCTCAGTTCAGTTCATGCTTTCGGTTCATCTTCGGTTTCAATTTATCGATGTGATTAGCCTCTGAGATACGGGTTTCAACAGGGTCGTCAAGCTTATCAATAAATTCTATTGAGAAATCGCTAATATTCATATTGACGTCATTATGTTTAATAGAGGTATGAACCGATAACGCATTTTTGGAGTCTTTAAGTTTAAGGCTTCCATTATGTTCTTGAAAGCGAATATTGAAAGGCCTATTGAAAGGGGAAGATATCCACGGACGTTTTTCCAACGAGAAGAGTTTTGCAAGGATGCCCCTCTCACCGCATCTCTTTAACATCTTTTTGGAATATGTGATGAAAGAGAACTTAAAAGAACACGAAGAGGACGGTATTTTCATTGCTGGGCAGTGCATAAATAACTTCAGATGTGCAGATGACATAGTCCTTGTTGCCGATTCCTGTGAGCAACTTCAAGCAATGACGGATAGCATCTATCGAACCTGCTCTAAGTACAAGCTGAAAATCAGTGTAACAAAAACGAAAGCGATGGTGTTCAGCAGGAGAGAGGAGACAATCCGCATATCATTGGGCACTGATCTGATGGAGCAGGTTGACACTTTCAAATACCTTGGTGTCCTCTTTTCACAAAATAGAGACACTTAGAAAGCTGTGTGAGAGAGAGAGAGAGAGAGTGAGCATGGGGTACGTAGCACTGGGCAAACTCAGCAAACTGTGGAAAAGCCGGCGCATACCACTGCAACTAAAGTTCAGACTTCTAACCGTCATAGTGATTCCAACAGCGATTTACGGATCGGAAAGCTGAATCCTGAAGAGCAAAGAAAGAGAAAAGCTGAGAGCATTCGAGATGAACTGCCTACGACGAGTGCTGAACATCCGATGGCAAGACAGAGTACCAAACACACGAGTGAGAGAAATGGCGGTAGGATGGAGAAGTATAGTGAATGTGATCGAAGTCCAACAACGAAGATGGTTCGGCCATGTGGAGAGAATGTATGAGAAGAGATGGCCCAAGATGATGTTGCACGGGAGAGTGCATGGGACACGGCCAAGGGGCCGCCCTCGAATCAACTGGTGGCAGCAGTTTCGATTAGCCAACAGCCATGTCTCAGCACAAGAAATGCTGCATCAAGCAAGACATCGGGAAAGATGGATATCATTCAGACGTTCAATGTGGGACCCAACCTGACACGCCGTCAGTCGGGATTTAAGTCAAGTCATTGATAGAATCAACGCAAGTGTCACCTGAGATGCTACAGAGGAATCGATATACTACGTATCTGTCATTGCAATTGTAGTAAGTTTGAAAAGATTTGCAGACGTCACAGGGACAGTCGCAGTCAAAGTTACTATTATTCAAGTGATTAGCTAGAGATTTTCCAGGTTTATTGGTTATTCTGATGGGTATATCATATTTCTTTGCGGTACGGATCAAGCGTCTGGAACATCTATCACTAACAAAGTCCAAGGATACATTGTTTATTTTTTGTTCACGCTCTGGGATTTTTTTGTTTTTTCTGTTTCTAATTGTCAAAGTCTTTCTGACTGCATCCATGAAACAGTCAGAAATGTATGTGTGTCAGAAACAGTCAGTGGGATGAAGCATAGGTGTCGGATCCGAAATTTAGGTCCACAAGTAAGCACAGAAACAGCATATTCCGGAAGCGGAATATTATTCTGATTCCCTACACAGTAGGTGTTAATAGCATTGAGAATTGGACCTAAACTTCGGATCCCACACTTGATCAATAATAAGTTTCAAAATATAAACAAGCTGTCGATAGACTACATTCCGTACAAAATTAGATGGCAACATCATTTAGCGATGAAGATGCTACTAACGCTGAGGCTAGAAGTTCGAGCACTATAAACATTTCATTTACTAAAAACCCTTTCTTGTTCTCACCGAAAATGGATAAAGATTCTGAAAAGAGTTTGGAGATTTTCTAATACGAGGTTACTAAGTTCAGTGAAGAAGAATCTTCACATGATAGAAACAAATTAAGATATAAGCACATTCAAAATGATCCCAAGAATACCTAAGTATTTCTACAACAGAACGACCTGCACTTGGGTGCAACGTTGCTTAACTTTTCACTGTTTTACATTTTCTTCTGTCTTCTTAACTCAGTGGAGATGCATCCTTTATCAAAAGGAAGATTGAAATGTAAAGAAATAAATAAATAAAGATATGCGCATCATTAAGAACATAGTCATTGGATATCATGTGGATCTGGAATTCTCATCAAGCGGCAATAAATAATAAATATCTTGAACTATTGAAGGAAGTGGTGGTCGTTGGGTAATGATTGTCTCATAGAGTATGTACATCGCAGGTAGGTAGATCGTCAACTCAAAAAATGTCAGCATACAGGGAAGATTTTCATATCAAAATTTTCGATTTTTTGCGGAGATAACGTTCCTGCGGTCTAAAAAAATATTTGATCACTTTTTAAGAAGCCAATTTTTGCAAATTTTTACTATGCTTGTATATTAGCGAAGTGAAACCACTATAAGTGAGATGATACTTATTAGCCATCAAATGAAATGAACATTAGCTAACAGATATCTTTAATTAAGCGGAAATTGAGCTGATCATCAGGGAAATTTCATGAAACACATTATACTGCAAGTCCATGAAAAAGTTAAGATCTTCTTGGCTGAAATTTGGTTTTTAATTCAATTTTCATCGGCATAATTTTATGATTCACAAAACTTCTGTTTCATTTCTTGAATCTTAAGTGAATGCTTTCTGGAAATTACCTTCTGCTGAAGAATCGCACAAAGAAATAAAAAGGAAAATTCGAAGCACAAATGGAGTATTGAAAGAATCGAAACTACAAATTGCCTACACGACTTATAAAACGGAGAACATTTGCCAATACAAGGATAATGTCCCATTCAACGAGCGCTCTTCTCTTGTTTATCAATATGACTGTGAACATTGCTAAGACTGTTACATCGGATAGACTCGCAGACATCTATACAACGCATAAAAGAACATTTAAAAGGCAGACCACCATCAGAAATATCATTGCATAGACACATACCAATAGAGCAAAACTTCAAAATATTATTACAAGCAAGCTATACAAAAATTGTAGATTCACTTCTAATCAAATCTAGTACAAAAGTACTAATGAACAACAATTTAAAGTCAGAACCGATGTTTTTGTTGTAAATATTGTCATTTTGTTCGTCTGTATCATTATTTCATCATAATCTGTTCATGTAATTCATCCATGTATAAAAATGAGCATTCATTGTTCTTTGTTGTTGTCACTGATGATGGTGCGTGTATGACGACTGAAACTGGTATGCTGAAATACAATGATGAAATCACTGAGACGACTTTCTGCAAATGTCTTCAAAGTTAATCTTCCTGCAAAATGTGTTGTCGAATATCTGTCACCACAAGAAAATATTTTATGAATATCATACAATTAGAATCATAGCAGTAGAGCACTGATGTCGGAGCCGCTATCGGTGAAGGCAACTGGTTTCTCCATAGGATATACTCCATAGAGTTTTAAATGAAAACTAAGATGAAGATTGGATCACATGTGGGTGACAGCAACATTTTCTTGATTCTGTTTGGAATCACAGGAATTTGTTATTTTTGTCTGTAACACATCTCTAGCAGATCTTTGAAGAATCCTGCCATCTTTGAATGTAATCCACGCGGGAATATATGCCATTACTCCTATAAATGTCATACATGCACTCACTCTAAATGAAGTTAGATAAGTCGGGTCCATTTCATAGATCCAGGCTGACAGTGGACCACCCATCAGCATTCCTATGCTGTCCATTAACATAGTACAACTGAGTCCAAAGCTAAAAAGTCTTATTCCAGCTATATGAATAATAACTTCATAATTGATTGCATTTCCTCCGAGACACAAGCCTGTGATGAAGACACAAGTGGCAAAACTTGCATAATTGCTTGCGTAGGTAATGCTAACATTACCTATCACTGCTAATGAGAATATTAGCATGCTCATCAACACAGGATGACAATTTGTAAGTTGAACTATTATGCCCATCAATAATCTGCCTGTAATGCTTCCAATACCAACTATGGAGGGGAGTGAGGTCACTTGAAATGAAGATAGGCCAAACCAGGGTAAGCGCCCAAAGTTGTAAATATGTGTCATAAAGCCTCCAATGCCTAAGTTAACTACCAATCGTGCAATACAAAAAAGGTACCACAAGGGCAATCGAAATATCAACAGTCCGTAATACAGCTGCTCTAAAATTCTGTCTTTCTTCGAATTATATTTTTCGATGTCGAAATCGAACTTTTTCGCTTCTCCATTTGCCATGCGAGGTGGAATGATTGCTGCGGCTATTAAAAGCGTGTTGAGATTGAGCGCTGCCAGAATCAGGAAAGTTCCCCTCCAGAGATATTCATTCGTAAGATAGTCAATAATTGGTGGAATAGTAATCTGTCCCAAACCAACACCAGCTGACACAACGGTTGTGGCTAAAATTCGATATTTCTTGAAGTATACAGGGATTACTGCATATGATGTCAAAACAATTAAAGAATTTCCAATACCAGTCAGAACACCATACGTACCTAAAACACCGTACACATTAGTGACGTATGAGCATGCCAAATAGCCTACTGCAGACAGTAGACAACCAATGACCATGGTAAATCGTTCTCCTACCATAACTAAAACACAGAAAGCGATTCCCGAACAACCCAATGTGCAATAAAAGTTAGCGTTGATGGCCCATGCAGTTGTCACCGCAGATTCTTGAAATTCATCTAAGAAGATGACATACAAAATTGAATTACTATACATCATACCAAGTGTTAATATTTGTGCCAACACTGCAGATAGCACAATTACGGTTCCCCATCCACCATCTATGTCAGGAGATGCGTCCATTGTCACTGTGCGATTGCCGAAGAGATGAATTTAATTCACAAAATTTAGAATAACATAGAACTCATAAATTGTGGTCAGAACCCCGAATGACACTGAACGTTCTATTGCATAGGCATCGTTATGAACTTTGATTTCCGAAAAATGTGCTTTTTCGTGATACACGTGACTTTGATATTCTGTTTGTCTGTCAAAAGTCTACGACACTCCAAATGATCGAAACAGAAGAAGACTGACTGACTGACTATTCCTTAGATTTACTGTAGCTGTAATTTAAAATTGTGTGCAATTATCCGTGACTGTATCAAGAAATTGTATTGGACAAACAAGCCTGACTTACAAAATGATTTTTATGTATATTACAAAAGATTTTTTTAAGTGCATGGTTGCTGATGCGCATTAATGCTTCACTTAATTGCCATTCTTGTTTACGCATATGATTCCATTGTAATACATACAAACAAACGCATTTGACATTTCACGTTGATTTGGATGCAATACATACCTAGTGTCAGCATCTGGATCTCTGGTTTGATTAATAACATCAACATGATATAAAATGAACCTACTAAGTGCGGCAGTCAAATTCTGACGTGAAACGATTGGATCGATGGACCATAAGCTTGATGCGTTCCGTCGAAGTACTAGCTGCTGTCGTGTACATTGCTGTGATTTCTTCTTTGTATTTCTTGCTAGAAAAAATTCAACTTTATGAAGTCGATTTTCTATTTTTCCAATTCACAAAATCAGAAAATGAAATAATGTAATAAACGCGAACAGCTTTACTTTTTAGGATTAAGTCAGGAGTTTTGACAATTGCTGTAAACGCATCTCTAAGTTAAAGTCTAAAGATATCAACTTGGTTCGATCGAAGCTTGTCGTATTGTAGATCTGGACGACGGGCACTCAGACCCCAGACGTATGAATATGTCTGACAACTAGTCCGGCAGCCAAAACGAGTTTCTGCTGTGAACGAGGCCGAAATGAGACTTTCACAGAATGATGCACACTCCATGCCTACTATGAATCTGTGCGTTTGCCGAGTTCTAGCTAGTTCCTCTTCTTGATAGAGAGGATCAAAGAAAAACACATGTTATTCCAATGGGACGCAGATTGAAGTTTTGGCAGAAATGAAATTTTCTATGTTTTATTGTTTTCTCTTGTTAAGTGGACGCTACTAAGTCTAGAGCCACAATTTATGGCATGATGTGTCTTCAGGTCATTTCCTATCATGTCCATGTTATACTACCATGCTTCTGATCGGTGATGTATGCGAAGCTGTGGCTGAAAGTGGATAAAATTGGTCAAAATTCTTGTGTTTGCCAACATCAGGAGGGCTATATCTGAACGTGTTTAGCTTCATATACAGGAGTACATGGACATGATAGGAAATGACCTGAAAACATTCCATGTAAAAATTATGACTCTAGGCTAAACACTTTTCGCTTAATCAAAGAAAACATAGAAAATTTCATTTCAACCAAAAACTTCAATCTGCGTCCCATTGGATTTACGTGTGTTTTTTATCCTGTCTGACAAGAAGAGGAACTAGCTAGAACTCGGCAGACAGACAGATTCGCAGTAGGCATCAAAATTCGCAGATTCGCAGTAGGCCGTGCATCATTCTATGAAAGTCCCATTTTCGGCCTCGTTCCCTGCAGAAACTCGTTCTGGCAGCCGTAATAAACGGATCAAGGTTCGCAAACAATAAAATCATGCTCGCGATATTGATGGTGGAGCTACTTCAATAGTCTAGGCCAAAGATATTTAATATTATAAAGGGCTAGATAGGAAATGGATGTGTTTTTACCTTGTGTGCAACGAAACAAATGAAAATAAGCTGATATTGCATGAATTTGAAAATGTTTGTAAGCGAGCAACAAATATTCATTTTCATTGCCTCCTTTTAGTAATTGCAGAACTAAAACGCATTTTAATAGTAAATCAAGATATTTTTACGGGCCTATATGTCTAAATACAGCGTCCAAATTGCAGCTAATAATAGTCTATTCTACTTTTTCAGATGTTTTGCAAAACGCAGTTGTAAATAAGAGCATCATGTTGATACAATTCTTTCAATTAGACTTCATTGCATTATTTTATGTCAGTTGATTATTAAACCTGAAGAGCGCATGTTATACGAGTATAGGAATAGCACAAATGAAAGCCAATTGTTTCATTATTAGATAAAAGCAGAGTGAAGTTCACGTACAATTCACCAAATACATGACTAAATGACTTGTCTGAACAGAAAAATGAACCGCGTCTTTACTTTTGATCATGCAGATTGTTTCTTTGTAATAAGTACGAATTAAGCCTGGCCATGGTTGTACATGTACGAGTATATCGTTGCTGTGCCCACCGCTGCCCCGCCACGCTAAACGTGATTGTCAAGTTTGGCAATAATCTAACGTGTATATGTAATTTTGTGGTATGATATTACATGATACAACAGAAAAAATAAATATGAACTATCAGAAAATTTGATATAAAATTGGCTTAAGCAAATAAAAATAAACAACATATACTACGTATGTTATATATGGGGAGGTGGGGCACATTCACCCAAAAATCTTAAAAAATCGATTCCTGACTTTCGCTTATTAGAATGAATGTTTATTCAAAGTTTTATCACAACTAGGAAACTTGTACTTTTATATAATACGTATAGTTGCAAGCCAAAAACATTTTCTAGTCCAGGAATTCAAATATTGTAAAAACATTTTTTGACCGAAAGTGCCCCATGCATGGGGCCAGGTTGGCCCACTGCGTGGGGCAGTTTGGCCCATTGTATGTAAGCTGTGTTATGATAACTACTACCTCTACAATTGGAAATGAAAACTGAATATAATCAACTATGTAAGTTTATCACATCGTAAACTACACGTACATAGATGTAACAAAGATTTGATACATGTAGCAGAAATTAATAATAACTTAGGGAACTACGCTCTCATGATATCGCGAAATGCGAATGGATGTCATACTCTGATGTGCATTGTGTTGCATCCTAAGATGCTGATTTCCAATAAAGCAGATATTTCAGATTAATGCTTAAATGAATAGCCTAATCTTATAATGTAGGAATACAATTTACGGACGCCCATAACCTTTGATGGGGTCAAACTGTCCCACCTCACATCTTACAGGTCTAGGTCATATTCTCTGGCCAATACGTCAATGACACCGGTACCATTTTAAGGAAGTGCATTAATGCCAACACATTAAAAATCAGAAGTTTCGGTCAAATTTGAAATCATTAGGAATTATTTAGTTGTTAAAAAACGGTAGTTGTCAAAAATCAAAAACTACGAAATAGGCCTATTGTTTTTTGATTTTTTCTTGATATAGATACTCATACCGCATGGAATTATGAAGCTGATAATGCAGGATGAAGATATTATGTAAACTATACAAAGCTGGCTATAGTATAGGTTTAAATTTTTCATCTGTTTCCCTATAAACATAAATGACCTAATGTGCCCCATGGGTGAAAGTGCCCCACCCCTTTGTGGGTGAACCTGTCCACGTCACTTTTCATAATCATAGGTCATTTTTTTCGAAAACAATCAAACCGGTTGCAACGCGCAATTGCTTATGTTCTAAGGACACACAGCAATGCAGGCATGTCAAAAATTAGAAAATTTTCAAAAAATTTGTCTTATGTTCAAAAATCAGTAGCACCAAAACAGCAATTTTTGAAAAATTTCAAAAAAACTGCAAAAAACAGTTTTTTGTCTGTTAGTCAGCCTAATGCATGATGGAAGTATAGAGTCAATTATGCAAGACAATGCTAGTAAGTGTATAATGTAAGCTGAAACTATATCTATCATCCGTTTTCTCATAAACGCGTGTGACCGAATGTGCCCCATAGGTGAAAGTGCCGCACCTCCCCCTACAATGCACATTGACAACATCTTTGACATTGAAAGACATGCGAAAATCGATTCCAGTTGGCCCTAAAATGCCCTCTGTTAATTATTTGCAACACATAGATTCATATTGTAGCTTCAGCCTGGTGAATAACTCGAAGAGCGTTGTTGACATGGCTGAGCCTTATCAATCGCCAATTCCTCAGTGTAATATTCGGATTCTGACTGAATTTGTTAATGGTCATGAATTCTACACAGGGAGTTTACTGTTCATCAACACCCCATCTGTCTTCATCTGAATATTTTTTCTTCCAAACTGATAGTACTGCATTAAATTGCAGTATTGCCGCTCTCATCTTTAACAATTTTTTTCAGAGAAACTACTGAACGAATATTCTAGAAACTTATCATACAATATCAGTGAATTATGCTTTACATCATGTGCCATTTTCAAGGCTTTTTGTCGCATTGCACACCGCACAGCCGACAAAACAGCAATTTCGCCCCATTGCCGCAATGCTTTTTTTGTACTAAAATGGGTTCAAATTTAGGTATCTATTTCTCATCTAGCCCTTTTAAACAATTAAACATCTTTGGTCTAGGTACTCTACTGAAAATCATACTTTAACCCGCCACGAATTACAACAATTTCAAGAGTGGGATCATCGTGTAGGGAAAGAATCAGTGGCGTCGTCTCCGTGCCTGCGAGGCCTTCGTCGCATACCCAAAAATAATTATTTACGTTCATAAAACAAAGGTTCAAATAGTTTCATTTTTTTGTTTTTGAGAGCATCTTCACGTTTACACCTTTACACACATTTTGCAGTTTCAAGTCACTGCTCTCAAATACGTTCCGAGCGCCAGCGCTCAGCTGTTAACTGCAGGGATCTTCAAGCAATCACAATGCGCTGGGGATGTGCTCACAGCAAATCACAGAGATTTGTGTGTTTGTGTGATATGTGGAGCGTGTGCGCTTAGCTCGATCGTCTTCTCCCGATAGAAACGAAGAAGCAAATATATTGCAGCAATGCAAGAAAAGAAATTTATAAATTAATATATAAAAATTTATAATATTTATAAATTCTTTGATTCAGATAGAAAGAGGCGCAAATTTTCCCTATTCGTGACTTCGCCAAATTTTGGAGAAGATGATGACGCGTTGAATCTTCGTGTCTGCGTTCACCAATGGCTGAATGTCGGATCGGAAGGTTAGAAGCCGAAGAAAGGAGATAGCGATGAAGGTTCCATAATTTGATGTGTGATTCAGTCAGAGATCATGATTCAAGGCATATTTGTGATATTATGTTTATGGCGGCGATTTCAACAGTGGTTATTTTCTACACCGGACAGTCGTGTCGAGGGATTATGCTGAAAACTCTAGCCACCGTACACGAAGTTTATGGTATTGAAATAAAGACTAAACCACTCTCAAGGGATGGAATATCAGGAGGAGCACAAAAAACATTTTAGCAGCCCTAAATTTGAAACATGTAAGTGATTGACAAGCTAGAATAATTACAACATAGACTTGCGTTGGCGAGAGCTTCCTCGAGAGTGAATGTTCTCTATAGTAATCTCACCAAGGTGATCAAGCGTCATGTGAGAAATCAACATTACATTTTCATTGTCATTTGACGTTTAAAATCTTGGGAAGACAAGAGTCGCGTTGACGAACAGTCAGCTTAGGATTGCATGCTTATGAGACTGTTCAGAAAAAGAGGCTGTCAGGACTCATAGTGAATCACAATTCACATGCAGAATTGTCAACATTAGATAGTCTAAGGACTTCAGTGTACCTTTCATTTAAATATCAGTATCTATTTCTCACATCATTTCATGCTGTAGTCATGGATGTCAGCATGATTTGAATGTTCATGTACTTGTACAAGTGTTTGAAAATTCACTGAAATTAAGATAATTTCAAATTAATTATTTTATGCAGATCATGCTGTCTGCTGCAGAAATATAGGAATCCACTTTGGAGCGAAGGCCTATGGTCTGGGAGCACGCGACGCCACTGGAAAGAATATTAGTTATCAGCAGACGATGTCGCTTTGCTCGAGAGCGCAAACTTTATTTATGTTGCACTGACATCTCTAGCAAGATTCAGACTGAAGATGACTTGTGGCTTCTGGGAGACTTTATTCAGTTTGCACTTACACATCCCTGGTAAGATTCAAATAGAAGATTGAATCAGAATATAAGACTAAACAAGAGTGAAGTGTCGATGAGTATTATAGAATTAAAGATCGCTATTAACTGATAGAAAATCTGGAAATATCTAGTTAGTGGAATCACTTGACTTTTCCAGATGATAAGGATCTTCGAAATGAAATCATATGGATGTGCGTCCGGCAGATCCATTTACTTCAATGAATTTCGGATGAACTTTCTCCCACTGTCTGTCTACCATCCACATTACCCTCATCGGCAGTAGTGGCGTTTTTCATTTTAAAACGATCGTATTTCATAGGCACAAATTTGTAAAAAGTCATGAAATACGTGAATGTATGTCAACATGAAATCATTTTTCTCTAATGAAAACGTCAGTATACAACGGAACAAAATGGCTACCTTTAAACTATGCAATTCCTTCTTAGATCCAACTTATACGTCGTTTGGTTTCATGTCTATTTCTATATTTAATTTAATTTATGAGTTCCTTTGCTATAATATTTTTTTATATTTCCAAATTATGAGATCCATGATCAACTTATTTTAAAGAAATTGCTTAAAATTTGTAATTCATCCTTATTTACTTTTCCAATTACAATAGATATCTAGCAATCAGACCTCTATGATGTAGCCGAAACTACCACTGTATGCATGGTCAGAGTGTGCAACACTAAATGCTTACAAGTGTCCGAACATTTGTTCATGAAAAGCATTGAAAACGATCAACTGAAATCAATGAATCATCATTATTTGTTGTCAAAGTAAGACAACTGTCGGATACTATTGTAAAAAAACTGAGTATTAAATCCATTTCGGCGCTCGCGCTGTCACAGAAAAGCTTTGATTATGTTCGTTGCGATAGTAGATGCTTCTTGTTTATGCTTTAACAGATCCTTTGGGAATGGGCATATTAGTTCTCCGTCCAAATTAGCAGTGAGCACACCTGTCTGAAAGAGATCCATCCCTTAAAAGAGAGTCAAGAGCAGATATTTGCTGTACTACAAGAATGACGCTTCGTATCAATGTTGCCGAAGCGATGTCAAAGAAATCAGTCGACTGGGCCAAATCTATTCAACAGACTTGCGAAGATGGTGGTGACAATGGCGACAACAAGACGAATGCTACAGGTGAGCTGTAATGAAAAGAATGAAGATTGAAACCTATCTTGATATATTCAAAACATAATTAATTATCCCCAATTAGTTATATTTCAAGATGAGAGATTTTATTTGAAATATTGAAGACTTGTTTCAATACAACTTATGTACTATGGTTTTTGGAACACCTACCACCAGCCCGGTCCGGTCTTACATTTAGATGACCGTCTGGCCGGGTTTCCTAGCTAGGCCTACATGTGCATGCATGTCGACAATCGCGGACATTCATTCTAGAATTTATTGTCTAGTCTATTATTAACCCATTTTCTACTGATGGGTAGAATATTACCCAAATTATTTCATTTAGTAAAAGTGAAGTTCATTCTTAGAATCCTGCATGTAATCAAGAGGAATGACATGTAGGATTTGGAATTGTGAGAACACACGAGTTTCGTTTTTCTCACACCATCTATTTTTCGTTGTTTTGGAATGTCTCGGAAGTAAGTTGTATTTTTTTGTTTCGTATAGATATCAGATTTTCTAACAATGCACATGGGTTGCTTATATGATGTATTTGAATAATAGAAGTGAATGATTCGTTAAATTCTTTCCATTGCGTGCATAACATAAATTTATCATAGATGGGTAGAATTCTGCCCATTGGTAGAAACCTTTACCAATTCATTTTGTAATTCAGCATCTAGATAGAGTTTATTTTACGAAGGTCATCGTTCTTTATGCAGTCCGCTTAAAGTCTTCAATAATTAGACAAAATTAGTCGATTTTATGAATCCTAAAGATTATAGAAGACTGTACACTGCATTTCATCGTCCTACAAAAAGTGATTTCTATGGTGCTCGAATTCGTCCCTGCGGAGTCCAAATCTGAACTGCTATCCTCTGTACCACTATATTGTGACACATTGCCGCATGTAAAACGCTACAAGTTAGAAATCCATTTGCTGCCGATATGAACAATGGACAGTTACATATCCATTTTTTCTTCTGTTTCCATTTTTCAATATTATGGCAAATATGGTAGTGACCTAAAGCAGAAAGCCTACATAAGATCAAACCCAATACGATTCGGCAATTAAGTGTGGAGCAACAATTTTCTTGACGGATATCTTTGCAATTCTCTTCTATGCGAGTAAAAGCAACAGTTTATATGCCGAACGAAGCTATAAAAAAATTGGACGTAAAGAGCTTTCGCATCTCTAAAGCGAAATGAAAGGCAGAAGGCTAAGAAGATGCACTTTCATTGACAATTTTCAATTCACTTCGTTCGCAGATTGCTCGAGCAGAAAGGAATTAACAATAATGAAATTAAATAAACAATAGATCAAATTGCCATGCAAAAGATGTGCGGCTGGTAGGATTCGAACCTACGACCAACGTTAACTAGACCTGTGCTCTGACCAACTGAGCTACGAGCCACTTACGCGACTCTGCCCATTGACAGGATCAAACCCTCACCACCACACATGAGTTGTCAAGGCAATAATAATCAATGGATAAATAACACGTCACAATTGTGACCGCCGACATTAAGGCAAGTAGCGGGGATCGATTGTCCACCAAAGCATCTTAAGCCATGTCGTGAATGCAATTAACAACAATGAAATTAAATAAACAATAGATCAAATTGCCATGCAAAAGATGTGCGGCTGGTAGGATTCTAACCTACGACCAACGTTAACTAGACCTGTGCTCTGACCAACTGAGCTACGAGCCACTTACGCGACTCTGTCCATTGACAGGATCAAACCCTCACCACCACACATGAGTTGTCAAGGCAATAATAATCAATGGATAAATAACACGTCTCAATTGTGACCGCCGACATTAAGGCAAGTAGCGGGGATCGATTGTCCACCAAAGCATCTTAAGCCATGTCGTGAATGCAATTAACAACAATGAAATTAAATAAACAATAGATCAAATTGCCATGCAAAAGATGTGCGGCTGGTAGGATTCGAACCTACGACCAAGCTTAACTAGACCTGTGCTCTGACCAACTGAGCTACGAGCCACTTACGCGACTCTGTCAATTGGCAGGATCAAACCCTCACCACCACACATGAGTTGTCAAGGCAATAATAATCAATGGATAAATAACACGTCACAATTGTGACCGCCGACATTAAGGCAAGTAGCGGGGATCGATTGTCCACCAAAGCATCTTAAGCCATGTCGTGAATGCAATTAACAACAATGAAATTAAATAAACAATAGATCAAATTGCCATGCAAAAGATGTGCGGCTGGTAGGATTCGAGCCTACGACCAAGCTTCACTAGACCTGTGCTCTAACCAACTGAGCTACGAGCCACTTACGCGACTCTGTCAATTGGCAGGATCAAACCCTCACCACCACACATGAGTTGTCAAGGCAATAATAATCAATGGATAAATAACACGTCACAATTGTGACCGCCGACATTAAGGCAAGTAGCGGGGATCGATTGTCCACCAAAGCATCTTAAGCCATGTCGTGAATGCAATTAACAACAATGAAATTAAATAAACAATAGATCAAATTGCCATGCAAAAGATGTGCGGCTGGTAGGATTCTAACCTACGACCAAGCTTTACTAGACCTGTGCTCTGACCAACTGAGCTACGAGCCACTTACGCGACTCTGTCAATTGGCAGGATCAAACCCTCACCACCACACATGAGTTGTCAAGGCAATAATAATCAATGGATAAATAACACGTCTCAATTGTGACCGCCGACATTAAGGCAAGTAGCGGGGATCGATTGTCCACCAAAGCATCTTAAGCCATGTCGTGAATGCAATTAACAACAATGAAATTAAATAAACAATAGATCAAATTGCCATGCAAAAGATGTGCGGCTGGTAGGATTCGAACCTACGACCAAGCTTCACTAGACCTGTGCTCTAACCAACTGAGCTACGAGCCACTTACGCGACTCTGTCAATTGACAGGATCAAACCCTCACCACCACACATGAGTTGTCAAGGCAATAATAATCAATGGATAAATAACACGTCTCAATTGTGACCGCCGACATTAAGGCAAGTAGCGGGGATCGATTGTCCACCAAAGCATCTTAAGCCATGTCGTGAATGCAATTAACAACAATGAAATTAAATAAACAATAGATCAAATTGCCATGCAAAAGATGTGCGGCTGGTAGGATTCGAACCTACGACCAAGCTTAACTAGACCTGTGCTCTAACCAACTGAGCTACGAGCCACTTACGCGACTCTGTCAATTGGCAGGATCAAACCCTCACCACCACACATGAGTTGTCAAGGCAATAATAATCAATGGATAAATAACACGTCACAATTGTGACCGCCGACATTAAGGCAAGTAGCGGGGATCGATTGTCCACCAAAGCATCTTAAGCCATGTCGTGAATGCAATTAACAACAATGAAATTGAATAAACAATAGATCAAATTGCCATGCAAAAGATGTGCGGCTGGTAGGATTCGAACCTACGACCAAGCTTCACTAGACCT
>CAJQUW010002543.1:0-14642 GCA_907163375.1 Prostheceraeus crozeri | reverse complement strand
GATTGCTGATTTATTCGTATCTTTGTATTGCTGCCTTCTCCGAATAAAGCTCTTGCCATGAATTGTTCGCTCCACTTTCCTCGATGAGTGGGGTAGCATCTGAATATATATGGCGACGGACTATTTCCATCATGTGTACAAAGACAAGAGTGTCGAGGAAAAAGACGCTGTCGTTACCTCTCAACCATATTTAATATGGATTAGAATGAAATAACTAAGGATGACCAAGATCTGAAGATCTAATATATATTGTCTCTCATAACCAGATAACTTGGATCGCCAAAGTTAATGGCCCACTCATGAATCTATAAGGATATTATATAATAACATATCCACGAGAATTAGATTGTAAAAAAACTCCTTCTAGTTTAATCTAGGAACGTGAGAAGAACCAATTCAAAATCGATCGAGCCGCACCGCCATGGTGGAGTTTGCGAACCTTAGTACATGTGCGGCAATAAAAAAAGATGACCATTCCTATATCCTTGCAGACCATAGGGAAGATACATATTGTTAGACGGCCGTCTCTTGCGCCGATTTACTTGTAAATCTCCATACAAAGTGCTTGGAATACGCCCAACGATTCCTCAAGATATCGACAGAATCAGATCATCTATGAGGAACTAACATTGTTTACTCCATAATATTGGTCCTTCCAAACATTATTAAAGAAAGTAGCAGGCGCACGAAAACTGGCTCACCTGATGATTTCACCAACCTCTTCTCAGCATTCCTCACTGCATACAATGAATATAACAAGACAGCGATGTGTGTTTTGTGTATCCGAAGTGATATCATAACACGCACGCCACTCACTGGCTGTTGTCCAAAAGCCGGCTGACAGCTAATTGTTGGAGTGTGTGACTTTTCCAATGGCATGCGATATGCGACACATCCCTTCTAGGAACACTGAAGGAGCGGAGCCTAGCTGTCTAATTTCCGTGCAAAATATCATTTGTGGGTCTTGTAAAATGTTTTCAGATTTAACCCTCTAATACAAATTCAACCAGTTAACTGCGCCCATCTCTATCCCAAAAGTAGTCGCAACCTACATGCAGGTATAATGGCTCCATTGAAAATATTTAAGTTTGTTTATCAAAGTTTTGTCGTGCAAGGTGACCATAGCCTCTCCTCATAGATCTGACGAAATCGCTCTCCAATATATTGAAGGAAAGCATCCTAGCTATCTACGCGTCCTCCCAGAATTTCCGACTCCTCAGTTGTTCGTTTGAAAAAGATCTTTTGAATATATCGAAATACACAGTTCTTCATTACTTCAACGCAATTAGTAAAGAATGGCTATGAAATGATTATTAAAAGAAATGTATTAACCGATTATACTTCAAGTAAGACTTTCAACGCCCAAGTTCACAATCACGCTCTAAAACCGAGTTCGCCGGTTTCGGCTTGATCAACTGAATACATCAACTGCATGCATTTCTAGAAATTGATGCATTTGCATCTATTGCAGGTCTTTTCCGCTGACTATCACCAAAACAACAAGCAGCTCAAATAGTACTGGTACTTATCGCCACAATCTGATCATTCTGGCAACGTCTGGACTTCCTACATACCAGATGAAGGATATCTACATTGAGAGATTTTGCATAATTTCTGCAGTAACAGTAGGTAGTCACTATCGTGGTGCAGTTCTTATGCCACCGACATTGAGGTCGTTTATCAAGTGCTTTTCTCAATATAGTCGTGCAGCGTTCTTAAGGCACCTCATAGTCTGCGAAATTTCAGAAAAATCCAAACCCTTCTTTTCTTTTTCTTTTTTTTTTTTTTTTTTATCGACATGGCGGAAGTACGCCTTTCCTCTCGCATGCGAACAACAAGTCTACACCTTCGTAAACGGAACCCTTGATTATAGAAAAAAAATAAACGGGACCCTCTTGGCTGTTGGTTAGTTGCCACAATTTGTTTGGATAGTTTGATTGCGGATCATGTACACAATGGCTATCATCTTCATGGGGAAGTTCATCCTGGAGATTTCCAATTTCTGCATATCAGTGATTGGACACGGTCATGTTTCGGCTATATGTTCACATAGCAAGACGGGTATGATAGCGTTGTTGAAGACTCATCCGTGCTTCCGTCGTGACATCTTTTCTGTGAAACGGGGACTTCCTCAGCCGGCTGAACTGGTTAACTGACTTGCCAACTCGCGTCATAATTTCCGATCCACATGAGTCTGTTTCAGCTGAGATGATTAATCCCAAGTACACAGATCGGCTTAATTGTGCTATAACTTTTCAGTTGAAACAGAGGCTCATATCAGTTGACACAATGAACTTCGTTTTCCTAGTGTTGATTGGTAGTCCAAATACGGAGGCACAACTGTTCAAGCGGTTGGGAAACAGTAGAGTATCTTCCTCTCCCTCTCCGAGGCAAACTTTGTCATCAGAGCATTTTTAGTCTGGTACGCCCTGACTTGACTGAAGGTTAACCTCTTGCTTTTATCAGTATCAAGTCGAGAGATATGTTGAAAGGCATGACACAGAAATGAGGAAAAATCAACTTAATGCTTCTCCATAAACTCTGGCATTGCTGCTAGCAATAGAGCAAAGAACAGTAACATTATTTAAAGTTTCTTCACTGATTAATAACCTCTTTGAAACATATAATGGTCTGTGAACCGAGTCGAAGACAGAAGTGAAATTGATTAATGTCGCTACGTACGCCTGATCTTTACGAGTTCGTCGCTCCATATTTGTTGTGGGTTGAATATTTGATCGATGCAACCTCTGTCTTGGTGGAATCCTCTTCTCTCATTGTGTCCTCATTTGATGATTCGTGATCTGATAATACATGTGGAGTGTAGATGCTACTTTATAGCTCTCTTCCTGCTATCGATAGCTCACTTTCCTGCTATCGGCAACAGGCTTGAGGTTCGGTAAAAAGTACATTCATTTAATGATCTTTTCTAGTCGACAAGGATTATCAGTGAGCAGTCTTTCAAGTCTTGTGGAACCGATTTTGATTTCCAAATGGTACGTAATAGTCACGTTAAGCGTTGTAGAATTGGATGCCCCTTCCTTTAAGTGATTCAGTGGAAATGTTATTAATTCCAGCAGCTTTTCAATTTCGAAATGCTTGTGGCTGTGGCAACTAAGTAGGAGTTGGGAAAATGGTCAACCACCTTCAGGCGTCAGCGTGATATTATTAGAGAGATCTCCATCTTGCTGAAACGGACTGGGACTATTTAAAAGACATTGGAAATGTTCTTCCAATCTGTTCATTTTCTCTAATTTGTCATTCACCAAATTAACATCCAAACGGCTACTTGATAGGTTTAATCACAGTTTGGGGACGAGAAACGAGACTGCGAAACGTACCATAAAGCACTTTCAAGATGCATGACAACGCAGCCTTCTCCATTTCGCCGATGTTTTCTGATTCCACCATTTGTCTTCTATTGGGTTTACGGCATTGCCATTATTTGACATAGCTATGCGTCGTAGATCTAAGAGTCTGAGTGTATCGTCGCTAATCGATGGTTTCTTGTAAGCACGTGCTAATAGAGACGTCATGTAGTACTTCATGCACTGTGCTGTTTATCTACTTAAACTTCTCTTCGACAGATTTCTTGGGCAATTTGTTCTCCTCGGCTGAAATTTGTTTGATGATTCGATTGCGAAATGTCGTGTAACCTGGATTACACTGGTTCAACAGAATTAACCAATTTTGATTTCTTTGCAGGTGAGAGTAGCACTCTAAGTTTCGCTTGATCAGAGACCATGAAAGCACCACCTTTCATGAAGCTTAACATTGCCATCTTTCATGGCTGTTTCAGATATATTAAAAAATTGTTGCATATCACTACTGCATGCCATAAAATGGTCGATCTCTTCTCTGCTCTTTCTATGTAGCAGCTCCAATTTATCTAATACAGCAGCTTATGTGTATTCGTATGCAGCATTCATCATTGAGGGATACATAGCAAACCCCCCCCAACACCGAAGGAACCTCAACTGACCATACAGACTGGCTGATTCGAATTTGAGCATTCTTGACTCCACCTTTCAATATTACAGTATTTTCTGACAATGTGACCCACGCACACTGCAATTTGACAAAAAAGGAATATTTTGATTCATCAGCATTCGCATCTGTAGGAGAACAGGCACCAATTAAAGTAAGACTTGCTGTGTCCCAATGCAAAAGCGCCCCTCTCCACAAGAGTTATATTCATGTTTGAAAACGTTTTCTTTCTCTTGTAATAAAGTAGAATAGCATTTACGAAATCGGCAAACTCTCGGGATCACCCGTCGTCATGCCATAGACGTAGTACTGTGCCTATCAGTTCAATAGTCTTTCATTTATCAACAGCAACTGAGGCGCATAAGCTGAGTACCACAAAGGCGACTCCATAGTCCGTATCATCACTGGCACTGCCATCACCATTTCAAATTGAAATAATCATGAGTTTACTAGCCGATTACAGGTGCTCTGACGTCAGGGTACAAACTTAGCAGAAATTCCATGCACTTCTCGTCACTTCTGTCGCGGAATGTGCGTGCCTTAAGAACTACTCGTACCAATACACCCATAAAGATAATGAAGGAATGATTGAGCTCCAACTCAATTTCGGTGATTTTTGTAGAAAAACACTGTCGAACTACCTTGAAGGACAAATATATTCAAATCTAGAGGTGATCTACAAAGAGGAGATCACGATCCGCTCTCATTGTAAAATTAATGGAATTGATTGACAGTTGCAGCTTCATTCACAACAGATTTTGGGAAGATCCTTCGCATCCGGGAAGTACATGATAAACATTTCTTGAACCCCTCTAGGTACAGAAGTTTCTCAGCCAGCAACTTTTGGAACAGTAGACAGGTAGTAAAAGCATCCATATTTCCTGTACAGGTCAATTTCTAAAACAAATTTGTAAAATGTTGGCCTATAAAAATAATAAAAAAAAAAAAAAAAAAAAAAATAAATTAATAAAATATAAACAATTAAATAAAAAAAATTAAAAAAAAAAACACTAATAAAAAAAAAAAAAAATATATATAACAAAACAAAAAAATAAAATAAAATAAAAAGTAAAAATAACCTAAAAAAAAAAGATAAAAACAAAAAAAACAAAAAAAAATAAAAAAATATAATAACATAAAATAATAAATAAATAAATAAAAATAAAAAAAAAAAAATAACTAAAAAAGTATAGAAAATAAAAATAAAAAAAAATAAAAATAAATAAGAACAAAAAAAATATAAAACAAAAAAAATATAAAAAAAAAAACAAAATAAATAAAATTAAAAAAAAAAAAATAACAATAATAATATACAAAAATTAATAATAAAAAAACAAATAAACAAAAAAAATATAAAAAGAAAAAAATAACATAAAAAAAAAAAACAAAAAAAAAAACTAAAAAAAAATAAAAAAAACAAATATAAATAAAAATAAATAAATAAAAATAAAAAAAAAAATATAAAAATTAAAAATATAAATCAATAAATAAAAATAAAAAAATAAATAAAAATAAAAAAAAAAACTTAAATAATAAAATAAAAAAATAAATAAAACTTAAAAAAAAAACTAAATAAAAAAATAAAAAAAAAAAGAAAAAAGGCCTAAAATAAAAAATAAATAATATCAGGTTAAGTTTTCATTAACGTCTGACGACTACTTTTCCCTGAATTTTATAATTAGCTTTGCAATATTGACGGTTGGTAAAACGAAATCATCGCATTTCATGAATTCTTTTTTTTTTCATAAATTCCACCATACAGTCACTCAAGTAGCATCAAACGTGGCCTGTGAAAAAGGAACTTGGCACATCCTTGACGCAAAACATCACTGTTTCTAAGACACGCCTAAATATCTAAGTCCATGTTGTATATTCCAAAATCATTTATCAGTGTACAAAGTGATCGAAGTATTATGGATTTTTGTTCGATTTAAGGACATCCAATTCGTTCGATGGATCGAAAACCATATTATTTGCTAAAGCGCTTTTCGGTCATTTTCAAAGCAATAACATTTATTACTTACAAATTTCAAAATATGCATAACAGCATGCCAAGAAGTGGACATAGCATCAGATGATAACGGGGCCCCTCCCCCCCCCCCCCCCCCCCCCCCCCCCCCGCCCCCCCCCCCCCCCCCCCCCCCCCCCCCCCCCCCCCCCCCCCCCCCCCCCCCCCCCCCCCCCCCCCCGGAAATTATAAGAGAATAGAAATTTAGGGCAGTGTAACAGGGAGCATATAAAAGCGGCACATCAAAGAATTTCATCATACATACTGTATGTCTAATGTCCAAAAATACGCGATTCTGGCTGTTGCGTTTCCTAGTCCACACTGCTTCTTCAATCCATTTCTGTTGATATCCTACTTCATAATCAAGTTCTTTCATATCCAAGTTCATCTTGTGGGAGGCCTCAGTTGCTGTACTGAATGCAAGCTACTCTTATGAAGAGTTCAGAAGAATGGCGAAGTTTAAACCCGACAAAAATTTAAATCATTTAGACGATGCCATTATAAAACAAACATACGACACTGGCATTAAATCTGTAGATTAGTGTCGATTTAGTGATTTTAAGCCTACTTTTATCAGAAATCTATGCAGAACACTGGTTTTGGAAATAGGCAATCGTAAATTTATCAAGTAGGACTTCGTTATAAAATTTTTGAAATGTATAATCAAAAATTATCTGAGATAGAAGCAATGCTATTGCATTGATCCTTAACACCAAAATATAGACAAATAGAATTACTGTGACAAACCAGTATCTATACTGAAGCGGGACGACCCATCCCAATGTTGTATTAGCGGCTGCACCAATTCAAATAGCATTTGACTTTTCTCGAGCCTTAAATACTTGTTGACTACGTGGATATAATTGGTGGGTTAGGACTGGTGATCATGTTATCGACTTACCATAGCAGAAAATACCCTAAATGCATATACAAAGCATAACTCAAACGGTGGCTTAATGTGCGATCTTGCATGATATGCAGCAAGGGAATACCAAATGCTACTTTGAATACTGGTGTCTCCCTTGAATCGCTATAGAATCGTTTTTGAAATTCAGAACAGTCAGAAGGTGTCGGAATATACTCAGCTGTCACAACAATTTCGGACAGAATAATTTTTGTGTAAAAATATGTTACACTAAATCTCAATCTGAAATTCAATGGGTCCGACTGCTCGGCACAAAATTACAGGTACGAGTAGGCCGATACTGAGGATTGTTTTGCATGGTAGATATTGGCTTCAGGAACACCATGCAAAAATAGCGTTCTGAAAATTGAAAGTGGTTTATCAAAGGGGCTAGAATTTCCACAATTTTGAACGGAAATTCAAATACATTAAATGAATATTTATGCCTCATTCATAGGATAGAAGGTCTATTAAGACCTCTCTCACACCTACCACTGTAAAGATGAGCCACACCCTCGAACATTTGAATTAGTATATGATCAGTCATAATGCCATAAAATGCATTAACTCAATGATTAATTGAAAAACACTTTGACAGTCCCAAATTTTCCTGCTCGATCAGGTAGGTCGATTTATAGAATGCCTTAGAGGAGGCGTCTATTCACCTCCCACTAAGGTGTACCTCTACCATCTCTCATCGGCGAGCAAGAAAAATATCCTTCTCAAGTCGTCGACCACCTCACCAATGGAATCTACTTTTTATACATTTTAATAATACATCAATCTGAAAATATATTATTACCATTGAATATCTAAATTTCAATAAATAAGTGTGGTATAGTAATAGGTGACCATAAAAAATTTTCTATGTTGAATTTGGTCATCAAAAATATTGCTTTTCAGACTACAGCAAAAATTAATTGAAATGTAATCCTTGCAGTTATTCAAGCGCCCGCATATGTTATCCAATTTCAAGAGCAGGACATATAGCTTAATCCACATTAAGCTGAAAACTATTTTGCATAACTTGAAAATAGCTTCAAGCATAACACGTATATAACTACGAGCAACACGATGCATGTTGGCCTATCGGACCTACAAACATTCTACGAAGCTGAAAATTCGTGGAAACATCATTTATTGTTCTAGGATTACATAAAAAGGAACCCACCGAATTCCACCCATGCAGTTTTCAACGTTTCCGAAAGCATTCAAACAATCACATGACTTTGATGTTCATAAATTGCTGACTTCTACATTCTGTTATGTCTACGATATACCAAAGCATGACATTTGTGGTTCAAGTAAGCCTAGATCAGTCCAAAAATGTAACTACGTTGCGGAGACAGAAAAGGAAAGAAAATTGGCTTCGTAGCACAATCCAAATCTGGTGAACTTGGAAGCATTCTTTCTTTCAGTCTTTATTAAAGGAACATGAATGTTTTTGATATTAATTAATCATCGGTAGACAGTGCAGGAAGTTAGTGCAAACTCTTCTGTTTTATTCAGGTGATTACTCTGTAACTTCTGCCTGATAATTGAATAGTCAATATAAACACAATCGCCTTGAAAAGTTTGAGTGCAAAGTATCTAGATTTAGTCTATAGGTGTATGTAATATTTATTGCTCTTTTCATGGCAGTGATAAAATTCGTCACTTCACTGGATGTACATGCATACATACAGGCATCGAGCATTAAAAAGCACCGTTGTTCCCATTAGTGCACCTTTATGGGTGCTTTAAATGTGATTTTATGATTTTCATACACCGACTAGTACTCCAGAAAATTTTAAAGCTGCTTGCTTAAACACTTGGATATTAAATGATATATAATGAAATGTCTTGCATATTTTGTGGGCTGCTATTAATATTTTCAACGATAATTTCCTTGAGTGTAGTGGGGAAGTGTAGAAATGGGAAAACTAAACCTTTCATTGTAATTACAGTAATCCTACCTATGAGATCACTGTCCTATTCAGAAAGTATGGCAGATGCGCTCTGGTATGCCGATGCGCATCACAAAGATAGGCTAGTAGACATACTAGTTTTTTATGGTGCTGTATTTTGTCAGCACTTGTCGATTGAGCACTTTCTAAAATGTAGAAAAAAGAAGCACTACATTTATCACCTGCAATAAGCTAACGGGAACTTTGAAAAATGTGACGATTTGATGTTGTCATCTCTTTCAATCAATGAGTGACAGTATTCATACTGGACCGTATATCATCGAAGGCTCAGAGTACCTCGAGTTTCACAGCACATCCATCGATGAATCAAATGCCAATAAACAATATGCTAGTTCAAAACTTCGCAGTTCTTGTGTGACACACATCAATAGATGATGACGTTTAATGAAAACTCAAGGATATTTTCAGCAATATAAAAACCGCTAAATAAACCAACTTACGCAGGTCTCAATAACTATCCTGAACCCCTCATTACGCAGAAAAACAGTTTGGAATGGTGAAATCAGTGCGTCAGTTAGTTCTGAAAAGCAGTAACTCAGGTGATTACCATGCTGCACGATTTTAATTTAAGTAGGTGATGTCTAGAGTTCAAATAATTATAATTACTAAATTCAAATTTCTTTTTCCTTTATCCATGAAATAACTGATATGAAATTAAACAGGTCAACTTTAGCCAAGATAATCCCACACAAATTTTTTCATTCAATTGAAGACCAGAGATGCAATCAACTGGAATTGCATCGCTGCGCCAAATTGCTGTGGGATGTCGTCTAATTGAGACTGAAACTTGTTCGATTACATATAGCGGCCGCAAAAGCCCACGGATTATCCCCCCCCATATAGCTGAAAAAAAGGTATACTAAAGTCTCAAACAATTTTCGGACCATTTGCAGTTAAGTATTCAAAACTGTCAGCCACAGCAAAATTAATACTTGCGATGCGACTGCCTTCCTCATTCCAAGCCGCACCCATCCATAAAAGGCATCTCCCTCATAATCATCCACTCAACACAATTTTTACTTCACTATGAAGAAAGCTGCAATCATAGAGTAGGGATGCGATCATATAGTAAATATATTTAGGTTGAGTGGGAAATCAGCATTTATTAAATCCCCAATGTGTATACACTTTCGATTTAATTAAATGAACTCATAGGAGATAGACAGAATTGTTTCCAAATGTGAGATATGCACATTATGCAGTTTTGTAGAAATTAAAACGGACTTGAGTGATCATGATAGCAAAGCAGAAGGAAGATGATACTTACATTCACACATGTGTCCGTGTCATTGACAGCCTAGGAGAGGTTAATGTTTGTTAAATTGGCAACTCGATGACCTAAATTATTCGCCTTCAATGCTCAACCTCAAGAGAATCTTCTTAAGCGTGACTCATTTTATAAGCAAACTGCTGCCACTGCGGTGTAGACGCAAATAACATAATCGAAGACTGAAAGATGTAAATGGGACTGACCACATCATTGTTCTGTCAGATTCAAGAAATGAAGCATGAATTATAGTGAATCATTTTAGATCATACCGGTGAAATTTTGAAATTAAAAACCTTTGACAATTTCAAGCCAAGAAAGCAGAATAAGGTCTCGTTTTCAATTTCATGAAAGACTTCCATTATAATACGGAGCATGAAATTCCGCTTGATAATATTTGGCTTGATTTCCCAGGACTCTGATTAGCATAATAATTCACTCCTTTTTGTCCATCCAACTTGTTTCATGCTTCTTTATCTAGGAGAGTCATCTCGCGTTATACTTATATAAGTTCTTAGCAAATTTTGACTTTTTTCAAAGTGCCTCACAATAATTTTCTTGAACCACGGCGAATACGCTGATCTCCAGCCACAAAACTGAATCTTTTGATAGAAAAAATCTCACTGTATACGCAGATACTTTTTGAGTCGACCAAAGATATTTATAGTCGACACTCTACATATCCCTAATCTATGGATGCGATTGGCTTTATCTGATAAGCCTCATTCGTAATCAAAATCCTGGAAACATCAATTATGGAGATGAGTGGGTACTTTCACAGATGTGGTTGTAGAGTAGCAAAACACTCAGCATTTCAAATCCCCCATTGTGTATACAGAAAAAAACTTGGATTTTGTTTAATGAACCATCGAGGGAAGAGTAAGTACATACATAAAGGTAATAGTGTACATCCATCAAAAACTATATCACATTCACCCCATACAATGAAAACATCCCATTAACCTATGAAAAGATTCAGTTTTTTGCGGAGATAGCATACCCCCCCCCCCAAAAATCTCCTAAAACCCCCTAACCAAAAATCACAAAATAAATCTCCATCTCCTCTACAAACACCACACCCCCACCCCCCCAAAAACCCACCCCCCCCCCCCCCCACCCAAACACCCCACAAACCCCACCTCCCCCAAATAAAAAACACCAATACCCCCCCCCCCCCCCCCCCCCCCCCCCATACTATTCCTAATTTTTATTAACTTAACACACAAATAATTATATTTAAATAATAACATTTTTTTAACACACCCCCCATTTACCCCCCTTTAATACTTAAAATAAATAAACACCCCAAAATATTTAATCAACACTTTATTACCCCATTATTTTCTTATTATGCGGGTGTAGAAACAAGGTGGATAGCCAAAAAGAATGAATCTTGCCTAACAAGATCTCAATCAGACGGAAAATTAAAATTATGATCAAGGAGTCGCATTTCATGAACTTATTTTACAAACGACAAGTCCGCACAGCCCTTCAAGGAAAAGTTGAAATTTTATGAGCGCTCTTGGCTGAGATGTCATGTTTTAATTCAATTTCATACGCAATGATTTTATAGATTCACAACCAACTAAATTTTCTGCGACACACTGCGAACGAAATCTCCGCCAAAAACACTGCATCTTTCAGCTACGCTGGCATCAAGGGGGAGGTCCTTAAGGAGTCCGGACTCCCCGTTTGGTTATGTAATGGCGCCCTTTCATAGGATAGGCGGCCTTGTTTTTTTATATTACTGTGGTTTGTAGCCTAATGAAGGAGGATTATAAGCTACCTTGAAATTCACTACTTGGACATTCTGGCGTTTCTAGCGCCCCAGTTAAATGTTTAATCTCCACCCTCTTCTAGCGGCCGCCCAGCTGTTCTTGATTCAGTCACTCTCATACTCTAGGGCGCCCTAGTTATGCTTTCCATCTACTTCTCCAGGGCGCCCCCAGCTACTGGTTTATCTACTCTCATCTCAGGGCGCCCCAGCTACTGTTTAATTCCCCCTCTCTAGGGCGCCCTAGATTACTTGTTTTCATCTACTCTCTCCAGTGGAGCACCCCAGTTTCTGTTTAATCCACCTTCTCTCTAGGGCGCCTAGTTTCTGCTTTCATTCGACTCTCTCTCTCTCTCTCTCTCTTAGGGCGCCGCTTAGTTACTGTTTCATTACTCTCTCCAGGGCGCCCCAGCTACTGTTTCATCTACTCTCTCTAGGGCGCCCCAGTAGTGAATGCAATGACGAAATTTCCAATTTTTCAAAATTTTCCGAGAAAATTTTTCGATGGGAAAATTTTGAATTTTTTTTTTCGGTGATTGACGTTTTGACCATTGTTTTGCCGATGACTTGTTGCAAGTCGTTTGGAAAAAGACTATGTAATATTTCAAAGACCGAAATACTTCTCCTATCATCCCTGCATGTCAACTTTTGGAACCAACTGACCCTCCATGTATATTTCTGATCTTATCAACTGAATTATCAGACTAGTAAATGGATTTCCAGATCTCTCTAAATTGAATTCAGATAATCTGTCAGAAACTCCAACTTTGAAGGATCTTAGATTCAACTGGAGAATCTCCAATTCATCTGGAAAAGTCTGAAATTCATTTAAGTAGATCTGAAATCGATTGGGAACTATCTGAACCATCTGAACCAGCTAGAAATGAAATGTGTAGTTTGTCCTCCAAGGAAGGAAAGATATCGGGACAATACGCCAGAAGTCAGCAATCTATCATAATAGTTATTTCTGTTCTTACTATCACAGATATCTTAGTTTCAAATATCTCACGAGTTAGAGTTTACAGTCTTTATATACATTGTATCTTTCAATATATGGGTCGCTCATGTATAATGCTGTGTTGGTCTGTGTGCTTCTGCTTCACATGTTCATCAACACGTGGGGATTTGTATCATTCCAATCAAGGCTGCATATTAGAGCTTAACTTTAAAGCCACAAACAAACTCCCAAATAAAGTGCATTATTTTTGCTAACAAGATTTTCACAATGCATGTAGTATTTCCCTATTGTTAAAGGGAAAAATTAAACGTTCTCCAAAAGATGTCCTGTGTTTTAATATTTAAAAAATGGAACACAAAATTGACACAAGCAATGCTGGCAAAGGAATGCTCAAAATTCCGCGGACGGGATTCGCATTGCTACGATTGTTTTAATCTAAATGAGCATGATGAAATCAAGAGTGTTAGAACAATTCTATTGTGTGTCTATGCTCGGCTGTGATAGAAACGTTAAAAATTATATCACAAAAATTCAATTTATTCATTTTTCAAATCATTTTATTCAAAACATATGATCAAATCACCAGTTTTATAGACCCATTCTATTGGTGTGTAACTGCCTCGGCTGTGGAAGCGGTCAAAGCATATAGGGCTTATCACAAAAAATCAGAACTTTCAAAATTTTCCAAAATTTTCCGATTTTTTCCAAAATTTTCCAATATTTTCCAAAATTTTCCATGGAACATACCATGGTACATTGTATACATATAGCCTATTCCAGTCGCAACACTGAACAAATGATTTATTTTTAAAACGCATTTTAACCCTCTCCCATCCGAAGCCTTTACTCAAATTCTACCTATGCAGCCGAAAAAAAGCGAACCTTCATGTTTTTTATTGATAGTATTTTACTATATTTATACATATTTATGTACTCCGAAACGAGATCCTTCTGTTCGAATAAACATCTTGAAGCTTAGGTTTCCTTTCTGAAGTAACAGCGACTCGTCTAGGGACAGTTCTTGATCCAGACATATGGAAAACAATTAATCGGCCGGATCAGTGCATCCAATTGTCTCAGCCCAGAATTCATATCTTCCGAATTCGCAATAGATGGATCCGAGAATCATAAAATCATGCCGGTGAAAATTGAATTAAAAAGTTGAAGTTTCAGCCGAACAAGCACGAATAATATCGCAACTTTTTCGTGAAGACTTTCATCATGATACAATTCATGAAATTTCCTTCATAATCAGCTTGATTTCCGCTTTGTTAGGATGCTTATTATCAAATATTCACTCCTCTTGATATCCAACTTGTTTCATACTACTTATAGTCATCTCGGTAGTGTATAAATTGGCAAATCTTGACTTTTTTCAAAAGTGCTCAAATAATTTTTTGGACCACGGGAACGCGATCTCCGCAAATAGCTGAATCTTTTCATTTAAAAATTTTCACTGTATACAGATACTTTTTTGAGTCGACACTCTACCTATCCCTATGATTGATCTTCAATAGGCCTACATCCCATGAAGATATTTGCTAAGATGGGTCCAAGCAGTGTTCGTAGTCAGTCAGTTCAAAATGTTCGGGCCACTAATATTTTTTCGGGCTACGGTTTTGGAAAGGCTTTAACCCTAGGCGTACCAACGTGTGATTTTGAAAATCACACTTTGAGTTTTCTTTGTCCAGATTTGTCTGCAAGACCGCTGCATAAACACTGTTCGCTGACTTTGATTCCGACGTTATATCAGGCATCATGAAGCTTGCTGCGATTAGTT
>CAJQUW010002542.1:0-34244 GCA_907163375.1 Prostheceraeus crozeri | reverse complement strand
GACATCCGAGCAAGAAATGCCTCCACGCTACACTAGAATGCGCGGGCATCTCCACAAATTTTCAATCAGGAAGCCCGCGAGACTGCCTAAGGATGACTAACTTGGTAAGTGAAAAAGTAAATAAGATAGTATATCCTATTCTAATACATATCATTTTCATTGCAGATCTTTGCCTGCCTTCACCACCCCATCAATTTACTCCCGAGAACGAACCATCGGCTCTCTTAAGGGCCACCTAGGGGCAAGACATGATAGAATCCACGCATACCGGTTTGCCTGCTGGGCAGTCTTCGGACTGGCGAATACTCTCTTAAGTTGAATCTGCTATCAGAGACAATCGATCGTTGCGTCCGCGGTTAGAGGGGTATAATACACCACTGCTCTTAATTTCATTTCATTTCATCTTGCAGACGCCGAACAGTCAAGTCAGCTCCTTACTCGCGGACCGCAGTTGTTAAGGCGCGAAATTTATTTGAGGCAGTTAGTAGGCTAGAGGGCAAGACAGAGTCCCAACAATCCTGCTCGATTGGCAATCCTGAGACAGGCAACTGTGTCAATCCAAAAGGAATGGCGCTACATTCCACTCTATACTCACATGACAGTTAGATGTGGAAGTCGACCGTGTACCACAAAGAGAGAGTCTTGGACTCTTCTCAGCAGATTTGGTAGGCTTGTAGGATGACGACTCCGGAGAAACGAATACCATAGGCTCTCTTAAGGGCCACCATGGGGCATAGACATGATAGAACCTCCTCGCGGGTTTGCCCTGGGCAGTCTTCGGAACCTGGGCGAAATACTATCATTCAAGTTGAATTCTGCTATCAAGTCAACTTGAACATTATGCAGGCGAGTGCTATCCCTGAAAGCATTTTTTGATTTCGCTGTTGAGCCAATTCATTGTTGAAAACCTATATAAAGCAGAAGATTGTAGCGCTTCTCATTCAATTTGAAGTCAAGATGGAAGCGAATCTGCCGGAAATATTCCTGATCTTTCACTGATGAAGAAACGGTATTCCCGAGTTCGTCATCCTCGACGAGTCTGGGATGAGGTTGAGAGAAGGGGAAGATCAAGTGGATCATTTGGACGGATGGGTTGTGAGACTCCTAATTACACTCGCATCCGAAAAAGGTGCCAGAAGGTTTTGCACCACCACGGCTTAGGCTGGTATAGGGTATCCGACAACCTAAACGTCATAAACCATTGACTATTCCAAGTCAATAGTCAAATTGTTACGTCCCGAGAACGAACCATCGGCTCCTCTTAAGGGCCACCATGGTGCAAGGACATGATAGAACCTCCTCGCGGTTTTGACCCTGGGCAGTGCCTTCGGACTGGCGAATTATATCATTTAAGTTGAAATTGCTATCAGTTAACATGAACGTTTGCAAATGATAAGTTCGGTGTGAATAATCCTTTCGACGGGTTGCGTTCCTGTAAAGGGCGGCGGTGTGAATTGTGAAACCCGTTAGTATGTATACCCGCAAGGGACATTCGTCAATGGTCAATCTTGTTAAACCTCTCTGCGTCATGTTTGCAAGTGATTGCCTCTGTCTCAACGTAGTATGCATTCGCGCCAGGGCGACATTTAGCCAACTGTCGAAGGTTGCCTAAAACTTACCATTGCATACGTTATGAGAACCATGAGTTCTACCTGTCTCTATCAATGAGACGAATTGATGAATGGAATGAAATGGGAGGACACTCACGCGCCACACGCAACATAACACACTTCTCTCTTCCGTAGTCTAACAAGCTCTTTACACATGGATCGCAGTCGATTGCTATCCCTGTATCAGAAGTGTAAGCTATCTTAATTTATTTGACACTATTTTATCTACCATCATCGTCCATATGAAATGTTTGTAGATTTACAAGTTAGACTAAGCGTGCTACTATTTCCAAATGAAAAAGTATACATGGTTAAATCATCCACTTAAGCCCATCCGTAGTCTAACAAGCTCTTTACACATGGATCGCAGTCGATTGCTATCCCTTTATCAGAAGTGTAAGCTATCTTAATTTTATTTGACACTATTTCATCTATCATCATCGTCCATATGAAATGTTTTAAGATTTACAAGTTAGACTAAGCGTGCTACTATTTCCAAATGAAATAGTAGACATGGTTAAAATCATCCACTTAAGCCCATCGTAGTTAACAAGCTCTTTACCACATGGATCGCAGTCGATTGCTATCCCTGTATCTAGAAAGTGTAAGCTATCTTATTTATTTGCATATTCATCTACCATCATCGGTCATATGAAAATAGTTATAAGATTTACAGTTAAACTGAATGGTGCTACTATTTCCAAATGAAAAAGTATACATGGTTAACTTATTCACTAAAACCCCATTCAAGTAAGTCAGTATGAAAGCAAAGATAATACGAAATAAACATTTATTATGGCATGTATTTCAAAAGGTTTTCATCGTCAATATCGTCCCAGAGTCTGGCTTCACATAGATCACAAAAACAGTTGAGCTGCTTTAAACGTTCTTCTGCAGCGTCCCTCACTTTCTCAATGTACGCCCACTCCGCCACGGTTCGCGGTTGGGAGTTAGGGGTGTACCACTCCCATAATTGATGCAAGTGCGACTTGCTGGTCATCTCCATCACCCCTTCGGCATCATATTGTAAATATTTCCACCGTATGCCTGTAAGGTCGGGCAACTCCACTTCATCCTCCTCCGATAATGATAACTTTCGTATATTGTCGAGATTGTATGTATTTCACCCCTTCGCCTTTCTTAGGTGCATTGGCTTGTAACGAGCTCCTTTGTGAATGTATATGGAGAGGGAACTCCAATGCGGTATTTGGTTGTGGTTGGAGGGACTTGTAAAATGTTGTCTTTGAAATGCGACTTGGAATAATGATAACTTTAACATTTTTCTAATTCTTAAGTATACACAATCAGACAATCAGAATGAACATCAAATGAATGAAGAGGATGAAAGTATATAAGCAAAGTGACATTCAGGTCATTTCATTTAATCTGTGAATCATACAAGTGAGAACGACGATCTCTCTCTTTGACTTTTATTTTAGTGAAGTCTCTATTGTAGAAGTTCAACATAAACTGATTTCGTTTTTTGTTTGTTTTTTGGTTTTTGTTTGTGTTTTTGTATTTTTGTTTTTTAGTTTTTGGTTTTTTTTGTTTTGTTTTATTTTTTGTTTTTTTTTTTTTTTGTGGTTTGTTTTTTTTTTGTTTTTTTTTGGTTGTTGGGTTTTTTGTTGTTTTTTTGTTTTGTTTTTGTGTTTTTTGTGGTTTATGTTTTTTTTGTTGGTTTTGTTTTTTATTTTTTTCTTTTTTTTGTATTTTGTTTTGGGTTTTTGTTTGTTTTTGTTTTTGTATTTTTTTTTTTTATGTTTTTTTTTTGTTTGTTTTTTTTTGTGTTGTTGTGTTTTTTTTTTTTTTTTTTTTTTTTTTTTTTTTTTATTTTTTTTTGGTTTTTTTTTTTTTTTAGTTGGTTATTTTTTTTTGTTGTGGTTTTTGTTTTTTGTGTTTTTTTTAATGTAGTTGTTATGTTTTTTTTTTTTCGTTTTTTTTTTTTGTTATTCTTTTTGTATTTTTTTGTTTTTTTTTTTTTTTTTTTTTTTTTTTTTTTTTTTTTTTATATTTTTTTCTTTTTTTTTTTATTTCTTTATTGTGTTCTTTGTTTTTTTTTTATGTTTTTCTTTGTATCTTTTGTCTTTGTCTTTTCTTTTTTTTTTTTTAGTGAATAAATGAAAATGGTGAGCTGTTTTTTTTGATTTGTTCTGTTTCATTTTTCTTTTGTTTTTTTTTCGTTTTTTTTTTTTTTTTTTTTCTGTTTTTCCTGTTTATCTTTTTTGTTGGTGTTTCTTGTCTTTTTTTCTGTGTTTGTTTGTCTTTTATTTTTAGTTTCTTGGTTTTTTTTTTTTCTATCTTTATTCTTAGTTTTTCTTTTGTTTCTGTTTTTTTTTTTTTTTTTCTTTTTTTTTATTTTCTATTTGTGTTTTTTTGTTTTTTTTTTTTCTTTCTGATTCTTTTGGTTTTTTCTTTTCTTGTGTGTTTTTTGGTTATGTGGGGTTTTTTAGGGGTTTTTTTCTTTTTTTTTTTTTTTTTCTTAAGTTTTTTTTTGTTTTTTTTCTTTTTTTTCTTGGGGGGTTTTTTATCTGTTTTTTTTTTTTTTTCGCTTATTTCTTTATGGTTTTTTTTTTGTTTGCTTTTTTTGTTATTTTTCTTTTCTTAATTTTTCTTTTTGTTTTTTTTGGGTTTTTTTCTGTTTTTTTCTTTTTTGGTTTCTTTATTTTTTTTGTTCTTTTTCTTTTTTCTTTCTGTTCTTCTTTTTTCTTCTAATTTTTTTTTTTTTTTTTATTTCTTTTGTATTGTTTTTTTTTTTTTGTTTTTTTTTTGTTTTATTTTTTCTTTTTCTCCTTCTTTTTGCTTTCTTTTTTTTTTTTTTTTTTTTTTTTTTGTGTCTGTGTTTTTTTTGTTTTTTTCTTTTCTTCTTCTTTTTTCTTTTTTCTGTTTTATATTTTTGATTTTTATTTTTTTGATACTTTTTTTTTTTTTTTGGTCTTTTGTTTCTTTTTATTTTTTTTTTTTTTTTTTTGATTGTCTTTTCTTTTTTTCTTTTCTTGTTGTGAAAAATCTTTTTTTGAAAATTTCCTCTCATCTCCCTCAAACGTGTGACTAATAGCATCTTCCTCAATTTCAGGCATCAACTTCATCACCAACGCCCTCTCTTCTCGAGGAAAGTTTAGAGTTATTGAGTCAAGGTAGGGTGTAACACTACACTGAGGCTTGAACAGAGATGAAAGAATGATTTCTCTTTCAGGTGATGTGAGTTTCAGCTCAGGACTCTCGCGGCAAGGCAACGAGTGGGAATGTGCCGACTGCGGGACATATGTTTACAAGGATGCCACAGTCTCCTTCGACACATCAAACAACGTGTGTGTCAACGCAAAGCGGCGTCAATCTCCGGAGGGGAAGTTGATTCTGACGATGACATCTCCTTTCCTTGCGATTTGTGCCCTCTTTCTTTTGATAGTCACTTTCAGCGATCTTCGCACAGACTTCAACACACGCATGCAAATGATCACTACACCAACGGTACCTCTACCATCTCCCTCATTAATGTTTCACATAATAATTTAGTACGCGACTACTGCATGGAGTCCAATACTCAAATTGTAGATTTTCTGAGTGGCTCCTTCAAAATTCTAACATTATCGAAGCGCTCTTCAATAATTTAGACAATTTTAGAATGAAGGCGCTCATCTACCTTAAACTAAAATATATTAAAATAGATTTTCAAACGGGTCAAGTGACGGAGAGAATACAGTTTCATATTCCTTCCTCTTCCGCAACCGAAGTTGTAGACTGCGAGTCTTGGCTAAATTTTCACATTCAATGTTTAAAATCAAATGTAGATAAATTCAATCAACGCGACAGCGCTCTCATTTTTGATGGTGTGGACTCAGCCATATTCAAAATTTCCCTATTAGAAAGTCATGCAGCTCGAGGCACATTTAAACTTCCAAAAACGTTGTATAATAAGAAAAGCTGTCATCAATGTTGATTGTAAATCACAGTGTTTCAAATATGCAGTCCTATCCATCCTTCACTATAATGATATCAACGCGCATCGAGATCGCACCTATAGCTATAGACAGTGGGAGGATGAACTAGACTTTGAAGGTTGTGATAGTAACAACATGAAAATCAAAGATGTAGAAACGTTCGAAAAACATAATAAGATTAAAATTGTCGTTCACGTGTGGGAGAAGGGGTTGAAGGGTGCCCGCTATAATTCACGTTCAACTTGTTATGAACGTGTAGTCAACCTCTTATTAGTAAAACAAGATGATAGCGAGGAATGGCACTACTGTGGTATTCCCAAAATCTCTCGCTTGTACACTCACTTGGGGCACTCTAAAAGAGGTGAACATTTTGTATGCGACCGCTGCATCCGCTCATTTTGGAGTAAAGATAAATTTGAAACTCACTATGAATGGTGCAAGCGAGGTAAATTACAAATGGAACGCATGCCCAAAGATAAAATATTTTCACATAGGGATAATGGTGACGAATTAAGTCCCCTGCGTGTCATTTACGCAGACATAGAATGCTACATTGATGATATCATCCACAAGCCAGCAGCCATATCCTGCTATGAAGTATGGCATGACCACTTTAGGAATAGACAAAACAAAATGCATACTTGGCAAGGTGAAGATTGCATTTCAAAATTTCTAGAATTTCTCGATAAAGCTGCAAAATTTCAACAATCATATGATTCCCAATTGCAGCGTAAGTCACTACATATGTCAGATGAAGACAAACAAAAATTTGAAAGTTGCACATCCTGTCCTAAATGTCATAAAACGTTTGATGACGATAAAATTAAGAAAGTGCGTGATCATGATCACATCACTGGTAAATTTAGAAACGCACTCTGCTCCAAATGTAACTTTTCACTTAGGTTGAGACGTCGTGTACTACCCGTCATTTTTCATAACTTTAAGGGCTATGACAGTCATATGCTCATAAAAGGAGGGTTGAGCCAGATGAAATCGTGGCAGTTTAATGTAATAGCACAAACGAGAGAAAAATTCATGGCAATGACAGCAAAAGTACCAGTAGATAAAACTAAAGAAAATAAGACAGTCTTCTTCGAAATAAAATTTTTAGATTCATTTCAATTCATGTCAGCGTCACTAGCTTCTCTCGTTCGTAATCTCAAGTTTCTTCCCCATAGTCAAACTTTGAAGAAACACTATCCAAACTTAACGGATGAAATAATCACTCGCAAAGGAGTCTTTCCTTATGCGTATTTTAGCTCAATGTCTAAACTAAATGAAACAACCCTTCCTTCCATTGACAAATTCAAAAACGATTTGACGGGTGAAGATTGTCCAGTAGAGGACTATGAACATGCTCAAGAGGCATGGTTAAAATTTAATTGTAAAACGTTTGGCGATTATATGATCGCTTACTTAGAATTAGATGTCATTTTGCTGGCTGATGTCTTTCAGGAGTTTCGACGAGTGGCATTAGAAGAAGACAAATTAGATCCTATCCACTTTGTCAGTCTACCAGCCATGTCCTTTAAATCAGCCTTTAAAATGACTGGTGAGACCATTCATCTCTTACAAGACCCGGAGATGTATAATATATTTGAGCGCGGAATACGCGGTGGTCTCACATTTGTAAATAAACATCATATAAAATCTGAAACAGTAGGTGATGATCATATCCACCTAAAGTACTATGACCAAAATAATTTATATGGCAGTTCACTGTCTAAACCACTACCTCATTCCGAGTTTAGTTGGTTAAATCAAAATGAGCTTGAGTATTACTCCAACCCTTCAAACATACTGAATATTCCAGATGAAGGTGATTGGGGATATTATTTTGAAGTGGATTTGATTTATCCAAATAGTATTAAAAATAAAACTGCTGATTTCCCACTCGCACCTGAATCTGGCGAAGTGACTGAAGATATGTTTTCACCATTCATGTCACAATTTCATAATAACTTAACAGAGTGTGGACAGCCAAGGTACAAACCATGCCGCAAACTTTTACTCACCCAATATGATAAGAAAAATTATCTCGTACACTTCTGCATATTAAAATTCTATTTAGAAATGGGCATGCTTCTAAAGTCAGTTCACCGCATTATCAAATTTAGACAGAAAGCCTTCCTCAAACCCTACATAGATAGTAACAGTCAAAAACGTGCACTCGCCCAAAATAATTTTGAAAAGGATTTTTATAAATATAAGAATAATAGTCTATTCGGAAAGACCATGGAGGATGTTAGAAAACGTATGAATTACAAACTAGTCGTTGATGAACAAAAATATCACAAATTGACCTCATCACCTCTTTTCATTGATAGAGACATCATCGATGAGGATCTTGTAGGTGTTAAAATGATTAAATCAGAAGTTGAGTTGTGCAAACCCATCTATATTGGGCAAGCCGTTTTAGATTATTCCAAGCTTGAAATGTATCAACTCTTCTACAAAATATTAAAACCATGCCCTCTCGTAAAAGAGGTTCGCTTGCTGGGTGGTGATACAGATAGTTTCTTTTTAGGAATTACCACTCAAAAAGATTTAAATTTTAATGAAGTAGGTAAGTCATTAGAAAAATATTTCGATACATCTAACTACAATCCCACTCATCCACTCTATTCCATACAGAATAAAGCCAAACTTGGTTGTTTTAAGGATGAAACAGCAGGAAAGGAAATAGATGAAATGATTCTCCTCCGTCCTAAAATGTATTCCATGAAACTAAAAGAATGTGCAGATAGTATTAAGCGTGCTAAAGGTATATCAAAATCCATTGTTCATAAAATGAAACATCGGTCCTATAAGAAGGCCTATAAAAATAAAACTATAACGTTTGTCAATATGACAATCTTAAAATCTCAAGTTCATACTGTGAAAACGTACACGTTCAAGAAACGAGCACTTTCAGCATGGGAGGATAAGAGGTGTTGGATAGGACATAACACATCTCTTCCACATGGACATCCTGACACAAACATACCTCCACCCAAAAGAATAAAACTCACGCTACCACATTCAGGAGATGTATTGACATAATCAACTTTAACTCAGTATTTTGATGTTGCTTTTTGTAGATATACATGGTTGTTTTATGTATCGCATGAGATCGTTTCTTCCTTGTGAATATATGCCTACAGTCAGCCCATTCCCCCTATATCTGTGAAAAGACTTTTTCATATACATATTTTTATTTCAATAAACATATCACAATGACTTCACTTTGTTTTCCGAAACACTAAAGTTACGAGGGATTTAGTATCTTTCACATGGATACACTCTTGTAAACCATTGGTAATTTTGATAGCAATAGAGGGTATAGTTTGTTTGACGACGGGATGATAGAAAATAGATTCAAACATCTTCTCGACTATTCCATATGAAGCGTCTTTATCATGAATGAAATCACGTAAAATGTATTCTTTTTTCTCGCCAACAGAAATAGGTAAAATCAAATCACTTTGAATGTAAAGGTGTTGTTCATGTTTATCAAGTGTCATTGGTTGTTTCTATACCAATCGTATGCGCAGCAGCAAACACAGTTTGTAGCATTGAAAAGCCAAAGAGTTTTTTCAAATTTTTACTCAATTGACATTGAATGTCATCACCCAGTTTCAGAACAACGCGTTGTTTTTCAATTGAAAACGAAATGTGGTGTGTCTTTACATCATATTTACTTTTCATCACATGCTTCAACTTCTGTTGTATATAAGGATTTACTACATGAATGAAGCTTTCAACTGTATGATATAGACGCGGCATTATATTGATAGCAACTTTAGATTCTTCATAAGACTGGTAAATTTTCTTGATGCGATCGCCATAGATGTCCACCCACCATTCATCATTAACTGAATCAGCTTTAGTGTGATATTCATGAGAACCATACACCACACCGCTTCCAATAATAGGCGTATAATGTCTTACAAAATGACGCAAGGTTGGAGAGAAATAAACTGTAAGTTTGTCATTATATTTCTGAATAACCAACTTATTTTTGTCCGCCATAATTTTCTCTCCATACTTCTTACCCACAGTCTCATTCCATCGTTTTACTAACTCAATAAGTGATAAAGGTTGAACACCACGCTTTTTCAAAATGATGCGTTCTTCGCATTCTACAACATCTTCATCAAATATTTTAAATCTATAATGAAATTTGTTGATTCGAGTTGAATAAACTTTTTTAACATTTGCAGTAGCAATTGACGTTAGATGTAGTCCATGACCAAAACCAAGATGTGGATAGAATTCACTATCCAACCTCAGCGTAAGACCTTTAGTAAAAGAATGAAAGCGGAGGAACTGTCTCCCACTCCAATGATAGATAGTAAACTCATAAGCTTTCTGATTTTTATTCTTCATGATGGAAGTATTACCACTGTTGAATGCCTTAATAATTTTCTCATTCCCAAATGGCTCATAAGAATCTGATTTTATCTGAATCCATTCATAGTTCCACTTTCCATCTGATGTTAAATTGTATGGGAACTGAAATGCATTATTCATCGTTATTCCATCATGGGTGCGAGGAGTCAATATCATTTCTTCCAAATCATTCACATTCTGAATATTGCTATCATAGCAAATACTAGAAACGCCAACTTCCCATTCACCTTCTAAATGCAGTGGCCGATTTAATTCTACTCGATAGTCTGATGGTTTATTTTTGGGAAATTTATTCATAGAAGCATTACTGGGCAAGTAGATTAGAAACGAGTCCTTATTTTCACTTTCCATATTATTCACATTGGAAAAATATATTAGCATACTTTTGCATTAACTCTTCATTCGGAAATGGAGTGTAATACTTGTCACAGCATCTTTATGAAAAGGAATCAACGCACCAGCATCATCATAAATGGCAATATCAATTTGTGGGATGTAGTTTGATTTCAGCTTTGTATAATGCACTTTCTTGAAAGTATGCTCAGATAAAATACTGCAGCTTTTTGGCTGGTATGGTATCATTGCTAGCAATGGAGCTTCAACATCTCCCACACGTACATCTTCACCAATATTGGAATATATCTGAAAATAGTTAATACGACGCGATAGCGACATGTCTGCGCTAGCTTTGGTTACAGTACCACTTTTAAAGATATTTTGATCAAAACCCAAAATGTCCATTAGAGTTTTATCCATAATTAGTTCAATACCTTTTCCATTTATAGTGAGAGACAAAGTACCTTCTTTTTCAGAAAATGAAATATGTTGCTCATTAATCACTTCATTTAAATAATCTACAACCAATTTAACCGAAGTAATAATGCGAGGCATCAACACTCTTGTTTCATGTAAGAAACCACCAAAAGGCTCTACACACTTTCTGTATAAAGATACGGCCATTCTGTATCAAATTGATTTGACCTTTCACATGGTAAATGTTGCATATCAGATTTTCCATGAACAGCTGCAGAACGATGTCGTAAGAACTGATGAAAATCTTTTGAACAAACTAATACTAGATCATCATCATTTAATTTGCTTATTGCAATATGATTAGATGATTTAATATAAGTCAATGTTGCCACTTGTTTGTCATCAACTCGAAGGAGATAATTAAATTTCTTCAATAATGTTTCAGGAGTCATGTTTGTCTTTCTTGGCTTAATCACAATCTTCTTCACCAACGTCTTCTCATTTCTTGGAATAAGATCTACATAATAAGCTTCCTCTCGATATATTAACTGTTTATGACCACTTATGTGGTAATTAACGTTAAAATTATCATAGCTTGTTAAGGCGCTAGCGAGGTAGCCTAAATCATTTCTTAAACTTGGACTTAAACCAACAATCCAATCTTTCTCAACTACATGATGTACATAATTATAATCATCATTGTGCGGAGTAAATTGGACAATATGTTTACACGCTTTATTCAAGAAATCATATATAAACTTTTTACATGATAAGAGATCTTTCTTTGGCCACTGTGGAATGTATATTCGGCACCCCTTTTCACATTGATAAGCAGCTGTACGCCTCATATTAATAGTCATCACCTCATGATCAAAAGTATAGACACAGTTGCTATAAACAAGTTGAGTGACACCCACTTCCCAATTCCCATTTAGCTGTTGTGCATGATCAATGGGAGTAGAAAAGAGTGCGGCTCGATTGCTAGTAAATCTCTTTGTAGCCGCATTGCTAAGCAAAATATGATAAAACGACATTTTTATATTGCTAATCTGCAACTTTGCATAACATCATGAAGACTTGGATTTTGGACTCTCTACAATATATCAGAGTTGATCGTGATGGAAACGTACATTTCAAAAATTCTCATGGTCATACATCAAGAGGAATTACATTAACATGGCGACAATTTGTCAACCTCAATGATATCATGAGGGATTTGGAATATTTTGAAACATTAAGATTCATCTCCTTGGGTGATCAAGTTTGGCTTCAACATTACAGAAATGAAATTCAAATCTACCATTCTCATTCCGCAAACTGTTTCTCATTTCGCAAATACAATTGGGAGAAGTATAGAAGATACATACATCGCTCCATCATGACATTTATTCGTCGTGAGTTCATCGCCCTACTATGCAAATCTTAATCAGATATGATTACCACGCACCATGAGTTGGAAATTAGATTCCCTACAACGTATTGAAACGGATCATGATCGAAACGTCTATTTCAAAGATTCAACTGGAAATGTGAGAAGAGAGTTTGTTTTATCTTATCGTCATTTTCAATCTCTACATCATATCATGAAGGACTTGAAATACTTCTATATGAAAAGACATTCACGTATTGGAAATCGCATCTGGCTGCGCGTCAACAATCGGCGAATTCAACTCTATCATTCCCAACTTCATACTAACTTCACATTTCATCAAGGTAGTTGGGAAAAGTATAAAAGGAAGGTACATCGCTCAATTTACTCATTCTTTCATCATGAAGCGCCATCGCTACACCATCGTCAACATTCTCCGTCGCTTCAGACTCTACACCAAAATCGATCTCACAACATTACGCCAACAGCTTCCAAACAGCAAGTATTACCCGGGCCGTCCTCAAATGTTAGTGGTGAAGATGAACAATTCACGGAATCTTCAACTCTTCCCAAATGGGACTGTACAGATTCTCGGCGCCCTTTCTCATTCATCGGCGCAGTCAATGCGCTTAGAGCTACAAAGACTACTACGTCGGATATGGAAGAGGGAGAGGTGTGTGATGTCGAATCTGACTGTGGACAATATGGTGATCTCTACTCAATTGAGTGACAGTCTATCATTTTTGAAGATTCGTACCAGCAGTTACAGTTTGTGTTATGAACCCGAACTTTTTCCTGCAGCTCTCATTAGTTGTTGGTTGCCTGTGCATGTGGCAATCTTTCATAATAGTAAAGTGATCATTACTGGACTAAAATCTCATGAACAAGCAAATATGATCCTAGACTATCTCATTGAGTATGTACGTACCCAGCGGATTGTAAAATAAAAAACAATTTTTCCAACATGATGTTTTTATTTCAAATCATGATAGAACTTACAAATCATTTTTTCATTAGAGGATGGATTACATGAAAAGTTTTGAATAATAGATGCAAATCGAGATACATGTAAACGTTTTAAGATGAAGTACAGTACAAAAGCACCACACGTTGATGAAAGTGGATGTTGTAGTATGCGTTCATTTCGCTGATATTGACGCGTATGTTTTCTCAACCACTGCTGTGTTGGTATATTTGGAGGTTGAGCAAGAGAGTCAAATAGTTCACCACGTCGGTCTTTTCCAATAAAGATCGCTTTCCAATGCTCACCGCCTAAATTCTGTGAATGAGTGTTTAGCACAATAAAGATGGGATAGTGATTTACTGCAGGTGGTAAGGTATCGAGTGAATAGACATTATCGAAAGCTTTCAACGTCGCTTCGTCTGCATTATGCTGCACTTTAGTCTTAATATCGTCAGCAGTCAACCAACTCATTAACGATTATACTGAAGAATCACGTCACGATACTTTGTAATTTCAATATTTGAATCGAAGACTGCATAAATTAATACATTGATCGTCTCAGGTAGTGTTCTTTTGAACGTCAAATCCAAACGAATATTATGAGGCACGTTCGCTTGACGATAGGGTGCACTAATATCGCTGTCAGCAGTCAAATCAAATGCATAAATAGTATATCCACTCTTAAACTCTTTCATAGTCAGTCCGTTGGTATCATCCGTATTGTAAAAGCCAAAGACATCCATAAAATCAACATAACTGCGCATAAATTGATCCGAAGCAAAATCTGGTTTGTAGGGTGGACCAGGATGACTCACACCATTAACACGTAAAGCAATTTCACTTAACTGATTGTGTTTAAAATTGAAAGGATTCTTCTTTATATTACCATTAAATGCATCATTTTCAACCATTGCCACCATGAGGAGCTTCGGTGCTTCCGATGGAAAGAGGCCATCTTTCATGAAACTCTTTTGATCTTTCGGAATTGTAAAGGTGAGAAGCTTTGTATGCTGAACGGGGTAAATGGCATTTTGGCGGTTAAGACCTTCAGCATGCCCTCTAATGACACTTGGATTCGGTACTACTCGACGAATGTAAAGTGCAATATCTTCCACATGAATTCTAAAATTGTCAACTTTAGCAAATGCATTCAGCGCAAATTCAGGCTTATTCAATGTCAGCTTGAGTCGCATGCTGGTATTACAGAGTAAAAACTTTGACTGTCTAAAGAAGTCTAAATTCAGCGGACCATATAGCTGACATACTCTACTATCTTTAATCATAGCAGATCGCTTTACAAAGCCACTGTTTGTTTCAACATCAAATTTTCCTGCTTCATCTCTGTACCATCCCATGGCTTCCATATGACTTTTTTGTGCTGCTGGATGAAACTGCGATACATGAGTGAAATATGATTTATAGGGATAATCGCTTTGACCACCTTCCACCTGCTGCTCTCCAATCGTTAGAGAAACATCGCGAAGTAATGTAGTCAATGGTAAATTGTTCAGTCCAACTTTATGTGCATCGTCAATAGCAGTTCCATCTGCTTGCTGAATTCTAAACCTCAAATCAAGCATCGCATAACTCAAATCTATGTAGTCATCACTACCACCAGGAATAACAAATTCAATGGGGCCAGCATTCTCAGCTGTTCGAGGATGATAATCTACAATACTTGAACTAAGAATATCTGTCTGTATGGCTTGTTGATCGAACAAACAAAAACCGGAAGTTTTACACTCCATGATTAGAAGTTATAGCAGCGTCGTCGTTTAGCGCCTGATGAATGATTAGAGCCTCTGCGACGTTTGCGTGAATGCCTTTTGACTGAAGATTGCACCTTACCAGCTCCGCGATGTTTCCTCCTTCCTTTTCTCATTCGTTTAGGTGATTTCTTTCCTTGAGTAACACCAGCAATGGTCTGCTTCAATGTTTTTAAACCGCGTTCCTTCCCACGATTCAACAAACTGCTCTTGAAACTTCTACCTCTGGAAAGATCACTAGCAACATCACCAGCAAAGCCAACGGCATTACTTAAAACATTTCGTTTTAAAGATCTACCGACATTGGATATGAGAGGTGCTACAACAGATTTCAGTGCACCAAGTATGCTACCTCCACGTTGGCGGCGAGCACCGATGTAAATTTGTCCTCCGCCACTTACGTAGGAGGGTCGTGAATAAAATGAGGCAGTTGGATTCATAGCTCAAACCCTAAACATTGTTAGTTACAACTTTGCATGAATCACTGTCGATCACTTAGATGAAAGATGTCGGCACGACGCATCCAAGAGTTCATACTTGAAGGATAACCAGTCCATTTAACAAGACACCATTCTTCACCTTGCCGTTTTTTACATCGAATGATTTTCTCTACCAAATATGTTTCACTTTCAGTGACTACCTCAATCTCATCGCGGTAAAAGCTACCCTCAATTTCTTCATTATCGTAATCTTTCAACTTGTAGGTGGTCGGAGAGTCTTTTTGATTAATCCTTGATACTGTAAATACCTCCTCTGTCCAATTCGGGAGGTACCCTTTAGCAAAAACACTTTTCACTTTTGAGATACGAACTTTATCGCCAATTTTCACATCACTTTTCACATGAGTGCGTTTACGTTGGAATGATTCGCGCACTTTATCTACATTGTTAGCATTTACATCTACTGGTCTGAGTCCAATAGAACGATGGATAGAGTGATTGTAGGCATGGAGTGTATCTTGTAGAACCTTTGTCCAATTTTGTGTCAAGTTGGCAGTAAAATGTCGCCACAAACGATTTTTTAATGTGCGATTAAAACGTTCAACGAGTGCAGCTTTATAAGCGCTCTTTACACTAAACAACTCAATGTCATGCCTCTCAAATAATCTTGTCACATGCTGATTTTCAAACTCTTTTCCTTGATCACTCTGAATTCTTTTTGGAATGCGACCTTCTCGAAAAATTGTTTGGAATGCTTTTGCTACTCCTTTCCCTTCTTTAGTTTTTAAAGGTTGAGCCCACGCATAACGCGAGAAAATATCAATGACGGTTAAAATAAAATTATTGCCCGAGTTATGTTTTGAAATGGAGGCAACATCGCACAAATCTGCTTGCCACTGTTCATCGATGTCATGAACAATATAATGGCGGGTGCGGTACTTCTTTTTCGCTTGTTTGTGGAGTGTATAGGTAGCCTGACCCTTTAACCATCGTTTCACTTGTGATTGTGGAAGACCACTCGCTTTTGATAATTTCTTGATAGATGCAAATCCTGCCGGATGTTTTACATCATAATAGATTGACTTCAAACGTTCAGTCGATGACGGCTGACTCTTTTTCCTCCTTCTCATCTTTTTTCTTTCTTGCCTTTCTACATTTACAACAACTGCAGCATTTAGCTTTAGCGGTTTTGCGATCGTGTTCACATTGCTTAGGGGTTTCATTATGAGAGCTGGCGCAGCAAGTGCAAGTGACAACGACATTCACCTCTGGCGGCTCATTACATGGCAAGCAACACATCTGATTCATATTAATAGTCTGAGAACATGTATTTCCTAGGAGGAGCTGTTTTACGTTTTCCTTTTACCAGTTTTAGTGGCGATGTAGATCTACGTCGAGTTCTTCCTCTTGTTTGCTTAGTGAGTGTGGGAGGGGATGTAGCAGGTGACGTCTTAAACCAATTTGTTGGCATTTTCATCGCCTGAAGCATTGGAGTAGTAGCCACTGTTGAATCAAGTTCTTTCAATGTCTCATTATTTAAAGCAAATTTTGGCACATTATGCTTTTTCAATAGTTTAAGAAAGTATGACCAACCAGGTGGAACATAGCCCTGACGGCGCTTTCTACGTGTCGCATACTGAATCAAGTCTTCATAACGTGAAGCATCAATCACTTTATTTTCATCTGTAGTGATTTCTACTCTATCATTTACATTGAGATGGGGTTCAATACTGTTGAAAAGAGATATGGCATGTGCGCGAGATGCTAAAGGTGTAGCAGTCGATACAGAGTCACGCATCTTATTCTTCAAGTTTTTCAATTGCTCAACAGTTTCCGATTGTAATAATACAGCACGATGTGGATCTTTGATGTGAACATTTTGCTGATAATCTATTTCTTTCCTATACATTTGATTTGCAAGAGGTTGCTTTACTTGCTGCATGGCAGTCAATTGTACATATTCATCCTGAGGAATAACAATCATGCGAGAATAAGAACTCATAGTTTGTAGATAATCATGGGAGTTTTCAAAATATCACTTCGAAATCTAAATTCTTCCGGACACTCTTGCGTAAAGTCAATGAATAAGTAACCGTATGGTTTTTCAGTAGCTGCTTGAAAAATTTCAATTAAGGCTTTTGATCCTCTGGGTGCAACTTGTCGCGCTAAAATTTCAAATTGACTTTTATCTCGCGGATTCTTGAAAATAGCATAATAGTGTGTATTCAGGTTTCGTGTACGAGCTTCTTTTCCATCAGGAAACAAATTTTGTGTAATATAGATGATAAAACACCTTTTATGGTGTGCTGCGCGAGTGAACATATCTGTAACATCTTTTGAATTCTTACTTTCTTTTAATAAATCATCCAATACAACAACATCATTAGACTGAAGTTTATCCACTGGAATAATTCCTTCATGTCGAATAAAGTTGCGACTTTGCAATTCCTGAAACAGCGACGGTTGATAAATACCATAACACCAAATCACTCGATTGATAGGTTCCTTAAACAACTCCCTTCTTTTATCCAATAAATTCAGCGTGAAAACAGTTTTACCTGCATGAGATGGACCTGATACAGTCAGAACTTTATCACATTGAAGTCTGAAATCCATTTTATTACTTTGAGACTCAACATTTGCATAATTAACGCTTAGAGCCAAAGATATTTCCCAATAGGTTGCCCACGGCAGGAGCTATCATTGGAAGTATTGCTGAAAGGAAACCGCCCTTTTGTGTTAGAGTTTTCCTCTTTCTTTGAAGGGCGACTTTAGGATTGGAGATGAAACGCAATTTCGTAGCATATCGCTTAAGTAACTTTCGTTGTTTTGGCGCTAATTTCTTCGTCCTCAACTTCCTCACATGAGAAATAATTTCACAAATGAATTTATCGTTAGCATGTCGTATAGCATTGTATCGCTGATTTGCTTTCATTCGTCGGAGAGCTTGAATGGCTGAAGAAAACTTTTGACTTTTACGTTTCGTCATTTTACGTTTCGCCATTTTCCGTGTTAGTCTTTGCTAAAACCTATCTTTACCACATTTGCATAGGTACTAACTATTGCGACATAAGTGACACTCGAAATGAGCAATGTCACAGTGGTTACATTGGCAAAGTTGAATGCAATTACGTATGAAACAGCGTTGACAAAAAGCATGCTTACATCTCTTGAAGATGCGCTTTTCATTTCCATCCTTTCGCTTACATACATCGCAACACATAGTTTCACCGTTACTGATGTCTATAGCAAGTCTTTTTGAAGATATGAATTTGCTAGCCTTTTCTAAATAATAGACGCATGTACAGAAGGAATATACTTCGAGAGTGAGCAGACATAGCTCGAAAACCAGTTGTGCTACAATCAAGTACCACTGCATTTTCAATTTTTCTTTATGGAAAGTTGAATGTGAATATCTGAAATCGTTTCAATCACTAGACTGCTACCATGATGGTTAAATGCGTTAAGACGTTCAGCAATTTTTATCATATGTCTTTTAAAAAATTCTTGGGGGTGATCTACCACTTCCATTGAATAAGAAGCAAAATGGAAAGAGCGACTTTCCACCTCTTCCTTTCCAAAATGACTAAACTTAATTTTCGCAACTAATCGCGCCATGATAATGCTATCAGAGAATGTATTCATTAACTCTAGAAATAGAGTGCTAGCATCATCGACCACTGCTTCGATGTCGGTCTCATCTTTATGAAATTTTATCACATAATCTTGAACAGCTCCTTTTAAACTTTGCCTATGAAAACGTAATGTTCCGCAGTCGTTTGAGAAAGACATGATCGCCCTTTATCTAACCCATCCATTGCATGAAAACAACAACTCTTCTCATAGTAACATTTATTGAATAATGGTAACAAGCATGCATTATAAATCAATGGTTTGAAAGAGATAAAATAGATACAGCTGGTAACTATCATACAGCGAGCAATGATAACCATACAGGACTTTGGCAGTGTTGAGGTAAGGAGGAAAGAAGCATTGGTTATGAACGTAGCTACTACAACGAACAGACAAAATAGGAACACACAAATCCTTAAAACGTTTTGTGACTTCATGATAATGTTGATTCACTCTACTATCCCAAGGTGGGAGCAAAATATCATCAATGATTAGATTGGGAAATACTTTCCTCTCCTTACCAGGATTATTACAAAAGATGCGTATAACATTGAAAGCAGCTAACCATCGTTTAAAGTCAATAAGAAGAGCACTCTCACAAGAAAAGCCATAGTCTTGCAAATATTTCAGATTAAGTCCATGAATGTGTTTTCTCGCCCATTGATCAACATTGGGATCGCAGTTGGCATGTTGATGATAGACACTAACAATCTGATATGTCCAATTGTTCATAGCAATAGCACTGAGCTCCTGTACAGGTTCACCCTCACAATCCATAAAAATGATGATAGAAGCCTAAAACGGAAATTTACACATCTAAGGAAACGTTCTATAACATATTACAAAATGAAGAATTACATCGATGCTTTTCACGACAAAATACACAAATGATATGATGGCAACGAAGAAGTAAAATGTATCTAATAAGACCACGTCTACGACACTCAAAGCACATAAGCGAATTGTCATAGGGTAGAGTTAGGAAAGGACTAGCAATTCTCCTTCTTTGATTTGCGTTTTGATGTAGCATTCTTCTCCGACTTGCGCTTCGTACCACTGCTGTTAAGGATTTGATCAATTATGTCGTCCACGTTGGGTGGTTTCGGAATATATAGGATGGATTCCATATGCATGGAGAGAGAGGCTATTTTATTATCCTTGTGTCGACCATAATATAGCCCATTCACTTTGAAAAGGATATCCCAAGTACCTTCTCCGAGCTCATCACATCTGATGGGTATTGAATGATCTCCCTCCTTCTTATAGTAAGTACACCAATGTGATACCGGTAGGCAAATGTGATTACCATCCCAAATCTTTCTATAGGGAGTATCCTTGTCATCTCTCGCCTTCCACTCTTGAGCAAGAGGAGTAGGAATGTCCATATTTAATGTCACGTACTCCTCAATAATATCAAGTTGGTGGCGAATGTATGGACTCACGGGGATCAGTATGTAGTCCCCATACTGATTGTGCATTATCTTGACATCCGTGGAAGGGAGCATTCCCGTTTGGAGTACTACGCTATGATCATCATAACGCAAGGCTTGTTTAAATTTACGCTGTAGCGGTGTAGGATTATGTACCTTGGATGTTTCTTCCACTGGCCTCAGTTGTAGATGATCTGACCGTAGCGAACCTTGTAACGTTTGACCGCCATTTTGTCCTACTAGTGCAGCAGATGGAGTAGATGCCTGAAAATGAAAAAAGATTGTATTAAGTTTACGTTCAAGGGAGGAGAGGGAGGGAAGTAGCGACTTACCATTTTAGTTGGATAATAGAACAGGGAACTAGAGAGAGAGAAAATGTGCGTCCGTCACTCGTGTGATTCAACGATGGAATGATTCTCACTGTGGAAGGCTCGCTATTTATAAAGAAATGCTTGATTCTCATTGGATGATGATCCTCATTGGACAATAACATCAAGTTGATTCCAAATCTGGCATCCGTTTACCAATCCGATAGTTCGTTTTGAAGCTACAGCCCAAAACGTCCCAAATTCTAACTCTGTCGTTTTTCACCAATGTCCCAAAATCTTAAATGGCGTCTCACATCTAAACGAAGGCAGATACGAACAAGCCGATTCTTTCACTGAATTTGTCTCACTCTTAGCTTTCAAACGAGCTATCGCACGACAAAATCCGTCCACTGGAAGCAAGCTGTCCAGGGGGGGGATGTCAGCCGAAAATTTTTTCTCTCCGATTTCGCTGGAAACATCCTTCCTAACCCAAAATTTCACGTAGATTCCGAATCTGGCCTCCGTTTTCTCATCCGATGCTTCGTTTGGACGCTACACACCAAAAACATCACACACTATAGCCTCAAGACTAATCCTGGCGGTCGCCCACGTCAACCTAGACGGTCGCCCACGTCAACCAGGCGGTCGGACCAACTCACCCGAGTCTCACACTCTGTCGTTGCAGAGGGGGGGGACGTCAGCGAACATGTTGTGAACGTGGACCCACCTGGCCGGCACACCACGACAGACCACAACCTCTATCGTTCCAGAGGGGGGGGGGACTCAGACACGAAGCACCACGGCGGCCGACCACGACACTCTGCCGTGCCAGAGGGGGGGGGACGCAGCCATGGCCGCCATCTTGCGCGGTCCAGAAGTGGAGTTTTGCTTACTACTATCCCACTCTCATTCTTTTTGTGCTGAGTGTTTAGCAAGAATGCAGAGTGTAGGCCCTACCTATTTTTAAAGCCTTAGGTTTGACCCGGCCAACGCAGAACGAACACTCTACCACAAGGCCACAGCGCCTATAATTCCTATAATTTTCGTCTCCTACAATTTTACTAAATCAGTTTTGACACATTAATATTGGATATTGGGCTATTGTAAAATGGATTGCTATGAAGGTCACGGGACACGACTTAAACCTGGATTTTTTGTCCACCTGCCAATGGTGATGATGTACAAGTAGTCCTATAATCAAGTCCTAACGTTCTGACAACGAACGAACAGTAACTTTTATGTATTTTTGATTCACAAGACAATATTCTGCCTCTAAGAGAATGACAAATCTATCAGATAAGAACTACGAGTATGTACTATTAACTAGGTGTGTTTTCCATTAAAATCACTTCAGCGCTAGGTTGCGCAATTGTTACCTTAGAAGTATGTGAGCTTGTTCAGTAAACCCAGGGACGTCCACCATAGTGTTATTTGCATCATATATCACTTCATCTAAGTTTTTCTACTCTGAGACATTAATTGAACTTTCCTATGCCCGTATTCCATATCCGTTTTCTTACTTCGACCATCTTGTCGTAGACGTAGATGAACCACTACTGAATATTCAGTAACAATATCCTACTAAGACAGCACAATTATTGCCATATTTGTGAATAGAAAATGAGAAGGAACAATTCTTCTATCAAATCTGTAGAGAAATGAAATATAAAATTAATTTGCTAGCACTTCGGCTTGGTTACTGGTGTTGTTAATAGGATTTTTTTGAGTATTTTATTTAGGCCTACTTCAATATTACTTATCATCTTTGATCGGCAATGATATCATTTTATTTTATAATGAAAATATGCCACTTTTTAGTGAAATATACGCAGGCCTTCACCGTAAATAGATCTAGTTACACGAATTTTTCGATTTACACTTCTACCATGCTACTTTTACTGCTCTTAGCAATGAAATAAAAATTAGATTGCATGCAGCATTGATATATTCCAAATAATGGAAGATCTAAGAAAGCAGTTTAGTCATACAGTGCTTCTTGTAAATCAAAAGTTAGATAAGGCCTATGACCTATACCAGGGTTGGAACCGGGACCGGCTGATGGGTTAGGCTGCCGGTTGGGTTGTGTTAGTGTAAGTCGACCGTTCGAAAACAATCGGCAGCAAGTATTCAGATCGATAGATCAGGCAGGAATTGTAATGTATACATAATTTATCACATGCTTACACATCTCAAAATGTAAGAAATTGTTAAAAAATGTAAAGAAATTTAAGTACTTGGCTTCGACGATGGCTGAGGATGGAGAGCTGGATGCAGAGGTGGCCCATGGAATCCAAGTTGGATGGCAAAACTGGAGGAAACTTCGAGGAGTGCTATGCGACAAGAGACTGTCAACAAAAATGAAAGGCAAGTTGTACAAGAGCGGTGAGACCAGCAATGACGTATGGAGCGGAAACATGGGGAATCAAGAAGACACAAGAAAATAAGTTGGACGTCGCTGAGATGAAGATATGCTGCGCTGGTCATATGCAGTGACAAAGAAAGACAAAAATCCGGAACTATACCATCGGACGGAAGCTGCAGGTCACAGAGATCCATAAGAAATTACAGGAAAAGCCACTGAGGTGGTACAGCCATATCCTTCGAAGATAACAGACACACATAACAAAGCAAATGCTCGACTGGAGAGTGTGTGGTAAGAGGAAGCCTGGAAGACCGAGGAGAAGATGGTTGGATTGTGTGAGTCAAGATTCAATGGAGAAGAAGCTCAAGGAGCGGGTTGCAGCAGATTGAATCATGTGGCGAACACGGACCAGAAACGGCGACCCTACTTGATGTGGGATAAGCCAGAGACAGAAGAAGACGAAGACACATCTCAAAATGCATGTCTGATGAAACTGTCTCAGCCTAGACAAATTAAAAGCATATCTTCCACCTGCTTGCTGTCAATGTTATCTTCATCCAACCAGGGCTGTGGAGCCGATGAGATAACGCATCGGCTCCGGCTCCACGACACTGATATGAAAGGCTCCGGCTCGGCTCCGGCTCCGACTTCAAATTCAGGTTCTATCTATGCTGGTTATCCTGGATCCGTTGAACGGGTTTTTTTGGATAACGGTGTGGCCTTTAGAGGCTTGCTACAATCATTAAATTATTTTTCATTAACAAGCAACGACTTAAGTTAATAATAAAAATGATAATAGCCTAATATAATGACAAATAACATACTTGTCATATATTTTTGCATGAATTGACTATCTCTGAAAGATAAAATAAAGTTATAGCCAGGATTGGTTAAATTAGATGAAGATCTCCCGCACTGGCTAAATATAAATTGGCCTAGCCTGCAACCAGTCTACTACGAGGCTACATTAAATAAGACCACATGAGTGATGCTGACATACCTAATTAGCCGTCACAGGGGCCGAATAGTAGTATAAGCTTTTTAACAAAGCTTGAATATGAAACTGGATAGCGTATGCCCCTAAATAGCTTATAGGGCCTGTATCTACTCGAACATGGAAAGGGTATCGGCTATATAGCCAAATATACCGTATCAATAAAGATATCAATTGCTTTATTGAATATTAAAGTGTATATAGGCTAGCTTAGGTTGTTATGGTTATTTGTTATTGCCTTTATTCAATAGTCTGTTGGTCCATGAATAATATGATCGGTGGGTAGCCCACGACTCATCATCTGTAGAAATTATAATTTAAATAGCCTCATTGCAGTGTAGGCTAGAAATGTACAATTAAAAATTATACTTAAAAAAATTAAAAATATCTAATTTAGGACAAGTTTTGTAATTCTATGCAGCATACTTAATAAGTTAAGGCCTAACTTACATTATATTAATTTCGTATTTTTCATCATGGCGTAAAGTTGCACTAAATAATTCATCAATGATTCATGTATATTATTATATTCAATTTATGTATAACACATTACCACTATTCCTCTGATGATGGTTAGGCTGATGAAACTGAACTCGGAGTATCACACAGTATGTTTCAGGGTGCTATGCATAATAAAAATTTGACTGCGAGCACCGTGCAGAAATCCCATCTACTTTGCTAGCTTTCGAATGCGCGTGCGGTTTAATGTCACAGACAATAGAAAAGGGAAGTCAAAAGGCGCCTTTATTGAGAGCGTCTCAGTCTTTTTTTATTGTTTACATATAAGTCAGCATGATATCAGCATAAAGTGTTGACAGACGGAAAAAATAATAATGAAAATTCTTGAAATCCACAAGTCTATGACATTTGGGGAAATATTATTACACGATACGGCTCTTGTGCAGTCCTCCCCCCCGCATTTTTTCTCTGGTCAAAAGATGCAGCACCATTGGATGTCCGTTTCAGCATCACCGGTTTGAGTGAAGCATTCCGTGCTGTTGTAAAAATCTACGTGGGTAATTGCGATGTCATGGACGCAAACTTCGTCAGCAAGTCAACATTGTAATTTGCCTTCAGGTTTTTCGCATTGAAATATACCCTTTGAATTTTGAAGTCAAAGGAAATTCATTGTGAATGAGATACCTTTAAAATAATAGGGCGCTACTAGAAGTGGCTGGGTCGCTTATTGCTATAGCCATGTGAGGACTTGTAGTCAGGTCATTCGTGTGAGTGTGAAGAGTTATCCCTCCAATCAAAATTGATCAAATTGAATAATCGATTGTTTTGAAAAATGTAGGTGGGGGGACTGCACAAGAGCCTACAATACAATCTAAGGAAATTGGCATTGTCACAGATGCCAGTAGCTTCTGCCAAGCCATACCGATAGATGATAGCCTACATAGTAACCGTATTAGATTTAAGACATTGAGCAAGAAATGTAGCTATATTATCTTTGCTGACTGAACTGGAAATGTGTACATAAATGACTGGCGACTTGTCTCTAGGAATCTACAATCATCTAGTTAGCATGCATATAACAAGTCTTCAAATTAATGGATTTTGGAGAATACGTTGTCAATATGGAAATTAGTCTTACGAAACATATGCAATAAAAAAAAATTACACATGTGTGTAAATATATAATAAATATAATACAAAAGAAGGCGGCAACTGCAAAGAAAGATCTCGTGGAGGACAGATTATTGGTATACTTAAAAGACATATCTTTAGATTTCAAATGATTTAATTTTTTTATGATGCCAATTAATAACTTTCAAAATTCTAGATTTATATCAAAGCTCAAACTATCGGAGCCGGAGCCGGAGCCGGAGCCTTTGTGATAAATCGGCTCCGGCTCCGACCAAAACCATCGGCTCCTTAAGGCTCGGGCTCCGGCTCGGCTCCGGCTCGGCTCCGGCTCCACAGCCCTGCATCCAACATACTTGCAATAACACGCCGGAACGTTGCGACGATGCCCACCTCAAGTAACACCAGAGAAAATAAATACAATAGCACTTCACAGGATCAACGTACTGCGAGTATGACAAAAAATCTGTAAGTCCGACGCGCGTGGGCGGGGTAGTAACGTGGATATTGTCAGCCGAGCTACAGATATGAATTTATTCTTAACGCAATGGGTTACATCAACACAAACAAAACAAGTGAAGTCGCGCGAAAGCCTAATCCCAAAAGTTTGTAGAATACATGTTTGCATTTTCGATTTTCATCCAAAATCTAAGAGGCCTGTTTCACTCCACCTATAATAACGATAAGACCTCCTTCTCTCGAATTTGATTTCCTATAATCCTTGCTGCGCGCCCTGATGAAAGCACTTGAGATGACTTGACTGACAGATCGAATTTGCTTACATAGTATCACCTTAATTTCTCAATAGGCCTAATTCATTCATTAATTAAAGAAGCGCGTGTGAGATAACACTCGTCGTTTAATAGACATAGTCGTACCTTGATTTATTTATTTTATTATATTTATATATTTTACTTTAATATAGAATGTTTAAAATCAAATAATTTCAAAACCAATTTAGTTTTAAAAGACAACCAAATATTGCTGGAAAAATGCTGAAGAACTTATTGACGTCACAAATTTCAAAAAAGTCGGGGCCAAGGACCTTCAAATTACAAACCGAAGTATCCTTTATTCGCATATGGTTAAATGACAAGGTGTAAATTAATAAAAGATGATCATATCCGTCCGGCTGGGTTGACATCTCTTGCCGGTTACCGTTTGGGTTGGGTTGAATCAGAATTGGATCTGTGATTAGAAAATATAATGGAACAAACATTTTTGATGATATATCATTTTATATCATTTTTCAAAACTAAGATGATATAAAATGGCATCATTTTTCTTCAGAAAAATGATATCATTTTATCATTGCCGATCTTTGCTTATCATTTACTTTGGTCGAAGAACCAACCGATGCCAATCACGGATAAAAGATGCTTGCATTCTGCTCATCTTAATCGATATTTTCAATGTTACTATCATTACTACCTGTCAGTGGTCATGGCAGAACAATGACATTTGTCTTCACCATCTCTCTCTATAATAGGCCTACATAAATCACTCTATCGTTCAGTTTCAAGAAACATACGCATTCGACGAAAGCAATCAAATGTCATACTATGAATGTATGCTTACCGGAAGCAAATTAAAATGCAGCCTTAGCTCTATTTCGCTTCTTTATCTTCCCTTATAGGCCACGCTCTTCGTCGTACCGTGCATGGGCATTAGATAATCTTGCTCGAGCAGAATTTTGGGAATCTCGGAATTTGACCGTCAGCATATATTGGATTTATTATTCTGCTCCACTCCTGATCTTGTTACCCGCGTTGATGTAATTGAACCTCTAGCCTCCGATCACAATATGGTCTTGGCTGAACTGGCTTTTTCTGCTGAAAGAAAACCAATTTCTTCCAAGTCGACTCCTCGTCATAATTTTAAGCAGGCTGATTGGGACTTGTACAGTTCCATTCTCGCTTCCAATAACTGGGAAAGTTGTTTCCAGCACAAAGATGTGAATGAGATATGGGCTTCTTTTCAATCCGCTATTCACGGTGCTCTATCGTCAGCAGTTCCGACCATGAATTATCTTCGAAGTAACAGACCTCCTTGGGATTCTCCAGAAATTCGTTCTTTAAAACTACAGCGCAGAAGGGCGGAACGTATCTTCCTTGACACCAGATCTGAAGAGGCTAGACGTTTGCGCAATCATACATCTAACCTCTTGAAACAAGCAATCCGCATATTTACAATTTTGAATCATCTTTGGCTAACAGTGACAATCCCAAGCGATTCTGGAACTATGTAAAATCTAAACAAAAGGTTCGATCCACCGTTGGTCCGCTTGTCGACCCGTCCACTGACCGAGTAGTGTATGATCCCCTACATTCAGCTACTATTCTTGGTGATTCCTACAAATCTGCTTTCAACTCTGAGTCTCTTCCCATACCTGCTGTTTATACACAAACTGATAATTGCCTCGCTGATGTAGTCTTCACACCTGATAGAATTCGCTTCCACCTTTCATATAAGAAGAATTTCTCCTCCCTTGGCCCTGATGGCATTTAATATATCTGCTACAAACAAGGTGCTTTTGTTCTGCTTCCACTTCTTGCTCGCCTTTTCCAGATCTTTTTTTGAGCTGGGGAGTATCCCGCTAGTCTGGAAGCACGCTCTGGTTACTCCTATACATAAGAAAGGTTGTCGCAAGAAGGCAGAGAATTACCGTCCGGTCAGCCTGACTTGTACTGCCTCAAAATTGATGGAGTCGACTGTTCGCGATCACCTGTGGCAGTTCTGGAACCAATGTGACATAACCAAGCGCTCTCAATTTGGTTTTCGATCCAATTCGTCTAGCACCCACCAGCTCTTAAAATTCCTCAAGGGTTTTACATCTGTTGTGGATCGCGGTCAGTGGGCTGACGTCATCTATCTCGATTTTGAAAAAGCGTTCAATTCAGTCCCTCACTTTCGTCTCCTCTCGAAATTGACTTCCTTGGGCATTGGAGGGTTTCTATGTTTTCTGTAAGCTTTTCTTGAGGATAGAACTGAGAGTGTTGTCGTGGATGGTGTGCATTCATCCCCCTACAGCATGATTTCTGGTGTCCCCCAGGGATCCGTTTTAGACCCAGATCTATTTGTCGCCTTTATTAATGACATTGATGACACCTTGACAAACTCTTCTTTATTGAAATAAGCTTATGATGTAAAATTGTATTCCGAAATCAAGCGCACTGATCTCCTGAAAGCCAAAGAACTTTTGCAAGCTGCCCTCAACGCTGTAGCCACCTGGTCGAAGAAATGGCAGCTATCGCTCAATCCCCAAAAGTGCTCCATTCTGCACTTTGGATTTTGCAATCCAGTCTCGGACTACCGTCTGGATGGAAGTTTCCTGAATAATTCCAAGTGTGTCAAATACCTTGGAGTTCTGATTTCGAAAGACCTAAAATTCTCTCGGCACATTCTGACCTGTGTTCAGAAAGCGAATCGCATTGTATCTGCCATCCTCAGGACATTCGTCTCTCGGGACGCCGATCTGCTTATTCGTCTCTTCAAGACACTGGTCCGCCCTCACCTCGAATATGCCATCCCAGTCTGGAATCCATCCCTGAATAAAGACATTCTGGCTATCGAACGTGTACAACGTCGATTCACCAAAAGCATCCGTGATCTATCCTCGTTGCCCTACGAAGAAAGACTGAGAGCTCTGAAACTCCCAACACTACAATGTACAATGTCGTCGTCGGATTATGGACCTTACAACCGTGTTCAAAATATGTAACCACCTTACTCCAAGTGATCCTAATTCCTTCTTCACCTTTAGTGTTTCCCGAACCCGTGGACATAACTACAAAATTTTCCGCCACCCAACAAATCTGAATTGTCGCCTATCCTCCTTTTCCCACCACATCATAGATGACTGGAACCGCCTCCCCGACGATATTGTGAACAGTGAAACGGTGAAACAGTTTAAACGAAAGCTTTTTATGTTTTATTGTAACTTCTAATTGTTCCCTCCTGAATGTATTTCCTGTGTTGCCTTGGTGCTCATTGCACTTATTGGTGTACTAAATAAATAAATTCATCGGAAATGTGGCCAGAGGAATACCAGCTGGATAGCTGTAAATCTTAAACTTTGGCCTAGTGCTTTATCACAACAAACACGAAGGTTGACGTCACAAGCGTCACATATAGCCTGATACATATGGGCTAGTGACGAACAATACAAAAAATGCATATCATGGTTGGAACCGGCCGGGTTTTTGGCGGCCGTGACCGGGCTGACGGCCGACGTCATCAAAACCGGCTTACCGGCGCATCAAAAACCGACAGGGCGTATTCAAAACTGGCGGGTCGGTGGCCAGCTTATTAAAACCTTGTGGATGGGGGATGGGACGGTAGGGATGGCGTACTTTGATGGCGTCACTGCATACCTGTTGGTTAAGACTTTCATCTCAGACATTATTTAGTCAACTTGCACAATTAGACATTATACAATTTCCATACGGTAGCGTGAAATGCATGAATGGTAGGCCATCCGGTACTCCGGCAGGGACGCCGGCACGACTCCAGGGAGGTAATGAATCGTTATAAAGGAGGGCACTTTTGAGTCTTATATTTCATCCTTTTGCCACCATACCCAATGCTTCACGTTTTGATTAGTCTAAATTAGGTTTTGTATAGGCCCATCCAAAGACCTGTTAACTTAGATTGATAACTATTCCATGCTCATCGACAACAGCTATTACCGCCATGCATGAGTGCAGGTGCGCAAATCAAATGAGTAAAAATCACTTTATGCTGTTAATTATAGACTAAGATAAGCATAGCCTATTAATAACAATCTAAATTCCGCAAATTTACTGCAAAACAAATGCAAAACTAAATGCATGTGACACGCTTTTACTGCAATACAAAAAAGTGCGATTCTATTCAAATAGATCCTATGTTTATACCGACACCTTTTCCTATAGAAAATGATCTGCAATTATCCAGTGGATAATGCCCCTCTGGAAAATGTTCCGTTGTTTCAACGGATGTTTTAACGGTAGATGTCGACGTCGCATAATAGGTGAACTTGCACCGGGGTGCATTCGTTGTTCCAACGGCATGAAATTCAACGGTAATCCAACGGCATGAAACTGTATTGCTTTTCCAGTAGGCTATATACTCGTATATCGATATATCAAGCGTCTTTACAACTTCAAGTATAAAACTTGTTCTAAAACAATTGCAACTCTTAAGCAATTGCAGAGGTATTGAATGAATTGTAGTGGATCAGGAAAAACAACATAAATTAAAAAAATTGCATTTCTTAGATATTGATCGCATGTATGCATGCATAGAATAATCTACAAAACAATTCAAATCTCAGGACATCATGATTGAAGCTGGGACATTCCCATAACGATGTCTACATGTTTCATAATTTTAATAAACTTATAGTTAATAAGACTTAAGGTTTGTCCTTAAGAGGACAGGTGGTGCGTTCCCACCTGTCCTATGATATGTCCTCATATCATCCCTGATATGAGACGGCTCCCATACAACATATACGTATTTCTAATCATCAGGCAATACAAAAAATGCTATTTGGCTAGAAGAAAATAGATAACACAGCAGAATACATTTTTACGATAAAAATGAAATTTTTGACTAAGTGAGCCGTATGTCAATTAATATTATGCTCGAAAAAAATCACGGAACTTCTAAAATATGTTCAACACAAAACATGCCACAAAACTCCGCACTACTTTGGATCTTTGAGCTACATGGCAAAATTTGAAATATTTGGAAAATTACAAGATCAGCTTTCAAAAAATTTACGCACAAGAGTAGCCTAGGCCCATACCAGTAAAATCAAGTCGATTTTTTGATAATGGACTTAGTTAAGCAAAAGTTTGGAATATTGGGTCTTGTCAAGCACAAGCTGAAACATTCGTAAACACTAATTTGCAACATCACGTCAGCGCATCACTTAATGCAACGATTGTAAAAAGCAGGTTGTTCAACAAGACGAGATGATTTGCTCCCCACATCAAATGATTCTACGATTATTGTTATCAGTTCACACTAAAATCAACGTCAATCTTTATAACTTCGTAATACACGTTAAATTTATGTACACCATAGTTACTATAGCTCCGGGACGGTAATTTGTGACCACAACAAGCTTCAACGAAAGGTAAATATTCTTTTTTGATAATTCATTAGAAGGGCACACAGGCAACACCTACAGAATTAAATATTTTGTTTATCTGCTTCGGTTTGCTAGAAGTGTGATTAATACGAAATCGCCGGCACATAGAGGAACCAATTGGGCAAAAAGGAATTCCGTATACCTTACAGAGATAGGAAAAAAGTCGTGCGTCGCTTGCGGATTAATGTGAGTTCCAGCAAAGTGCTTCGATTGCCAAAATTCCTTCAGATTCGAAGAATTCAGATCATTGCGCACAAGTTTTCCAATGTTGTCCCAATAATGTTGTTACAATAATGTTGGCCCTTCCGATCATTATTAAAAAAAGTAGCAGGCGTGCGAAAATTAGTTCACTTGATGTTTTCAAATGCTCTCCTCGGCATTTCTCACCGCATAGTGCACACACTGAATCGAATGTTAGCCAAGATTTGTGTTTTGGTGTGTGCGAAGTGATATCACAGCACGCACGCATCTCTCACTGGCTCTGGTGTCCTAATTGCTGACAGCTATTGTTTGCATTCTCCAATATAACAAGCGGTAGAAGAATTATCCATTCGAGAAGGAGCAAGTTGTCTTACTTCAGTTGATGCTAAAAACAGCTTTCGTCTCTCCTTGAAATTTATTGACCAGATTAAAATAATTAATTAAAAGATATGTACAACCCCTACGCGTTTCGAGCGTTCGCTCTTCCTCAGGGGGTAATTCGCTAAAAACCAACTGATCTGGCCGCTCATGTGGGCTGCTTATATACGTACAGTGCTAATGGTCGAGAGATGTTTCAAATACCGTCAACTCTTTTCTTCGATTGATTTTTGGAATCAACTGTTTAATGTAACGAGCTTCAGTCAGTCTAGTGTCCAATGCATCTTTGCACTTATCAAGAATTTCAAGGTCAAAGTCAGTCAAACGTTTTGATCTACATTTTAGACAATGTTCTGCCATAGCACTCGAATCAACATTACCTTTATCTACAGCACGCTTGTGTTCATTAAAACGATGCTTAAAAGGACGCGAGGTTTGACCAATATAGAAATCTTTACAATGATGGCATGTAAATTTGTATACCAAAAACCGATCTGTACACTTCATCTTATTAGGCAAACTCTCACAAACAAGGCAACTTTCGTGTTTTTCTACTTTTTGTTTGAATTTCAAGGCATTATATAAAGTTTTATTAGGGGAGCTAACAAGATTTATCGGTAACTCGTATTTTTTAATTAATTTGCGGATATCACGATCAGTTTTATCGTTAACAAATCCGAGTTTTAAATATGTATTGTTTTTACGTATTTCTTTGCATCTTTTACTACTTTTCTTATGTTTTCGTTTCATTGAAAATCCATTTTTACTTAATTTAGTTTCTTAATTTCTTAATTTAGCAAGTTGTCTTATTCTGTGATGTGCCATTTCCATATTAAATCTGTTCAGGGCAGATGTTGCATCTGCAGCACCTGCACCACCCTTGCCGGCGTCCGTGTAATCCGGATAAGCGAGTTGAGTTACTTACTGCAATACAATATAATCACAGAATTAGATTCATCTGCGCGCGGTAAACAAATATAAAAAAGCAGATAAACAAAATATTTAATTCTGTGAATACAATACAGTGTCATACAATGCAATTATTCACACTTTGAACTCGTATTTTGTGCGATGAGCTGTAATACGCGTAATGACTTATTTACTTATCTAATGAGTTGTATAGGCCTACTTTATAATTAATTTTCGATAATGTTAACTACATTTTCAAGGTCAATCAAACACAAGCAAATTGAAAATAGATAATCAAAATGATGACCCAAATGGGCATTGATGTTATAATAATGCAATAATGTGCATATCTAGCTAGTAGCTATATACCGCCTCCACACGAAAATTTTAGGCAGTCAGCAGATTCTAAGTACCAATATAATGAAAGCTTTTCAGCGATAAATTTCTTAGATGAGCAATTTGATCACTGACTGAATGCTGATGTTGGGCAATGTCTTGTCTGCGACAGGGATGCGGAGTCGGAGTCCCGGAGTCCTATCATTTTTGCTGGAGTCGGAGTCCTATCAAATGATAGGACTCCGGACTCCGGCCTATAACTAGACCCGAAACAAATTATTTATCCTCGTGCATATCTGTCACTGTCTTGATGTCAACTTTCTCCGTCAAACAAAAGTACAGGGACAGCAGTGCATGCAAAGCTTGTAGTAGTTGAAGGAATGAACCGTGATAGTTAAAAAGGACTGTTTTTTCACTCGGTGATTTAATAGAGAAGACAATCCTTCCTAGCCTCGATCACACCTACGCGCCAAGGGTCGCATCAGAGACAAAAATGAAATACTAGTTTGTTTGAGAACATTACCTCTTACCCTCACGTTAATCGTGTGTGATGGCTCCTCCAAAACGCATATTAAAATCGAAAGTGTACTCATATTTTTTTGGAGAAAGATGGAGGATTTTCCTGCTTGGTAGAGACCGGAGAAAAGCCGTGTAAAGCGCACATCAACAAGATGGGAGGAGCCGAGTCGTATGCATCCAGCTATATATACTTGCCACCCGGAGTCGGAGTCCTAT
>CAJQUW010002541.1:0-250675 GCA_907163375.1 Prostheceraeus crozeri | reverse complement strand
TTACTGTACAATAACCGGTATTTACCGGTCGTAGGAGTGCTGGAGTGTCGGAGAAGTGTGTGTTCAAACTCAGACTGGATTAGTAGAACACTCTTCCACCGGTTAGAGCACTGTACAAACTCATTTTCCATGTAGCACCAATTGATTTGTTCATAAATGGGCAGTATTCTTGTAGTTACTGTACAATAACCGGTATTTACCGGTCGTAGGAGTGCTGGAGTGTCGGAGAAGTGTGTGTTCAAACTCAGACTGGATTAGTAGAACACTCTTCCACCGGTTAGAGCACTGTACAAACTCATTTTCCATGTAGCACCAATTGATTTGTTCATAAATGGGCAGTATTCTTGTAGTTACTGTACAATAACCGGTATTTACCGGTCGTAGGAGTGCTGGAGTGTCGGAGAAGTGTGTGTTCAAACTCAGACTGGATTAGTAGAACACTCTTCCACCGGTTAGAGCACTGTACAAACTCATTTTCCATGTAGCACCAATTGATTTGTTCATAAATGGGCAGTATTCTTGTAGTTACTGTACAATAACCGGTATTTACCGGTCGTAGGAGTGCTGGAGTGTCGGAGAAGTGTGTGTTCAAACTCAGACTGGATTAGTAGAACACTCTTCCACCGGTTAGAGCACTGTACAAACTCATTTTCCATGTAGCACCAATTGATTTGTTCATAAATGGGCAGTATTCTTGTAGTTACTGTACAATAACCGGTATTTACCGGTCGTAGGAGTGCTGGAGTGTCGGAGAAGTGTGTGTTCAAACTCAGACTGGATTAGTAGAACACTCTTCCACCGGTTAGAGCACTGTACAAACTCATTTTCCATGTAGCACCAATTGATTTGTTCATAAATGGGCAGTATTCTTGTAGTTACTGTACAATAACCGGTATTTACCGGTCGTAGGAGTGCTGGAGTGTCGGAGAAGTGTGTGTTCAAACTCAGACTGGATTAGTAGAACACTCTTCCACCGGTTAGAGCACTGTACAAACTCATTTTCCATGTAGCACCAATTGATTTGTTCATAAATGGGCAGTATTCTTGTAGTTACTGTACAATAACCGGTATTTACCGGTCGTAGGAGTGCTGGAGTGTCGGAGAAGTGTGTGTTCAAACTCAGACTGGATTAGTAGAACACTCTTCCACCGGTTAGAGCACTGTACAAACTCATTTTCCATGTAGCACCAATTGATTTGTTCATAAATGGGCAGTATTCTTGTAGTTACTGTACAATAACCGGTATTTACCGGTCGTAGGAGTGCTGGAGTGTCGGAGAAGTGTGTGTTCAAACTCAGACTGGATTAGTAGAACACTCTTCCACCGGTTAGAGCACTGTACAAACTCATTTTCCATGTAGCACCAATTGATTTGTTCATAAATGGGCAGTATTCTTGTAGTTACTGTACAATAACCGGTATTTACCGGTCGTAGGAGTGCTGGAGTGTCGGAGAAGTGTGTGTTCAAACTCAGACTGGATTAGTAGAACACTCTTCCACCGGTTAGAGCACTGTACAAACTCATTTTCCATGTAGCACCAATTGATTTGTTCATAAATGGGCAGTATTCTTGTAGTTACTGTACAATAACCGGTATTTACCGGTCGTAGGAGTGCTGGAGTGTCGGAGAAGTGTGTGTTCAAACTCAGACTGGATTAGTAGAACACTCTTCCACCGGTTAGAGCACTGTACAAACTCATTTTCCATGTAGCACCAATTGATTTGTTCATAAATGGGCAGTATTCTTGTAGTTACTGTACAATAACCGGTATTTACCGGTCGTAGGAGTGCTGGAGTGTCGGAGAAGTGTGTGTTCAAACTCAGACTGGATTAGTAGAACACTCTTCCACCGGTTAGAGCACTGTACAAACTCATTTTCCATGTAGCACCAATTGATTTGTTCATAAATGGGCAGTATTCTTGTAGTTACTGTACAATAACCGGTATTTACCGGTCGTAGGAGTGCTGGAGTGTCGGAGAAGTGTGTGTTCAAACTCAGACTGGATTAGTAGAACACTCTTCCACCGGTTAGAGCACTGTACAAACTCATTTTCCATGTAGCACCAATTGATTTGTTCATAAATGGGCAGTATTCTTGTAGTTACTGTACAATAACCGGTATTTACCGGTCGTAGGAGTGCTGGAGTGTCGGAGAAGTGTGTGTTCAAACTCAGACTGGATTAGTAGAACACTCTTCCACCGGTTAGAGCACTGTACAAACTCATTTTCCATGTAGCACCAATTGATTTGTTCATAAATGGGCAGTATTCTTGTAGTTACTGTACAATAACCGGTATTTACCGGTCGTAGGAGTGCTGGAGTGTCGGAGAAGTGTGTGTTCAAACTCAGACTGGATTAGTAGAACACTCTTCCACCGGTTAGAGCACTGTACAAACTCATTTTCCATGTAGCACCAATTGATTTGTTCATAAATGGGCAGTATTCTTGTAGTTACTGTACAATAACCGGTATTTACCGGTCGTAGGAGTGCTGGAGTGTCGGAGAAGTGTGTGTTCAAACTCAGACTGGATTAGTAGAACACTCTTCCACCGGTTAGAGCACTGTACAAACTCATTTTCCATGTAGCACCAATTGATTTGTTCATAAATGGGCAGTATTCTTGTAGTTACTGTACAATAACCGGTATTTACCGGTCGTAGGAGTGCTGGAGTGTCGGAGAAGTGTGTGTTCAAACTCAGACTGGATTAGTAGAACACTCTTCCACCGGTTAGAGCACTGTACAAACTCATTTTCCATGTAGCACCAATTGATTTGTTCATAAATGGGCAGTATTCTTGTAGTTACTGTACAATAACCGGTATTTACCGGTCGTAGGAGTGCTGGAGTGTCGGAGAAGTGTGTGTTCAAACTCAGACTGGATTAGTAGAACACTCTTCCACCGGTTAGAGCACTGTACAAACTCATTTTCCATGTAGCACCAATTGATTTGTTCATAAATGGGCAGTATTCTTGTAGTTACTGTACAATAACCGGTATTTACCGGTCGTAGGAGTGCTGGAGTGTCGGAGAAGTGTGTGTTCAAACTCAGACTGGATTAGTAGAACACTCTTCCACCGGTTAGAGCACTGTACAAACTCATTTTCCATGTAGCACCAATTGATTTGTTCATAAATGGGCAGTATTCTTGTAGTTACTGTACAATAACCGGTATTTACCGGTCGTAGGAGTGCTGGAGTGTCGGAGAAGTGTGTGTTCAAACTCAGACTGGATTAGTAGAACACTCTTCCACCGGTTAGAGCACTGTACAAACTCATTTTCCATGTAGCACCAATTGATTTGTTCATAAATGGGCAGTATTCTTGTAGTTACTGTACAATAACCGGTATTTACCGGTCGTAGGAGTGCTGGAGTGTCGGAGAAGTGTGTGTTCAAACTCAGACTGGATTAGTAGAACACTCTTCCACCGGTTAGAGCACTGTACAAACTCATTTTCCATGTAGCACCAATTGATTTGTTCATAAATGGGCAGTATTCTTGTAGTTACTGTACAATAACCGGTATTTACCGGTCGTAGGAGTGCTGGAGTGTCGGAGAAGTGTGTGTTCAAACTCAGACTGGATTAGTAGAACACTCTTCCACCGGTTAGAGCACTGTACAAACTCATTTTCCATGTAGCACCAATTGATTTGTTCATAAATGGGCAGTATTCTTGTAGTTACTGTACAATAACCGGTATTTACCGGTCGTAGGAGTGCTGGAGTGTCGGAGAAGTGTGTGTTCAAACTCAGACTGGATTAGTAGAACACTCTTCCACCGGTTAGAGCACTGTACAAACTCATTTTCCATGTAGCACCAATTGATTTGTTCATAAATGGGCAGTATTCTTGTAGTTACTGTACAATAACCGGTATTTACCGGTCGTAGGAGTGCTGGAGTGTCGGAGAAGTGTGTGTTCAAACTCAGACTGGATTAGTAGAACACTCTTCCACCGGTTAGAGCACTGTACAAACTCATTTTCCATGTAGCACCAATTGATTTGTTCATAAATGGGCAGTATTCTTGTAGTTACTGTACAATAACCGGTATTTACCGGTCGTAGGAGTGCTGGAGTGTCGGAGAAGTGTGTGTTCAAACTCAGACTGGATTAGTAGAACACTCTTCCACCGGTTAGAGCACTGTACAAACTCATTTTCCATGTAGCACCAATTGATTTGTTCATAAATGGGCAGTATTCTTGTAGTTACTGTACAATATAAATAAAAACTAAATCAATAATAAATAATAAAAAAAAAAAAAATAAAAAATTAAAAAAAAAAAACCAAAAAATAATAAATAAAAAAATAAAAAAAAAACAATAACATAAAAAATAAATAAAAAAAAATAACAAAACACAAAAATAAAAAAAAACAATATCCTAAAAACCCCAACCAACCCCCCCCCCCACCCCACCACCACCCACACACCCCACACCCCCACAAACCCCCCCCCCCCCCCCCCCCCCCCCCCACCCCCCCCCACCCCCCCCCCCCCCCCCCCCCCCCCCCCCACCCCCCCCCCCCCCCCCCCCCCACCCCCCCCCACCCCCCCCCCCCCCCCCCCCCACCCCCCCCCCCCCCCCCCCCACCCACCACCCCACCCCCACACCCCCCCCCCCCCCCCCCCCGGTACAATTTACCGGTCGTAGGAATTGCTGGCAAGTGATACGGAGCACGTGTGAGTACACAACACAGACAGGATTAATTAGAACACCTTCCCACGGATAAGCACTGTACAAACTCATTTTCCATGTAGCACCAATTGATTTGTTCATAAATGGGCAGTATTCTTGTAGTTACTGTACAATAACCGGTATTTACCGGTCGTAGGAGTGCTGGAGTGTCGGAGAAGTGTGTGTTCAAACTCAGACTGGATTAGTAGAACACTCTTCCACCGGTTAGAGCACTGTACAAACTCATTTTCCATGTAGCACCAATTGATTTGTTCATAAATGGGCAGTATTCTTGTAGTTACTGTACAATAACCGGTATTTACCGGTCGTAGGAGTGCTGGAGTGTCGGAGAAGTGTGTGTTCAAACTCAGACTGGATTAGTAGAACACTCTTCCACCGGTTAGAGCACTGTACAAACTCATTTTCCATGTAGCACCAATTGATTTGTTCATAAATGGGCAGTATTCTTGTAGTTACTGTACAATAACCGGTATTTACCGGTCGTAGGAGTGCTGGAGTGTCGGAGAAGTGTGTGTTCAAACTCAGACTGGATTAGTAGAACACTCTTCCACCGGTTAGAGCACTGTACAAACTCATTTTCCATGTAGCACCAATTGATTTGTTCATAAATGGGCAGTATTCTTGTAGTTACTGTACAATAACCGGTATTTACCGGTCGTAGGAGTGCTGGAGTGTCGGAGAAGTGTGTGTTCAAACTCAGACTGGATTAGTAGAACACTCTTCCACCGGTTAGAGCACTGTACAAACTCATTTTCCATGTAGCACCAATTGATTTGTTCATAAATGGGCAGTATTCTTGTAGTTACTGTACAATAACCGGTATTTACCGGTCGTAGGAGTGCTGGAGTGTCGGAGAAGTGTGTGTTCAAACTCAGACTGGATTAGTAGAACACTCTTCCACCGGTTAGAGCACTGTACAAACTCATTTTCCATGTAGCACCAATTGATTTGTTCATAAATGGGCAGTATTCTTGTAGTTACTGTACAATAACCGGTATTTACCGGTCGTAGGAGTGCTGGAGTGTCGGAGAAGTGTGTGTTCAAACTCAGACTGGATTAGTAGAACACTCTTCCACCGGTTAGAGCACTGTACAAACTCATTTTCCATGTAGCACCAATTGATTTGTTCATAAATGGGCAGTATTCTTGTAGTTACTGTACAATAACCGGTATTTACCGGTCGTAGGAGTGCTGGAGTGTCGGAGAAGTGTGTGTTCAAACTCAGACTGGATTAGTAGAACACTCTTCCACCGGTTAGAGCACTGTACAAACTCATTTTCCATGTAGCACCAATTGATTTGTTCATAAATGGGCAGTATTCTTGTAGTTACTGTACAATAACCGGTATTTACCGGTCGTAGGAGTGCTGGAGTGTCGGAGAAGTGTGTGTTCAAACTCAGACTGGATTAGTAGAACACTCTTCCACCGGTTAGAGCACTGTACAAACTCATTTTCCATGTAGCACCAATTGATTTGTTCATAAATGGGCAGTATTCTTGTAGTTACTGTACAATAACCGGTATTTACCGGTCGTAGGAGTGCTGGAGTGTCGGAGAAGTGTGTGTTCAAACTCAGACTGGATTAGTAGAACACTCTTCCACCGGTTAGAGCACTGTACAAACTCATTTTCCATGTAGCACCAATTGATTTGTTCATAAATGGGCAGTATTCTTGTAGTTACTGTACAATAACCGGTATTTACCGGTCGTAGGAGTGCTGGAGTGTCGGAGAAGTGTGTGTTCAAACTCAGACTGGATTAGTAGAACACTCTTCCACCGGTTAGAGCACTGTACAAACTCATTTTCCATGTAGCACCAATTGATTTGTTCATAAATGGGCAGTATTCTTGTAGTTACTGTACAATAACCGGTATTTACCGGTCGTAGGAGTGCTGGAGTGTCGGAGAAGTGTGTGTTCAAACTCAGACTGGATTAGTAGAACACTCTTCCACCGGTTAGAGCACTGTACAAACTCATTTTCCATGTAGCACCAATTGATTTGTTCATAAATGGGCAGTATTCTTGTAGTTACTGTACAATAACCGGTATTTACCGGTCGTAGGAGTGCTGGAGTGTCGGAGAAGTGTGTGTTCAAACTCAGACTGGATTAGTAGAACACTCTTCCACCGGTTAGAGCACTGTACAAACTCATTTTCCATGTAGCACCAATTGATTTGTTCATAAATGGGCAGTATTCTTGTAGTTACTGTACAATAACCGGTATTTACCGGTCGTAGGAGTGCTGGAGTGTCGGAGAAGTGTGTGTTCAAACTCAGACTGGATTAGTAGAACACTCTTCCACCGGTTAGAGCACTGTACAAACTCATTTTCCATGTAGCACCAATTGATTTGTTCATAAATGGGCAGTATTCTTGTAGTTACTGTACAATAACCGGTATTTACCGGTCGTAGGAGTGCTGGAGTGTCGGAGAAGTGTGTGTTCAAACTCAGACTGGATTAGTAGAACACTCTTCCACCGGTTAGAGCACTGTACAAACTCATTTTCCATGTAGCACCAATTGATTTGTTCATAAATGGGCAGTATTCTTGTAGTTACTGTACAATAACCGGTATTTACCGGTCGTAGGAGTGCTGGAGTGTCGGAGAAGTGTGTGTTCAAACTCAGACTGGATTAGTAGAACACTCTTCCACCGGTTAGAGCACTGTACAAACTCATTTTCCATGTAGCACCAATTGATTTGTTCATAAATGGGCAGTATTCTTGTAGTTACTGTACAATAACCGGTATTTACCGGTCGTAGGAGTGCTGGAGTGTCGGAGAAGTGTGTGTTCAAACTCAGACTGGATTAGTAGAACACTCTTCCACCGGTTAGAGCACTGTACAAACTCATTTTCCATGTAGCACCAATTGATTTGTTCATAAATGGGCAGTATTCTTGTAGTTACTGTACAATAACCGGTATTTACCGGTCGTAGGAGTGCTGGAGTGTCGGAGAAGTGTGTGTTCAAACTCAGACTGGATTAGTAGAACACTCTTCCACCGGTTAGAGCACTGTACAAACTCATTTTCCATGTAGCACCAATTGATTTGTTCATAAATGGGCAGTATTCTTGTAGTTACTGTACAATAACCGGTATTTACCGGTCGTAGGAGTGCTGGAGTGTCGGAGAAGTGTGTGTTCAAACTCAGACTGGATTAGTAGAACACTCTTCCACCGGTTAGAGCACTGTACAAACTCATTTTCCATGTAGCACCAATTGATTTGTTCATAAATGGGCAGTATTCTTGTAGTTACTGTACAATAACCGGTATTTACCGGTCGTAGGAGTGCTGGAGTGTCGGAGAAGTGTGTGTTCAAACTCAGACTGGATTAGTAGAACACTCTTCCACCGGTTAGAGCACTGTACAAACTCATTTTCCATGTAGCACCAATTGATTTGTTCATAAATGGGCAGTATTCTTGTAGTTACTGTACAATAACCGGTATTTACCGGTCGTAGGAGTGCTGGAGTGTCGGAGAAGTGTGTGTTCAAACTCAGACTGGATTAGTAGAACACTCTTCCACCGGTTAGAGCACTGTACAAACTCATTTTCCATGTAGCACCAATTGATTTGTTCATAAATGGGCAGTATTCTTGTAGTTACTGTACAATAACCGGTATTTACCGGTCGTAGGAGTGCTGGAGTGTCGGAGAAGTGTGTGTTCAAACTCAGACTGGATTAGTAGAACACTCTTCCACCGGTTAGAGCACTGTACAAACTCATTTTCCATGTAGCACCAATTGATTTGTTCATAAATGGGCAGTATTCTTGTAGTTACTGTACAATAACCGGTATTTACCGGTCGTAGGAGTGCTGGAGTGTCGGAGAAGTGTGTGTTCAAACTCAGACTGGATTAGTAGAACACTCTTCCACCGGTTAGAGCACTGTACAAACTCATTTTCCATGTAGCACCAATTGATTTGTTCATAAATGGGCAGTATTCTTGTAGTTACTGTACAATAACCGGTATTTACCGGTCGTAGGAGTGCTGGAGTGTCGGAGAAGTGTGTGTTCAAACTCAGACTGGATTAGTAGAACACTCTTCCACCGGTTAGAGCACTGTACAAACTCATTTTCCATGTAGCACCAATTGATTTGTTCATAAATGGGCAGTATTCTTGTAGTTACTGTACAATAACCGGTATTTACCGGTCGTAGGAGTGCTGGAGTGTCGGAGAAGTGTGTGTTCAAACTCAGACTGGATTAGTAGAACACTCTTCCACCGGTTAGAGCACTGTACAAACTCATTTTCCATGTAGCACCAATTGATTTGTTCATAAATGGGCAGTATTCTTGTAGTTACTGTACAATAACCGGTATTTACCGGTCGTAGGAGTGCTGGAGTGTCGGAGAAGTGTGTGTTCAAACTCAGACTGGATTAGTAGAACACTCTTCCACCGGTTAGAGCACTGTACAAACTCATTTTCCATGTAGCACCAATTGATTTGTTCATAAATGGGCAGTATTCTTGTAGTTACTGTACAATAACCGGTATTTACCGGTCGTAGGAGTGCTGGAGTGTCGGAGAAGTGTGTGTTCAAACTCAGACTGGATTAGTAGAACACTCTTCCACCGGTTAGAGCACTGTACAAACTCATTTTCCATGTAGCACCAATTGATTTGTTCATAAATGGGCAGTATTCTTGTAGTTACTGTACAATAACCGGTATTTACCGGTCGTAGGAGTGCTGGAGTGTCGGAGAAGTGTGTGTTCAAACTCAGACTGGATTAGTAGAACACTCTTCCACCGGTTAGAGCACTGTACAAACTCATTTTCCATGTAGCACCAATTGATTTGTTCATAAATGGGCAGTATTCTTGTAGTTACTGTACAATAACCGGTATTTACCGGTCGTAGGAGTGCTGGAGTGTCGGAGAAGTGTGTGTTCAAACTCAGACTGGATTAGTAGAACACTCTTCCACCGGTTAGAGCACTGTACAAACTCATTTTCCATGTAGCACCAATTGATTTGTTCATAAATGGGCAGTATTCTTGTAGTTACTGTACAATAACCGGTATTTACCGGTCGTAGGAGTGCTGGAGTGTCGGAGAAGTGTGTGTTCAAACTCAGACTGGATTAGTAGAACACTCTTCCACCGGTTAGAGCACTGTACAAACTCATTTTCCATGTAGCACCAATTGATTTGTTCATAAATGGGCAGTATTCTTGTAGTTACTGTACAATAACCGGTATTTACCGGTCGTAGGAGTGCTGGAGTGTCGGAGAAGTGTGTGTTCAAACTCAGACTGGATTAGTAGAACACTCTTCCACCGGTTAGAGCACTGTACAAACTCATTTTCCATGTAGCACCAATTGATTTGTTCATAAATGGGCAGTATTCTTGTAGTTACTGTACAATAACCGGTATTTACCGGTCGTAGGAGTGCTGGAGTGTCGGAGAAGTGTGTGTTCAAACTCAGACTGGATTAGTAGAACACTCTTCCACCGGTTAGAGCACTGTACAAACTCATTTTCCATGTAGCACCAATTGATTTGTTCATAAATGGGCAGTATTCTTGTAGTTACTGTACAATAACCGGTATTTACCGGTCGTAGGAGTGCTGGAGTGTCGGAGAAGTGTGTGTTCAAACTCAGACTGGATTAGTAGAACACTCTTCCACCGGTTAGAGCACTGTACAAACTCATTTTCCATGTAGCACCAATTGATTTGTTCATAAATGGGCAGTATTCTTGTAGTTACTGTACAATAACCGGTATTTACCGGTCGTAGGAGTGCTGGAGTGTCGGAGAAGTGTGTGTTCAAACTCAGACTGGATTAGTAGAACACTCTTCCACCGGTTAGAGCACTGTACAAACTCATTTTCCATGTAGCACCAATTGATTTGTTCATAAATGGGCAGTATTCTTGTAGTTACTGTACAATAACCGGTATTTACCGGTCGTAGGAGTGCTGGAGTGTCGGAGAAGTGTGTGTTCAAACTCAGACTGGATTAGTAGAACACTCTTCCACCGGTTAGAGCACTGTACAAACTCATTTTCCATGTAGCACCAATTGATTTGTTCATAAATGGGCAGTATTCTTGTAGTTACTGTACAATAACCGGTATTTACCGGTCGTAGGAGTGCTGGAGTGTCGGAGAAGTGTGTGTTCAAACTCAGACTGGATTAGTAGAACACTCTTCCACCGGTTAGAGCACTGTACAAACTCATTTTCCATGTAGCACCAATTGATTTGTTCATAAATGGGCAGTATTCTTGTAGTTACTGTACAATAACCGGTATTTACCGGTCGTAGGAGTGCTGGAGTGTCGGAGAAGTGTGTGTTCAAACTCAGACTGGATTAGTAGAACACTCTTCCACCGGTTAGAGCACTGTACAAACTCATTTTCCATGTAGCACCAATTGATTTGTTCATAAATGGGCAGTATTCTTGTAGTTACTGTACAATAACCGGTATTTACCGGTCGTAGGAGTGCTGGAGTGTCGGAGAAGTGTGTGTTCAAACTCAGACTGGATTAGTAGAACACTCTTCCACCGGTTAGAGCACTGTACAAACTCATTTTCCATGTAGCACCAATTGATTTGTTCATAAATGGGCAGTATTCTTGTAGTTACTGTACAATAACCGGTATTTACCGGTCGTAGGAGTGCTGGAGTGTCGGAGAAGTGTGTGTTCAAACTCAGACTGGATTAGTAGAACACTCTTCCACCGGTTAGAGCACTGTACAAACTCATTTTCCATGTAGCACCAATTGATTTGTTCATAAATGGGCAGTATTCTTGTAGTTACTGTACAATAACCGGTATTTACCGGTCGTAGGAGTGCTGGAGTGTCGGAGAAGTGTGTGTTCAAACTCAGACTGGATTAGTAGAACACTCTTCCACCGGTTAGAGCACTGTACAAACTCATTTTCCATGTAGCACCAATTGATTTGTTCATAAATGGGCAGTATTCTTGTAGTTACTGTACAATAACCGGTATTTACCGGTCGTAGGAGTGCTGGAGTGTCGGAGAAGTGTGTGTTCAAACTCAGACTGGATTAGTAGAACACTCTTCCACCGGTTAGAGCACTGTACAAACTCATTTTCCATGTAGCACCAATTGATTTGTTCATAAATGGGCAGTATTCTTGTAGTTACTGTACAATAACCGGTATTTACCGGTCGTAGGAGTGCTGGAGTGTCGGAGAAGTGTGTGTTCAAACTCAGACTGGATTAGTAGAACACTCTTCCACCGGTTAGAGCACTGTACAAACTCATTTTCCATGTAGCACCAATTGATTTGTTCATAAATGGGCAGTATTCTTGTAGTTACTGTACAATAACCGGTATTTACCGGTCGTAGGAGTGCTGGAGTGTCGGAGAAGTGTGTGTTCAAACTCAGACTGGATTAGTAGAACACTCTTCCACCGGTTAGAGCACTGTACAAACTCATTTTCCATGTAGCACCAATTGATTTGTTCATAAATGGGCAGTATTCTTGTAGTTACTGTACAATAACCGGTATTTACCGGTCGTAGGAGTGCTGGAGTGTCGGAGAAGTGTGTGTTCAAACTCAGACTGGATTAGTAGAACACTCTTCCACCGGTTAGAGCACTGTACAAACTCATTTTCCATGTAGCACCAATTGATTTGTTCATAAATGGGCAGTATTCTTGTAGTTACTGTACAATAACCGGTATTTACCGGTCGTAGGAGTGCTGGAGTGTCGGAGAAGTGTGTGTTCAAACTCAGACTGGATTAGTAGAACACTCTTCCACCGGTTAGAGCACTGTACAAACTCATTTTCCATGTAGCACCAATTGATTTGTTCATAAATGGGCAGTATTCTTGTAGTTACTGTACAATAACCGGTATTTACCGGTCGTAGGAGTGCTGGAGTGTCGGAGAAGTGTGTGTTCAAACTCAGACTGGATTAGTAGAACACTCTTCCACCGGTTAGAGCACTGTACAAACTCATTTTCCATGTAGCACCAATTGATTTGTTCATAAATGGGCAGTATTCTTGTAGTTACTGTACAATAACCGGTATTTACCGGTCGTAGGAGTGCTGGAGTGTCGGAGAAGTGTGTGTTCAAACTCAGACTGGATTAGTAGAACACTCTTCCACCGGTTAGAGCACTGTACAAACTCATTTTCCATGTAGCACCAATTGATTTGTTCATAAATGGGCAGTATTCTTGTAGTTACTGTACAATAACCGGTATTTACCGGTCGTAGGAGTGCTGGAGTGTCGGAGAAGTGTGTGTTCAAACTCAGACTGGATTAGTAGAACACTCTTCCACCGGTTAGAGCACTGTACAAACTCATTTTCCATGTAGCACCAATTGATTTGTTCATAAATGGGCAGTATTCTTGTAGTTACTGTACAATAACCGGTATTTACCGGTCGTAGGAGTGCTGGAGTGTCGGAGAAGTGTGTGTTCAAACTCAGACTGGATTAGTAGAACACTCTTCCACCGGTTAGAGCACTGTACAAACTCATTTTCCATGTAGCACCAATTGATTTGTTCATAAATGGGCAGTATTCTTGTAGTTACTGTACAATAACCGGTATTTACCGGTCGTAGGAGTGCTGGAGTGTCGGAGAAGTGTGTGTTCAAACTCAGACTGGATTAGTAGAACACTCTTCCACCGGTTAGAGCACTGTACAAACTCATTTTCCATGTAGCACCAATTGATTTGTTCATAAATGGGCAGTATTCTTGTAGTTACTGTACAATAACCGGTATTTACCGGTCGTAGGAGTGCTGGAGTGTCGGAGAAGTGTGTGTTCAAACTCAGACTGGATTAGTAGAACACTCTTCCACCGGTTAGAGCACTGTACAAACTCATTTTCCATGTAGCACCAATTGATTTGTTCATAAATGGGCAGTATTCTTGTAGTTACTGTACAATAACCGGTATTTACCGGTCGTAGGAGTGCTGGAGTGTCGGAGAAGTGTGTGTTCAAACTCAGACTGGATTAGTAGAACACTCTTCCACCGGTTAGAGCACTGTACAAACTCATTTTCCATGTAGCACCAATTGATTTGTTCATAAATGGGCAGTATTCTTGTAGTTACTGTACAATAACCGGTATTTACCGGTCGTAGGAGTGCTGGAGTGTCGGAGAAGTGTGTGTTCAAACTCAGACTGGATTAGTAGAACACTCTTCCACCGGTTAGAGCACTGTACAAACTCATTTTCCATGTAGCACCAATTGATTTGTTCATAAATGGGCAGTATTCTTGTAGTTACTGTACAATAACCGGTATTTACCGGTCGTAGGAGTGCTGGAGTGTCGGAGAAGTGTGTGTTCAAACTCAGACTGGATTAGTAGAACACTCTTCCACCGGTTAGAGCACTGTACAAACTCATTTTCCATGTAGCACCAATTGATTTGTTCATAAATGGGCAGTATTCTTGTAGTTACTGTACAATAACCGGTATTTACCGGTCGTAGGAGTGCTGGAGTGTCGGAGAAGTGTGTGTTCAAACTCAGACTGGATTAGTAGAACACTCTTCCACCGGTTAGAGCACTGTACAAACTCATTTTCCATGTAGCACCAATTGATTTGTTCATAAATGGGCAGTATTCTTGTAGTTACTGTACAATAACCGGTATTTACCGGTCGTAGGAGTGCTGGAGTGTCGGAGAAGTGTGTGTTCAAACTCAGACTGGATTAGTAGAACACTCTTCCACCGGTTAGAGCACTGTACAAACTCATTTTCCATGTAGCACCAATTGATTTGTTCATAAATGGGCAGTATTCTTGTAGTTACTGTACAATAACCGGTATTTACCGGTCGTAGGAGTGCTGGAGTGTCGGAGAAGTGTGTGTTCAAACTCAGACTGGATTAGTAGAACACTCTTCCACCGGTTAGAGCACTGTACAAACTCATTTTCCATGTAGCACCAATTGATTTGTTCATAAATGGGCAGTATTCTTGTAGTTACTGTACAATAACCGGTATTTACCGGTCGTAGGAGTGCTGGAGTGTCGGAGAAGTGTGTGTTCAAACTCAGACTGGATTAGTAGAACACTCTTCCACCGGTTAGAGCACTGTACAAACTCATTTTCCATGTAGCACCAATTGATTTGTTCATAAATGGGCAGTATTCTTGTAGTTACTGTACAATAACCGGTATTTACCGGTCGTAGGAGTGCTGGAGTGTCGGAGAAGTGTGTGTTCAAACTCAGACTGGATTAGTAGAACACTCTTCCACCGGTTAGAGCACTGTACAAACTCATTTTCCATGTAGCACCAATTGATTTGTTCATAAATGGGCAGTATTCTTGTAGTTACTGTACAATAACCGGTATTTACCGGTCGTAGGAGTGCTGGAGTGTCGGAGAAGTGTGTGTTCAAACTCAGACTGGATTAGTAGAACACTCTTCCACCGGTTAGAGCACTGTACAAACTCATTTTCCATGTAGCACCAATTGATTTGTTCATAAATGGGCAGTATTCTTGTAGTTACTGTACAATAACCGGTATTTACCGGTCGTAGGAGTGCTGGAGTGTCGGAGAAGTGTGTGTTCAAACTCAGACTGGATTAGTAGAACACTCTTCCACCGGTTAGAGCACTGTACAAACTCATTTTCCATGTAGCACCAATTGATTTGTTCATAAATGGGCAGTATTCTTGTAGTTACTGTACAATAACCGGTATTTACCGGTCGTAGGAGTGCTGGAGTGTCGGAGAAGTGTGTGTTCAAACTCAGACTGGATTAGTAGAACACTCTTCCACCGGTTAGAGCACTGTACAAACTCATTTTCCATGTAGCACCAATTGATTTGTTCATAAATGGGCAGTATTCTTGTAGTTACTGTACAATAACCGGTATTTACCGGTCGTAGGAGTGCTGGAGTGTCGGAGAAGTGTGTGTTCAAACTCAGACTGGATTAGTAGAACACTCTTCCACCGGTTAGAGCACTGTACAAACTCATTTTCCATGTAGCACCAATTGATTTGTTCATAAATGGGCAGTATTCTTGTAGTTACTGTACAATAACCGGTATTTACCGGTCGTAGGAGTGCTGGAGTGTCGGAGAAGTGTGTGTTCAAACTCAGACTGGATTAGTAGAACACTCTTCCACCGGTTAGAGCACTGTACAAACTCATTTTCCATGTAGCACCAATTGATTTGTTCATAAATGGGCAGTATTCTTGTAGTTACTGTACAATAACCGGTATTTACCGGTCGTAGGAGTGCTGGAGTGTCGGAGAAGTGTGTGTTCAAACTCAGACTGGATTAGTAGAACACTCTTCCACCGGTTAGAGCACTGTACAAACTCATTTTCCATGTAGCACCAATTGATTTGTTCATAAATGGGCAGTATTCTTGTAGTTACTGTACAATAACCGGTATTTACCGGTCGTAGGAGTGCTGGAGTGTCGGAGAAGTGTGTGTTCAAACTCAGACTGGATTAGTAGAACACTCTTCCACCGGTTAGAGCACTGTACAAACTCATTTTCCATGTAGCACCAATTGATTTGTTCATAAATGGGCAGTATTCTTGTAGTTACTGTACAATAACCGGTATTTACCGGTCGTAGGAGTGCTGGAGTGTCGGAGAAGTGTGTGTTCAAACTCAGACTGGATTAGTAGAACACTCTTCCACCGGTTAGAGCACTGTACAAACTCATTTTCCATGTAGCACCAATTGATTTGTTCATAAATGGGCAGTATTCTTGTAGTTACTGTACAATAACCGGTATTTACCGGTCGTAGGAGTGCTGGAGTGTCGGAGAAGTGTGTGTTCAAACTCAGACTGGATTAGTAGAACACTCTTCCACCGGTTAGAGCACTGTACAAACTCATTTTCCATGTAGCACCAATTGATTTGTTCATAAATGGGCAGTATTCTTGTAGTTACTGTACAATAACCGGTATTTACCGGTCGTAGGAGTGCTGGAGTGTCGGAGAAGTGTGTGTTCAAACTCAGACTGGATTAGTAGAACACTCTTCCACCGGTTAGAGCACTGTACAAACTCATTTTCCATGTAGCACCAATTGATTTGTTCATAAATGGGCAGTATTCTTGTAGTTACTGTACAATAACCGGTATTTACCGGTCGTAGGAGTGCTGGAGTGTCGGAGAAGTGTGTGTTCAAACTCAGACTGGATTAGTAGAACACTCTTCCACCGGTTAGAGCACTGTACAAACTCATTTTCCATGTAGCACCAATTGATTTGTTCATAAATGGGCAGTATTCTTGTAGTTACTGTACAATAACCGGTATTTACCGGTCGTAGGAGTGCTGGAGTGTCGGAGAAGTGTGTGTTCAAACTCAGACTGGATTAGTAGAACACTCTTCCACCGGTTAGAGCACTGTACAAACTCATTTTCCATGTAGCACCAATTGATTTGTTCATAAATGGGCAGTATTCTTGTAGTTACTGTACAATAACCGGTATTTACCGGTCGTAGGAGTGCTGGAGTGTCGGAGAAGTGTGTGTTCAAACTCAGACTGGATTAGTAGAACACTCTTCCACCGGTTAGAGCACTGTACAAACTCATTTTCCATGTAGCACCAATTGATTTGTTCATAAATGGGCAGTATTCTTGTAGTTACTGTACAATAACCGGTATTTACCGGTCGTAGGAGTGCTGGAGTGTCGGAGAAGTGTGTGTTCAAACTCAGACTGGATTAGTAGAACACTCTTCCACCGGTTAGAGCACTGTACAAACTCATTTTCCATGTAGCACCAATTGATTTGTTCATAAATGGGCAGTATTCTTGTAGTTACTGTACAATAACCGGTATTTACCGGTCGTAGGAGTGCTGGAGTGTCGGAGAAGTGTGTGTTCAAACTCAGACTGGATTAGTAGAACACTCTTCCACCGGTTAGAGCACTGTACAAACTCATTTTCCATGTAGCACCAATTGATTTGTTCATAAATGGGCAGTATTCTTGTAGTTACTGTACAATAACCGGTATTTACCGGTCGTAGGAGTGCTGGAGTGTCGGAGAAGTGTGTGTTCAAACTCAGACTGGATTAGTAGAACACTCTTCCACCGGTTAGAGCACTGTACAAACTCATTTTCCATGTAGCACCAATTGATTTGTTCATAAATGGGCAGTATTCTTGTAGTTACTGTACAATAACCGGTATTTACCGGTCGTAGGAGTGCTGGAGTGTCGGAGAAGTGTGTGTTCAAACTCAGACTGGATTAGTAGAACACTCTTCCACCGGTTAGAGCACTGTACAAACTCATTTTCCATGTAGCACCAATTGATTTGTTCATAAATGGGCAGTATTCTTGTAGTTACTGTACAATAACCGGTATTTACCGGTCGTAGGAGTGCTGGAGTGTCGGAGAAGTGTGTGTTCAAACTCAGACTGGATTAGTAGAACACTCTTCCACCGGTTAGAGCACTGTACAAACTCATTTTCCATGTAGCACCAATTGATTTGTTCATAAATGGGCAGTATTCTTGTAGTTACTGTACAATAACCGGTATTTACCGGTCGTAGGAGTGCTGGAGTGTCGGAGAAGTGTGTGTTCAAACTCAGACTGGATTAGTAGAACACTCTTCCACCGGTTAGAGCACTGTACAAACTCATTTTCCATGTAGCACCAATTGATTTGTTCATAAATGGGCAGTATTCTTGTAGTTACTGTACAATAACCGGTATTTACCGGTCGTAGGAGTGCTGGAGTGTCGGAGAAGTGTGTGTTCAAACTCAGACTGGATTAGTAGAACACTCTTCCACCGGTTAGAGCACTGTACAAACTCATTTTCCATGTAGCACCAATTGATTTGTTCATAAATGGGCAGTATTCTTGTAGTTACTGTACAATAACCGGTATTTACCGGTCGTAGGAGTGCTGGAGTGTCGGAGAAGTGTGTGTTCAAACTCAGACTGGATTAGTAGAACACTCTTCCACCGGTTAGAGCACTGTACAAACTCATTTTCCATGTAGCACCAATTGATTTGTTCATAAATGGGCAGTATTCTTGTAGTTACTGTACAATAACCGGTATTTACCGGTCGTAGGAGTGCTGGAGTGTCGGAGAAGTGTGTGTTCAAACTCAGACTGGATTAGTAGAACACTCTTCCACCGGTTAGAGCACTGTACAAACTCATTTTCCATGTAGCACCAATTGATTTGTTCATAAATGGGCAGTATTCTTGTAGTTACTGTACAATAACCGGTATTTACCGGTCGTAGGAGTGCTGGAGTGTCGGAGAAGTGTGTGTTCAAACTCAGACTGGATTAGTAGAACACTCTTCCACCGGTTAGAGCACTGTACAAACTCATTTTCCATGTAGCACCAATTGATTTGTTCATAAATGGGCAGTATTCTTGTAGTTACTGTACAATAACCGGTATTTACCGGTCGTAGGAGTGCTGGAGTGTCGGAGAAGTGTGTGTTCAAACTCAGACTGGATTAGTAGAACACTCTTCCACCGGTTAGAGCACTGTACAAACTCATTTTCCATGTAGCACCAATTGATTTGTTCATAAATGGGCAGTATTCTTGTAGTTACTGTACAATAACCGGTATTTACCGGTCGTAGGAGTGCTGGAGTGTCGGAGAAGTGTGTGTTCAAACTCAGACTGGATTAGTAGAACACTCTTCCACCGGTTAGAGCACTGTACAAACTCATTTTCCATGTAGCACCAATTGATTTGTTCATAAATGGGCAGTATTCTTGTAGTTACTGTACAATAACCGGTATTTACCGGTCGTAGGAGTGCTGGAGTGTCGGAGAAGTGTGTGTTCAAACTCAGACTGGATTAGTAGAACACTCTTCCACCGGTTAGAGCACTGTACAAACTCATTTTCCATGTAGCACCAATTGATTTGTTCATAAATGGGCAGTATTCTTGTAGTTACTGTACAATAACCGGTATTTACCGGTCGTAGGAGTGCTGGAGTGTCGGAGAAGTGTGTGTTCAAACTCAGACTGGATTAGTAGAACACTCTTCCACCGGTTAGAGCACTGTACAAACTCATTTTCCATGTAGCACCAATTGATTTGTTCATAAATGGGCAGTATTCTTGTAGTTACTGTACAATAACCGGTATTTACCGGTCGTAGGAGTGCTGGAGTGTCGGAGAAGTGTGTGTTCAAACTCAGACTGGATTAGTAGAACACTCTTCCACCGGTTAGAGCACTGTACAAACTCATTTTCCATGTAGCACCAATTGATTTGTTCATAAATGGGCAGTATTCTTGTAGTTACTGTACAATAACCGGTATTTACCGGTCGTAGGAGTGCTGGAGTGTCGGAGAAGTGTGTGTTCAAACTCAGACTGGATTAGTAGAACACTCTTCCACCGGTTAGAGCACTGTACAAACTCATTTTCCATGTAGCACCAATTGATTTGTTCATAAATGGGCAGTATTCTTGTAGTTACTGTACAATAACCGGTATTTACCGGTCGTAGGAGTGCTGGAGTGTCGGAGAAGTGTGTGTTCAAACTCAGACTGGATTAGTAGAACACTCTTCCACCGGTTAGAGCACTGTACAAACTCATTTTCCATGTAGCACCAATTGATTTGTTCATAAATGGGCAGTATTCTTGTAGTTACTGTACAATAACCGGTATTTACCGGTCGTAGGAGTGCTGGAGTGTCGGAGAAGTGTGTGTTCAAACTCAGACTGGATTAGTAGAACACTCTTCCACCGGTTAGAGCACTGTACAAACTCATTTTCCATGTAGCACCAATTGATTTGTTCATAAATGGGCAGTATTCTTGTAGTTACTGTACAATAACCGGTATTTACCGGTCGTAGGAGTGCTGGAGTGTCGGAGAAGTGTGTGTTCAAACTCAGACTGGATTAGTAGAACACTCTTCCACCGGTTAGAGCACTGTACAAACTCATTTTCCATGTAGCACCAATTGATTTGTTCATAAATGGGCAGTATTCTTGTAGTTACTGTACAATAACCGGTATTTACCGGTCGTAGGAGTGCTGGAGTGTCGGAGAAGTGTGTGTTCAAACTCAGACTGGATTAGTAGAACACTCTTCCACCGGTTAGAGCACTGTACAAACTCATTTTCCATGTAGCACCAATTGATTTGTTCATAAATGGGCAGTATTCTTGTAGTTACTGTACAATAACCGGTATTTACCGGTCGTAGGAGTGCTGGAGTGTCGGAGAAGTGTGTGTTCAAACTCAGACTGGATTAGTAGAACACTCTTCCACCGGTTAGAGCACTGTACAAACTCATTTTCCATGTAGCACCAATTGATTTGTTCATAAATGGGCAGTATTCTTGTAGTTACTGTACAATAACCGGTATTTACCGGTCGTAGGAGTGCTGGAGTGTCGGAGAAGTGTGTGTTCAAACTCAGACTGGATTAGTAGAACACTCTTCCACCGGTTAGAGCACTGTACAAACTCATTTTCCATGTAGCACCAATTGATTTGTTCATAAATGGGCAGTATTCTTGTAGTTACTGTACAATAACCGGTATTTACCGGTCGTAGGAGTGCTGGAGTGTCGGAGAAGTGTGTGTTCAAACTCAGACTGGATTAGTAGAACACTCTTCCACCGGTTAGAGCACTGTACAAACTCATTTTCCATGTAGCACCAATTGATTTGTTCATAAATGGGCAGTATTCTTGTAGTTACTGTACAATAACCGGTATTTACCGGTCGTAGGAGTGCTGGAGTGTCGGAGAAGTGTGTGTTCAAACTCAGACTGGATTAGTAGAACACTCTTCCACCGGTTAGAGCACTGTACAAACTCATTTTCCATGTAGCACCAATTGATTTGTTCATAAATGGGCAGTATTCTTGTAGTTACTGTACAATAACCGGTATTTACCGGTCGTAGGAGTGCTGGAGTGTCGGAGAAGTGTGTGTTCAAACTCAGACTGGATTAGTAGAACACTCTTCCACCGGTTAGAGCACTGTACAAACTCATTTTCCATGTAGCACCAATTGATTTGTTCATAAATGGGCAGTATTCTTGTAGTTACTGTACAATAACCGGTATTTACCGGTCGTAGGAGTGCTGGAGTGTCGGAGAAGTGTGTGTTCAAACTCAGACTGGATTAGTAGAACACTCTTCCACCGGTTAGAGCACTGTACAAACTCATTTTCCATGTAGCACCAATTGATTTGTTCATAAATGGGCAGTATTCTTGTAGTTACTGTACAATAACCGGTATTTACCGGTCGTAGGAGTGCTGGAGTGTCGGAGAAGTGTGTGTTCAAACTCAGACTGGATTAGTAGAACACTCTTCCACCGGTTAGAGCACTGTACAAACTCATTTTCCATGTAGCACCAATTGATTTGTTCATAAATGGGCAGTATTCTTGTAGTTACTGTACAATAACCGGTATTTACCGGTCGTAGGAGTGCTGGAGTGTCGGAGAAGTGTGTGTTCAAACTCAGACTGGATTAGTAGAACACTCTTCCACCGGTTAGAGCACTGTACAAACTCATTTTCCATGTAGCACCAATTGATTTGTTCATAAATGGGCAGTATTCTTGTAGTTACTGTACAATAACCGGTATTTACCGGTCGTAGGAGTGCTGGAGTGTCGGAGAAGTGTGTGTTCAAACTCAGACTGGATTAGTAGAACACTCTTCCACCGGTTAGAGCACTGTACAAACTCATTTTCCATGTAGCACCAATTGATTTGTTCATAAATGGGCAGTATTCTTGTAGTTACTGTACAATAACCGGTATTTACCGGTCGTAGGAGTGCTGGAGTGTCGGAGAAGTGTGTGTTCAAACTCAGACTGGATTAGTAGAACACTCTTCCACCGGTTAGAGCACTGTACAAACTCATTTTCCATGTAGCACCAATTGATTTGTTCATAAATGGGCAGTATTCTTGTAGTTACTGTACAATAACCGGTATTTACCGGTCGTAGGAGTGCTGGAGTGTCGGAGAAGTGTGTGTTCAAACTCAGACTGGATTAGTAGAACACTCTTCCACCGGTTAGAGCACTGTACAAACTCATTTTCCATGTAGCACCAATTGATTTGTTCATAAATGGGCAGTATTCTTGTAGTTACTGTACAATAACCGGTATTTACCGGTCGTAGGAGTGCTGGAGTGTCGGAGAAGTGTGTGTTCAAACTCAGACTGGATTAGTAGAACACTCTTCCACCGGTTAGAGCACTGTACAAACTCATTTTCCATGTAGCACCAATTGATTTGTTCATAAATGGGCAGTATTCTTGTAGTTACTGTACAATAACCGGTATTTACCGGTCGTAGGAGTGCTGGAGTGTCGGAGAAGTGTGTGTTCAAACTCAGACTGGATTAGTAGAACACTCTTCCACCGGTTAGAGCACTGTACAAACTCATTTTCCATGTAGCACCAATTGATTTGTTCATAAATGGGCAGTATTCTTGTAGTTACTGTACAATAACCGGTATTTACCGGTCGTAGGAGTGCTGGAGTGTCGGAGAAGTGTGTGTTCAAACTCAGACTGGATTAGTAGAACACTCTTCCACCGGTTAGAGCACTGTACAAACTCATTTTCCATGTAGCACCAATTGATTTGTTCATAAATGGGCAGTATTCTTGTAGTTACTGTACAATAACCGGTATTTACCGGTCGTAGGAGTGCTGGAGTGTCGGAGAAGTGTGTGTTCAAACTCAGACTGGATTAGTAGAACACTCTTCCACCGGTTAGAGCACTGTACAAACTCATTTTCCATGTAGCACCAATTGATTTGTTCATAAATGGGCAGTATTCTTGTAGTTACTGTACAATAACCGGTATTTACCGGTCGTAGGAGTGCTGGAGTGTCGGAGAAGTGTGTGTTCAAACTCAGACTGGATTAGTAGAACACTCTTCCACCGGTTAGAGCACTGTACAAACTCATTTTCCATGTAGCACCAATTGATTTGTTCATAAATGGGCAGTATTCTTGTAGTTACTGTACAATAACCGGTATTTACCGGTCGTAGGAGTGCTGGAGTGTCGGAGAAGTGTGTGTTCAAACTCAGACTGGATTAGTAGAACACTCTTCCACCGGTTAGAGCACTGTACAAACTCATTTTCCATGTAGCACCAATTGATTTGTTCATAAATGGGCAGTATTCTTGTAGTTACTGTACAATAACCGGTATTTACCGGTCGTAGGAGTGCTGGAGTGTCGGAGAAGTGTGTGTTCAAACTCAGACTGGATTAGTAGAACACTCTTCCACCGGTTAGAGCACTGTACAAACTCATTTTCCATGTAGCACCAATTGATTTGTTCATAAATGGGCAGTATTCTTGTAGTTACTGTACAATAACCGGTATTTACCGGTCGTAGGAGTGCTGGAGTGTCGGAGAAGTGTGTGTTCAAACTCAGACTGGATTAGTAGAACACTCTTCCACCGGTTAGAGCACTGTACAAACTCATTTTCCATGTAGCACCAATTGATTTGTTCATAAATGGGCAGTATTCTTGTAGTTACTGTACAATAACCGGTATTTACCGGTCGTAGGAGTGCTGGAGTGTCGGAGAAGTGTGTGTTCAAACTCAGACTGGATTAGTAGAACACTCTTCCACCGGTTAGAGCACTGTACAAACTCATTTTCCATGTAGCACCAATTGATTTGTTCATAAATGGGCAGTATTCTTGTAGTTACTGTACAATAACCGGTATTTACCGGTCGTAGGAGTGCTGGAGTGTCGGAGAAGTGTGTGTTCAAACTCAGACTGGATTAGTAGAACACTCTTCCACCGGTTAGAGCACTGTACAAACTCATTTTCCATGTAGCACCAATTGATTTGTTCATAAATGGGCAGTATTCTTGTAGTTACTGTACAATAACCGGTATTTACCGGTCGTAGGAGTGCTGGAGTGTCGGAGAAGTGTGTGTTCAAACTCAGACTGGATTAGTAGAACACTCTTCCACCGGTTAGAGCACTGTACAAACTCATTTTCCATGTAGCACCAATTGATTTGTTCATAAATGGGCAGTATTCTTGTAGTTACTGTACAATAACCGGTATTTACCGGTCGTAGGAGTGCTGGAGTGTCGGAGAAGTGTGTGTTCAAACTCAGACTGGATTAGTAGAACACTCTTCCACCGGTTAGAGCACTGTACAAACTCATTTTCCATGTAGCACCAATTGATTTGTTCATAAATGGGCAGTATTCTTGTAGTTACTGTACAATAACCGGTATTTACCGGTCGTAGGAGTGCTGGAGTGTCGGAGAAGTGTGTGTTCAAACTCAGACTGGATTAGTAGAACACTCTTCCACCGGTTAGAGCACTGTACAAACTCATTTTCCATGTAGCACCAATTGATTTGTTCATAAATGGGCAGTATTCTTGTAGTTACTGTACAATAACCGGTATTTACCGGTCGTAGGAGTGCTGGAGTGTCGGAGAAGTGTGTGTTCAAACTCAGACTGGATTAGTAGAACACTCTTCCACCGGTTAGAGCACTGTACAAACTCATTTTCCATGTAGCACCAATTGATTTGTTCATAAATGGGCAGTATTCTTGTAGTTACTGTACAATAACCGGTATTTACCGGTCGTAGGAGTGCTGGAGTGTCGGAGAAGTGTGTGTTCAAACTCAGACTGGATTAGTAGAACACTCTTCCACCGGTTAGAGCACTGTACAAACTCATTTTCCATGTAGCACCAATTGATTTGTTCATAAATGGGCAGTATTCTTGTAGTTACTGTACAATAACCGGTATTTACCGGTCGTAGGAGTGCTGGAGTGTCGGAGAAGTGTGTGTTCAAACTCAGACTGGATTAGTAGAACACTCTTCCACCGGTTAGAGCACTGTACAAACTCATTTTCCATGTAGCACCAATTGATTTGTTCATAAATGGGCAGTATTCTTGTAGTTACTGTACAATAACCGGCATTTACCGGTCGTAGGAGTGCTGGAGTGTCGGAGAAGTGTGTGTTCAAACTCAGACTGGATTAGTAGAACACTCTTCCACCGGTTAGAGCACTGTACAAACTCATTTTCCATGTCGCACCAATTGATTTGTTCATAAATGGGCAGTATTTTTGTAGTTGCTGTACAATAGTCGGTATTTACCGGTCGTAGGAGTGTTGCTGTAGTGTCGGAGAAGTGTGTTTTCAAACTCAGACTGGATTAGTAGAACACTCTTCCATCGGTTAGAGCACTGTACAAACTCATTTTCCATGTAGCACCAATTGATTTGTTCATAAATGGGCAGTATTCTTGTAGTTACTGTACAATAACCGGTATTTACCGGTCGTAGGAGTTCTGGAGTGTCGGAGAAGTGTGTGTTCAAACTCAGACTGGATTAGTAGAACACTCTTCCACCGGTTAGAGCACTGTACAAACTCATTTTCCATGTAGCACCAATTGATTTGTTCATAAATGGGCAGTATTCTTGTAGTTACTGTACAATAACCGGTATTTACCGGTCGTAAGAGTGCTGGAGTGTCGGAGAAGTGTGTGTTCAAACTCAGACTGGATTAGTAGAACACTCTTCCACCGGTTAGAGCACTGTACAAACTCATTTTCCATGTAGCACCAATTGGATTTGTTCATAAATGGGGCAGTATTCTTGTAGTTACTGTTACAATAACCGGTATTTACCGGTCGTAAAAAGGAGTGTTGCAGTGTCGGAGAAGTGTGGTTTGTTGTGTTCAAACTCAGACTGGATTAGTAGACACGTCTTCATTCCCACCTCTTTCCTACCGTTTCAGTTTTTTGAGCACTGTACAAACTCATTTTCCATGTAGCACTAATTGATTTTTTCATGAATGGGCAGTATTTTGGTATTTACCGTACAATAACCGGTATTTACCGGTCGTAGGAGTGCTGGAGTGGTTCGGACGGATAGTGGCGTGGAAGAAGTGTTGCGTTCAAACTCAAGACCCTGTGATTAGTAGAACACTCTTCCACCGGTTAGAGCACTGTACAAACTCATTTTCCATGTAGCACCAATTGATTTGTTCATAAATGGGCAGTATTCTTGTAGTTACTGTACAATAACCGGTATTTACCGGTCGTAGGAGTGCTGGAGGGTCGGAGAAGTGTGTGTTCAAACTCAGACTGGATTAGTAGAACACTCTTCCACCGGTTAGAGCACTGTACAAACTCATTTTCCATGTAGCACCAATTGATTTGTTCATAAATGGGCAGTATTCTTGTAGTTACTGTACAATAACCGGTATTTACCGGTCGTAGGAGTGTTGGAGTGTCGGAGAAGTGTGTGTTCAAACTCAGACTGGATTAGTAGAACACTCTTCCACCGGTTAGAGCACTGTACAAACTCATTTTCCATGTAGAACCAATTGATTTGTTCATAAATGGGCAGTATTCTTGTAGTTACTGTACAATAACCGGTATTTACCGGTCGTAGGAGTGCTGGAGTGTCGGAGAAGTGTGTGTTCAAACTCAGACTGGATTAGTAGAACACTCTTCCACCGGTTAGAGCACTGGACTAACTCCTGTTCGATGGAGCACCAATTGATTTGTTCATAAATGGGCAGTATTCTTGTAGTTACTGTACAATAACCGGTATTTACCGGTCGTAGGAGTGCTGGAGTGTCGGAGAAGTGTGTGTTCAAACTCAGACTGGATTAGTAGAACACTCTTCCACCGGTTAGAGCACTGTACAAACTCATTTTTCATGTAGCACCAATTGATTTGTTCATAAATGGGCAGTATTCTTGTAGTTACTGTACAATAACCGGTATTTACCGTCGTAGGAGTGCTGGAGTGTCGGAGAAGTGTGTGTTCAAACTCAGACTGGATTAGTAGAACACTCTTCCACCGGTTAGAGCACTGTACAAACTCATTTTCCATGTAGAACCAATTGATTTGTTCATAAATGGGCTGTATTCTTGTAGTTACTGTACAATAACCGGTATTTACCGGTCGTAGGAGTGCTGGAGTGTCGGAGAAGTGTGTGTTCAAACTCAGACTGGATTAGGAGAACACTCTTCCACCGGTTAGAGCACTGTACAAACTCATTTTCCATGTAGCACCAATTGATTTGTTCATAAATGGGCAGTATTCTTGTAGTTACTGTACAATAACCGGTATTTACCGGTCGGAGGAGTGCTGGAGTGTCGGAGAAGTGTGTGTTCAAACTCAGACTGGATTAGTAGAACACTCTTCCACCGGTTAGAGCACTGTACAAACTCATTTTCCATGTAGCACCAATTGATTTGTTCATAAATGGGCAGTATTCTTGTAGTTACTGTACAATAACCGGTATTTACCGGTCGTAGGAGTGTTGGAGTGTCGGAGAAGTGTGTGTTCAAACTCAGACTGGATTAGTAGAACACTCTTCCACCGGTTAGAGCACTGTACAAACTCATTTTCCATGTAGAACCAATTGATTTGTTCATAAATGGGCAGTATTCTTGTAGTTACTGTACAATAACCGGTATTTACCGGTCGTAGGAGTGTTGGAGTGTCGGAGAAGTGTGTGTTCAAACTCAGACTGGATTAGTAGAACACTCTTCCACCGGTTAGAGCACTGTACAAACTCATTTTCCATGTAGCACCAATTGATTTGTTCATAAATGGGCAGTATTCTTGTAGTTACTGTACAATAACCGGTATTTACCGGTCGTATGAGTGCTGGAGTGTCGGAGAAGTGTGTGTTCAAACTCAGACTGGATTAGTAGAACACTCTTCCACCGGTTAGAGCACTGTACAAACTCATTTTCCATGTAGCACCAATGATTTGTTCATAAATGGGCAGTATTCTTGTAGTTACTGTACAATAACCGGTATTTACCTGTCGTAGGAGTGCTGGAGTGTCGGAGAAGTGTGTGTTCAAACTCAGACTGGATTAGTAGAACACTCTTCCACCGGTTTTAGAGCACATGTACAAACTCATTTTCATGTAGCACCAATTGATTTGTTCATAAATGGGCAGTATTCTTGTAGTTACTGTACAATAACCGGTATTTACCGGTCGTTGGAGTGTCGGAGAAGTGTGTGTTCAAACTCAGACTGGATTAGTAGAACACTCTTCCACCGTTTAGAGCACTGTACAAACTCATTTTCCATGTAGCACCAATTGATTTGTTCATAAATGGGCAGTATTCTTGTAGTTACTGTACAATAACCGGTATTTACCGGTCGTAGGAGTGCTGGAGTGTCGGAGAAGTGTGCGTTCAAACTCAGACTGGATTAGTAGAACACTCTTCCACCGGTTAGAGCACTGTACAAACTCATTTTTCATGTAGCACCAATTGATTTGTTCATAAATGGGCAGTATTCTTGTAGTTACTGTACAATAACCGGTATTTACCGGTCGTAGGAGTGCTGGAGTGTCGGAGAAGTGTGTGTTCAAACTCAGACTGGATTAGTAGAACACTCTTCCACCGGTTAGAGCACTGTACAAACTCATTTTTCATGTAGCACCAATTGATTTGTTCATAAATGGGCAGTATTCTTGTAGTTACTGTACAATAACCGGTATTTACCGGTCGTAGGAGTGTTGCAGTGTCGGAGAAGTGTGTGTTCAAACTCAGACTGGATTAGTAGGACACTCTTCCACCGGTTAGAGCACTGTACAAACTCATTTTCCATGTAGCACCAATTGATTTGTTCATAAATGGGCAGTCTTCTTGTAGTTACTGTACAATAACCGGTATTTACCGGTCGTAGGAGTGCTGGAGTGTCGGAGAAGTGTGTGTTCAAACTCAGACTGGATTAGTAGAACACTCTTCCACCGGTTAGAGCACTGTACAAACTCATTTTTCATGTAGCACCAATTGATTTGTTCATAAATGGGCAGTATTCTTGTAGTTACTGTACAATAACCGGTATTTACCGGTCGTAGGAGTGCTGGAGTGTCGGAGAAGTGTGTGTTCAAACTCAGACTGGATTAGTAGAACACTCTTCCACCGGTTAGAGCACTGTACAAACTCATTTCCATGTAGCACCAATTGATTTGTTCATAAATGGGCAGTATTCTTGTAGTTACTGTACAATAACCGGTATTTACCGGTCGTAGGAGTGCTGGAGTGTCGGAGAAGTGTGTGTTCAAACTCAGACTGGATTAGTAGAACACTCTTCCACCGGTTAGAGCACTGTACAAACTCATTTTCCATGTAGCACCAATTGATTTGTTCATAAATGGGCAGTATTCTTGTAGTTACTGTACAATAACCGGTATTTACCGGTCGTAGGAGTGCTGGAGTGTCGGAGAAGTGTGTGTTCAAACTCAGACTGGATTAGTAGAACACTCTTCCACCGGTTAGAGCACTGTACAAACTCATTTTCCATGTAGAACCAATTGATTTGTTCATAAATGGGCAGTATTCTTGTAGTTACTGTACAATAACCGGTATTTACCGGTCGTAGGAGTGTTGGAGTGTCGGAGAAGTGTGTGTTCAAACTCAGACTGGATTAGTAGAACACTCTTCCACCGGTTAGAGCACTGTACAAACTCATTTTCCATGTAGCACCAATTGATTTGTTCATAAATGGGCAGTATTCTTGTAGTTACTGTACAATAACCGGTATTTACCGGTCGTAGGAGTGCTGGAGTGTCGGAGAGACTTAAGTGTGTGTTCAAACTCAGACTGGATTAGTAGAACACTCTTCCACCGGTTAGAGCACTGTACAAACTCATTTTCCATGTAGCACCAATTGATTTGTTCATAAATGGCAGTATTCTTGTAGTTACTGTACAATAACCGGTATTTACCGGTCGTAGGAGTGCTGGAGTGTCGGAGAAGTGTGTGTTCAAACTCAGACTGGATTAGTAGAACACTCTTCCACCGGTTAGAGCACTGTACAAACTCATTTTCCATGTAGCACCAATTGATTTGTTCATAAATGGGCAGCATTCTTGTAGTTACTGTACAATAACCGGTATTTACCGGTCGTTGGAGTGTCGGAGAAGTGTGTGTTCAAACTCAGACTGGATTAGTAGAACACTCTTCCACCGGTTAGAGCACTGTACAAACTCATTTTCCATGTAGCACCAATTGATTTGTTCATAAATGGGCAGTATTCTTGTAGTTACTGTACAATAACCGGTATTTACCGGTCGTAGGAGTGCTGGAGTGTCGGAGAAGTGTGTGTTCAAACTCAGACTGGATTAGTAGAACACTCTTCCACCGGTTAGAGCACTGTACAAACTCATTTTCCATGTAGCACAAATTGATTTGTTCATAAATGGGCAGTATTCTTGTAGTTACTGTACAATAACCGGTATTTACCGGTCGTAGGAGTGTTGGAGTGTCGGAGAAGTGTGTGTTCAAACTCAGACTGGATTAGTAGAACACTCTTCCACCGGTTAGAGCACTGTACAAACTCAATTTTCATGTAGCACCAATTGATTTGTTCATAAATGGGCAGTATTCTTGTAGTTACTGTACAATAACCGGTATTTACCGGTCGTAGGAGTGTTGCAGTGTCGGAGAAGTGTGTGTTCAAACTCAGACTGGATTAGTAGGACACTCTTCCACCGGTTAGAGCACTGTACAAACTCATTTTCCATGTAGCACAATTGATTTGTTCATAAATGGGCAGTATTCTTGTAGTTACTGTACAATAACCGGTATTTACCGGTCGTAGGAGTGCTGGAGTGTCGGAGAAGTGTGTGTTCAAACTCAGACTGGATTAGTAGAACACTCTTCCACCGGTTAGAGCACTGTACAAACTCATTTTTCATGTAGCACCAATTGATTTGTTCATAAATGGGCAGTATTCTTGTAGTTACTGTACAATAACCGGTATTTACCGGTCGTAGGAGTGCTGGAGTGTCGGAGAAGTGTGTGTTCAAACTCAGACTGGATTAGTAGAACACTCTTCCACCGGTTAGAGCACTGTACAAACTCATTTTCCATGTAGCACCAATTGATTTGTTCATAAATGGGCAGTATTCTTGTAGTTACTTTACAATAACCGGTATTTACCGGTCGTAGGAGTGCTGGAGTGTCGGAGAAGTGTGTGTTCAAACTCAGACTGGATTAGTAGAACACTCTTCCACCGGTTAGAGCACTGTACAAACTCATTTTCCATGTAGCACCAATTTATTTGTTCATAAATGGGCAGTATTCTTGTAGTTACTGTACAATGACCGGTATTTACCTGTCGTAGGAGTGCTGGAGTGTCGGAGAAGTGTGTGTTCAAACTCAGACTGGATTAGTAGAACACTCTTCCACCGGTTAGAGCACTGTACAAACTCATTTTCCATGTAGCACCAATTGATTTGTTCATAAATGGGCAGTATTCTTGTAGTTACTGTACAATAACCGGTATTTACCGGTCGTAGGAGTGTTGGAGTGTCGGAGAAGTGTGTGTTCAAACTCAGACTGGATTAGTAGAACACTCTTCCACCGGTTAGAGCACTGTACAAACTCATTTTCCATGTAGAACCAATTGATTTGTTCATAAATGGGCAGTATTCTTGTAGTTACTGTACAATAACCGGTATTTACCGGTCGTAGGAGTGTTGGAGTGTCGGAGAAGTGTGTGTTCAAACTCAGACTGGATTAGTAGAACACTCTTCCACCGGTTAGAGCACTGTACAAACTCATTTTCCATGTAGAACCAATTGATTTGTTCATAAATGGGCAGTATTCTTGTAGTTACTGTACAATAACCGGTATTTACCGGTCGTAGGAGTGCTGGAGTGTCGGAGAAGTGTGTGTTCAAACTCAGACTGGATTAGTAGAACACTCTTCCACCGGTTAGAGCACTGTACAAACTCATTTTCCATGTAGCACCAATTGATTTGTTCATAAATGGGCAGTATTCTTGTAGTTACTGTACAATAACCGGTATTTACCGGTCGTAGGAGTGCTGGAGTGTCGGAGAAGTGTGTGTTCAAACTCAGACTGGATTAGTAGAACACTCTTCCACCGGTTAGAGCACTGTACAAACTCATTTTCCATGTAGCACCAATTGATTTGTTCATAAATGGGCAGTATTCTTGTAGTTACTGTACAATAACCGGTATTTACCGGTCGTAGGAGTGTTGGAGTGTCGGAGAAGTGTGTGTTCAAACTCAGACTGGATTAGTAGGACACTCTTCCACCGGTTAGAGCACTGTACAAACTCATTTTCCATGTAGCACCAATTGATTTGTTCATAAATGGGCAGTATTCTTGTAGTTACTGTACAATAACCGGTATTTACCGGTCGTAGGAGTGCTGGAGTGTCGGAGAAGTGTGTGTTCAAACTCAGACTGGATTAGTAGAACACTCTTCCACCGGTTAGAGCACTGTACAAACTCATTTTTCATGTAGCACCAATTGATTTGTTCATAAATGGGCAGTATTCTTGTAGTTACTGTACAATAACTTGTATTTACCGGTCGTAGGAGTGCTGGAGTGTCGGAGAAGTGTGTGTTCAAACTCAGACTGGATTAGTAGAACACTCTTCCACCGGTTAGAGCACTGTACAAACTCATTTTCCATGTAGAACCAATTGATTTGTTCATAAATGGGCTGTATTCTTGTAGTTACTGTACAATAACCGGTATTTACACGTCGTAGGAGTGCTGGAGTGTCGGAGAAGTGTGTGTTCAAACTCAGACTGGATTAGTAGAACACTCTTCCACCGGTTAGAGCACTGTACAAACTCATTTTCCATGTAGCACCAATTGATTTGTTCATAAATGGGCAGTATTCTTGTAGTTACTGTACAATAACCGGTATTTACCGGTCGTTGGAGTGTCGGAGAAGTGTGTGTTCAAACTCAGACTGGATTAGTAGAACACTCTTCCACCGGTTAGAGCACTGTACAAACTCATTTTTCATGTAGCACCAATTGATTTGTTCATAAATGGGCAGTATTCTTGTAGTTACTGTACAATAACCGGTATTTACCGGTCGTAGGAGTGTTGGAGTGTCGGAGAAGTGTGTGTTCAAACTCAGACTGGATTAGTAGGACACTCTTCCACCGGTTAGAGCACTGTACAAACTCATTTTCCATGTAGCACCAATTGATTTGTTCATAAATGGGCAGTATTCTTGTAGTTACTGTACAATAACCGGTATTTACCGGTCGTAGGAGTGCTGGAGTGTCGGAGAAGTGTGTGTTCAAACTCAGACTGGATTAGTAGAACACTCTTCCACCGGTTAGAGCACTGTACAAACTCATTTTTCATGTAGCACCAATTGATTTGTTCATAAATGGGCAGTATTCTTGTAGTTACTGTACAATAACCGGTATTTACCGGTCGTAGGAGTGCTGGAGTGTCGGAGAAGTGTGTGTTCAAACTCAGACTGGATTAGTAGAACACTCTTCCACCGGTTAGAGCACTGTACAAACTCATTTTCCATGTAGAACCAATTGATTTGTTCATAAATGGGCTGTATTCTTGTAGTTACTGTACAATAACCGGTATTTACCGGTCGTAGGAGTGCTGGAGTGTCGGAGAAGTGTGTGTTCAAACTCAGACTGGATTAGTAGAACACTCTTCCACCGGTTAGAGCACTGTACAAACTCATTTTCCATGTAGCACCAATTGATTTGTTCATAAATGGGCAGTATTCTTGTAGTTACTGTACAATAACCGGTATTTACCGGTCGTAGGAGTGCTGGAGTGTCGGAGAAGTGTGTGTTCAAACTCAGACTGGATTAGTAGAACACTCTTCCACCGGTTAGAGCACTGTACAAACTCATTTTCCATGTAGCACCAATTGATTTGTTCATAAATGGGCAGTATTCTTGTAGTTACTGTACAATAACCGGTATTTACCGGTCGTAGGAGTGTTGGAGTGTCGGAGAAGTGTGTGTTCAAACTCAGACTGGATTAGTAGGACACTCTTCCACCGGTTAGAGCACTGTACAAACTCATTTTCCATGTAGCACCAATTGATTTGTTCATAAATGGGCAGTATTCTTGTAGTTACTGTACAATAACCGGTATTTACCGGTCGTAGGAGTGCTGGAGTGTCGGAGAAGTGTGTGTTCAAACTCAGACTGGATTAGTAGAACACTCTTCCACCGGTTAGAGCACTGTACAAACTCATTTTTCATGTAGCACCAATTGATTTGTTCATAAATGGGCAGTATTCTTGTAGTTACTGTACAATAACCGGTATTTACCGGTCGTAGGAGTGCTGGAGTGTCGGAGAAGTGTGTGTTCAAACTCAGACTGGATTAGTAGAAAACTCTTCCACCGGTTAGAGCACTGTACAAACTCATTTTCCATGTAGAACCAATTGATTTGTTCATAAATGGGCTGTATTCTTGTAGTTACTGTACAATAACCGGTATTTACCGGTCGTAGGAGTGCTGGAGTGTCGGAGAAGTGTGTGTTCAAACTCAGACTGGATTAGTAGAACACTCTTCCACCGGTTAGAGCACTGTACAAACTCATTTTCCATGTAGCACCAATTGATTTGTTCATAAATGGGCAGTATTCTTGTAGTTACTGTACAATAACCGGTATTTACCGGTCGTAGGAGTGCTGGAGTGTCGGAGAAGTGTGTGTTCAAACTCAGACTGGATTAGTAGAACACTCTTCCACCGGTTAGAGCACTGTACAAACTCATTTTCCATGTAGCACCAATTGATTTGTTCATAAATGGGCAGTATTCTTGTAGTTACTGTACAATAACCGGTATTTACCGGTCGTAGGAGTGTTGGAGTGTCGGAGAAGTGTGTGTTCAAACTCAGACTGGATTAGTAGAACACTCTTCCACCGGTTAGAGCACTGTACAAACTCATTTTCCATGTAGCACCAATTGATTTGTTCATAAATGGGCAGTATTCTTGTAGTTACTGTACAATAACCGGTATTTACCGGTCGTAGGAGTGCTGGAGTGTCGGAGAAGTGTGTGTTCAAACTCAGACTGGATTAGTAGAACACTCTTCCACCGGTTAGAGCACTGTACAAACTCATTTTCCATGTAGAACCAATTGATTTGTTCATAAATGGGCAGTATTCTTGTAGTTACTGTACAATAACCGGTATTTACCGGTCGTAGGAGTGCTGGAGTGTCGGAGAAGTGTGTGTTCAAACTCAGACTGGATTAGTAGAACACTCTTCCACCGGTTAGAGCACTGTACAAACTCATTTTCCATGTAGCACCAAGAACTTTTCTGGAAAATCTTATCATTTTTTGAAAAAATCGGTTTTTGGCGGTTTTTTCCGGTTGTTCGTGTAAGGAAAGTGCTGGAAGTTGCTGTACAAACTCAGGTTTTTGCTCTTGTATCTAAATTTTTCCATCGGAATGCTGTACAAACTCGCTAACCAGGTAGCACCAATACTTGCACCAATTTTTCGAATTTAAATTAGAATTTTGAAGGTGAAAGAGTTCGAATTTTGGAAAACTTTTTGGCTGTACAAACTCTGCGTCATCAGTAGTACCTAAACATGTGGTTTCCTATTCTGTACAAACTTTATTCAAAAAGTTGGTGTTGAAGTTGGTGCTAACTTCAACGACATCATTTGGATACCAAAACAGTCGCATATAATCATATTGACTTTTAGGTACTTTCACCTGGTAAAACATTTTCTCAATGTCACCAGAGAATGCAAAGCACCCTTCTCTAAATCGAAAAAGTACCCCAATCAGACTATTTGTCAAGTCCGGTCCTTGAAGCAGCATGGAATTCAGAGACTTACCTTGGTAAGGCAACGAGCAATTGAAAACTACACGCACTTTCTGCTTCTCCTTATGGTACACTCCATGATGTACCAGATACCAGACATTTTTCTTACTAGATAATTCGTCAACAGACACCTCTTCCATAAAACGGTTTTTCAACATAAGATCCATAAACTCAGAATAATTTTTATGATATATGGTATCTTTAGAAAGACGTTTTCTTAAAGAAAAGAGTCTTTGTAAAGCTTGATGTTTGTTATCGATACCTGTTAAGCTTTCCTGCCGTAAAGGTAATGGAATAACGTAATGACCATCTTGGAATGTACCTGATGACACTTTTACTTCCCACATTTTGTCTTCTATCGAAGGGTTACACAAATCGGATTCGTTATCATAAAAATCTCGTGAATACATCATGTTTAATTTTGTTTCAATGTCACTCAGTCTTTGTATTTGTGTCCTGCATACTCTGACGATATCTTCGGAATTCAAGTTCATTGGCCCACTAATTGTCCACCCCAACTTATGTCTAGTGGCAAACGGTTCATTAGGAGACCCACTTACAACTTCTAAGGGTTTCAACATTTCTGGAACATTAATTCCTATAAGTAAACCTACTTCGGCATCAACTTCAATGATAGGAATTTCCCTAAGATGTGACCATTTGTAGAACTCATTTCTTTTCGCAATATCGTTAGTGGAAACTGGTAATTCAGGGCGGGAATAGGTCGGAGGAAGATGAACGATTTCATTTTCGTCAAGATCGGTTATTTCAAGCCCATTTACAACTGTAGTCATCGTTGGACTTTGGAACTTCTCCATTGTTGTTAATCTTATTTCTTCTGATTTCCCTTTAATTCCTAAACTTTTCATTACGCTGTCAGATACAAAACAATCAGAACTAAAGTTGTCGAGAGCGGCGTACGTAACTACAGATTGTCTACTGTTGCTTGACCTAACTTTTACAGGTATAAGTGCCAAAGCTACACGATTAGCTGCACCGGCCCCAGTATGACAACTTTTGCTCTCTGTAGAAGTCGAAGAACACGACTTCTCACTACTAACAAAATGAGTGGATTGCTTCGCTCGATTTTCATGAAGGCAAGTAGGGTGACTCTTATTACATGTATTACACGTTAACTTTTTCCTACAACCTTTCGAATGATGACCTTTAATCAGACAACCGAAGCATAAGGAATTCGTACGAATAAACGCTTGTCTTTTATCTAACGCTAGTTTCAAAAATGAACTACACGAGTTTAGATCATGATCATTGCATTTGCAAAATACACATTCACGCGAAGATATATGTGAACTTGTCTTAGACTGTGCATCACTTTGATTACAAGCTTCATGTTCCTGAATATTTGTGGACAAAGAGACTGATTTACCCAACTGCTTAGCCTTAGAGACATGCTTATTCTGTCGAAAGGAATCTGTCTGCTTATGATCACTACTTTTGGGTTTACCTGTATTTTTCAAATCTCCGTATATCGGCATGTTTATCAACTTCGATTGTCGTTCAACAAATTCGACAAGATCCTTGAATATCACATCATATCCTAATTCTCGGATAGTCAACACTCTTGTACGCCAAGCTTCGCGCATTTTATAAGGTAACTTGTGGATTATCGACCTTATTTCCTTCGGACTATCCAACTGATTGAGTGAACTGACGTTCTCCATATAATTCAGACAACTTCGCAAGAAGACACTGAATTTTTCTAACTCAATGCCGTCTTCATGACTAATTTCTGGCCACAATTCCAACTTATGTAAGAACGCACAGGAAACTTCAAAATCATTCCCGTACTTATCAATTAGCATCTTCCATGCAGTCTTATAACCTACAGTTGGATTCATGTGACAACAACTTCTTACAAGATCTCTTGGCATCCCCAAAGTATATTGCTCTAGGTAATAAATACGATCGGCATCATTATCAGTCTTAGTCTCAATAATTCTAGAGAAAGCATTTTGAAACAGCTTAAAGTTCGTAATATCGGAACCATCAAAAATCTGAATTTCTTTCGGCGGTAGACTTGCTTTATCCTGCAATTTCCCGAGTGAAATCGCGATGTCATTTTGCTCCTTCAAGACTTCGACCAAATTATCAGAATTATTACTATTACAAGTAGAACTAACACTCCTTTTTGCAATTTCGTTCAAAGTATTAATCATTGTTTGTACCTTTAACTCATACTCTAATGCTTGTTCAATTTCTTCATCAGCATTATCATCTTCTAATAACTCAAGAATATCCTCGTTCTGTTTTGTTACAATTTTTAAAGATGAAGTCAGCGTTTCAATTAATGCAGAAATTTCATTTAAATTATTTGAATCAATCGCTTCCTCAGCTTTACTCAATGTTTTCGTTATCTTAGCTCTAGTGAAACCGCGAATTCTACTGATTCTACTCAGCTCAGACATACTCAACATAGAGACTAATAACAATGAATTCCTACCACAAAATTGCGAATATTGAAGGATGATTATACGAACGTATTACCGAGTACATACACCTTTATAAAATGTTCAAATAAAAGGATGCGCTTTTTATGCAACAAATGTACGATTATGGATGCACTATAATGTATAATTCGCATGAAAAGTACTCAAAATACTGCTTCAATAGAGAATCAATCGTTGACTTACTGAGTTCTTGGAAAAATCACTTATTACCGTCAATTACTTGAATGGAACTTGAACTTGGAACCTCGAATCAACTTCACTTTGACTTGACTTGACTTAGAAGATTGAGACGGAGGCGGTAAACGACTTGGAATTTGTGTTGATCATTCAAGAATTCAATGAAGTCGCAGATCTTCTTTGCTTGCTTAACTTTGTTCGCAGATTATCTTGAGACCACAATTGACACTGCTTTGCAGGACTTATCGAAACTGCTCTGTAGTTTAATCACTAATCGAAACTGTTAAAACTTTACTGGCAAAGTTTTAGGACTTCGAGCACGCGAATTTGCCCCATAAAGAAAAAGATCCTTTTCAGTGAAGATATTTTTATACTTGAAACTTTAATTTTCAGAGAAAGGACATTGACCAAGAGACAAAAACGGTTTCGATTAGTCGATAAACTAGCACCAACAAAACTTAAAGACTATACTTGATCCATGGACTGTACAAAGAAGATTTTAGCTTATCAGTTCAAAATTCAAAGATGGTCACAAGTGAGTTCGATATGATAGTCTTTGCCAGGAAGAATCATACATAGATCTCACATAAGTTACATAACAAGCGCATCCATAGAAATACAAACAAACAAATGCGACACCAAAACTAAATAAAGAGATCTCTACATCTTTCAACAAACATCATAGACTACAAAACGACATACATTAAAGATCTCTTGACTTAGACATCGGACCAAAGACAAACATCAGGATAACAATGAAGCACAGAAAGAAAAAACCGCATAACAGCATTCGAACTCAACAATTATGTAACAGATCGAGCTATGAGAGACCCTCGTGGCGTAAGAGGTGGCATGGACTGGGTTGGAACTTCATTATCCAAAAGTGGGAAACCACGGACGGCGTCAGTTTGTGCATTCGAAAATAGCAAACCACTGTCGCCAGTTTCAAATAAGTCAACACTTGCACTAAAAGCCATTTCTCAATTTGGTATGGGTTTTAACCGCTGCCACCAGTGTAACAGACCGAGCTATGAGAGACCCTTAACCCAATTGATTACTAGAGTGAGAAACCTACCAGTCTCAATATCACGATCCGGTTACTCCAAGTTCACCACGTCGAATCCTTTATAATGTGGACGAGCACCGGAGCAGCCACGCGAACGTCACTCGAAGATGCGCCTGATTAGTTATTAACCCTGCCCTACCAGTTACCAGGTATTATAGGTAATACCCTAACTCGAATGAATCTGTGGGTATTACCCAGGTACGTTATAACGGTTGTGGGTAGCAGTTAATAAGCTGAAATAGAAGTATCATAAAACCCCAACCTCCTAATTCAGCTGAAATTATGTCTTGCTAACCTTACATATTGTAAGACTTGTGCACAAACTGAAAATTCACTTTGTTAATATAGACTAAATTTTATTAATTTTTTTGGTTGTACTTCTCCGACGGCAAATCCAGTTTTATCGATCGACGGCTTTTAGACTTTCTTTGACATAGCTAATGGTAAGCATGTAGTGGTCAGTACTATGTTATGTAGATATCACAGTTAACTATGCCTTTTTTATGTGTTTAGCAGTAGGTCCTTAAGTCAATACTATGTAATTATCGTGATTTTATAGATTTCTTACCTGACTAGATATTTCTTGTGCCATGTTTCTATCTGTATGAATTTTAAGGACTTTGTAAATAGCTTGTTGCCTATCAGCATGAATTTTGAACTTGTTTGAACAGCTTTTTGTATTTTGGGCTTGACTGATTATTCAGTCTCTCGAGTTAAGCCTTTGGGTGAGGTTGTTGGTCAATACAAGCTCCTGAGATCGTTCGTTGGTTTTCAATTATCAACTTACACATATATTGTAACCCGCAGATGCGACGGCAAAGTTATAATGCTGCTTACGATTAATTAATAAGCCGCAAAGGAAATATCATAAACCTATGTCATAAACCTACGCCACTTGCCTAAAACTTCTTAGTTCAGTTGAGAGCAGTGACTTACCATCAGCCGTATAATTTTAAGAGAGCAACGTTTTGGTTGACCGCGCACGCTAGCCGCCGTGAGCTTTACTCATTGCATTTATAATAAAATGGTACATTCTAACACCAGGAATACTTAATTCATGTTTATCTTATGTTTGCCTATACTTTTACCCAGAAATCACCCAAAACCCTATAAATCGGAAGCCACCAACACCTTACAATTATGTACAATATATACATGTCCGTGAAATCCTCAATTATCACTTGAATGTGATATAACTTTGCAACCCTTCACCAGAAAATTGCGCCAATGCTCCCAGATTTGTGAGCAATACCTATATACAATTTAGTTCTTCACATCAATAGTAAAGATACCAACACCTATAATTAAAATATTTACGTTATCTACTAGTTATAAATTTAATACATATAAACAAATAAGCAACCCTGTTACATTACTCCCCCCCTTACAAATAGAATCGTCCTCGATTCTACGGTCGGAATACTCGATTGAAATTGTCTTCTAAAATGTCGCAGAGATGCTCTTCGTTGATGTCTCTACGCATGGCGATTTTAGTTATAATTCGATCGGTGGCCGTAGGAACTCTAGCCAGATGTGGGGCATCGGTCTCCACCAGCATCCTTTCCAGCGGAATGGCCGAACGGTTTGGCTCTTGGCACAGTCTCGGTGACCCATTCCGTTTACGAGAATCGGAGCAATACTAAAATACAGATTTCGAAAAAGATCCGCCAGTGAGCGCACTATTTGGCGGTCAACATACGTGCAATGGAGGACGATGGTCTGAGCGGCGCTGACATTCCGCAGCAGCTCCTCTGCCAAGATGTTGTGGGCAGCTACTTCCCCCCACTCCCTCTCTCTGCAGTGAAGGATGAGAGGAAGTGAAAGCTCGTAAGCGAGCTGTGCCTGGTCAGCCAGACACCGACGTTGGGCCTCCATTGGGACGTTCCACTTCAGATCAATTCCCGTCTCTCCGATCGCCCTGACGTTTAGGCTGGAGTTCACACGTCTACGGAGCCTTGCCTCCAAAGATGGAGACCAATCTCCAGCATGACGTGGGTGCAACCCAAAAGCCATGACGATGCGGACATTAGGGAAATCATCCTGGAAGTCCGACTCGTCCCAAACAGAAACTTTGTCACGTATATCCACTATACATGACATGGCGTTGATGGCGTCCACCATGTCGTCCAAATGCCCCATAAGGCCAGCAGCGCGACAGCTGTCGAACAAATGGATATGCGAGTCACCTCGCCAAACGGTTGGGCCTGATGGCAACAGTGGTTCGGGCATTTCCAAACCCTCAGGAGCTGGTAGCTCAACTTCGCCCCCCTGATCGCCTCGAGCCATCATATCAGGACGATCCTCTCCAGCGGCTATAGGTAGACCGGCCCCGAGGGGTTCAGCCTGCCCAACCAGCTGAGGAGGATCCTCTATGATGATTGGCAGTCGCACGTGGTCATCACGCGGAGCACCAACCGGACCTAGTCGAACCCCCCTAGCGACTGTGGGAATTGGATTCCCTATCACTACTGGGAGGTCCTCCCGAGCCAACGAGTCGATAACCCCACGCGACTCCTCTGCGCTGACGACCAGGACGGCGTCGTCCAGCTGCCCCACCCGAGAGTCAGAATCCCTCCCCGAGCGCAGGGCCCTTTGTTGCCCTTTTAACTTGCGGACATGCCGCCGTCGATTGGGATGGAGATCACCGGTATCCTCCGGCAAATCCCACATACGCATGGCGCATTTCATGAACTGGTGGTGAGGAACTGACCAGCTGGAGCATATTTCGCGCACCCTGTCCTGCAGGGCTGACTGCTGTTCAGTCGGCGCTATGAGAGCCGCCTGGACGACTGCTCGGGAAGGACATCTGTCTTTCATTCTACGGTTACAGCCGGCAGGACATTCGGGCAAAGCCCGTCCTGTTAACAAAAATGATATTACTTGGTCTCTGGTAGTCTTACCATCTTCTGGTGCAGCAGCAGTTGCCATCTGTAAAGAAATATGATTGATCTCGATTTCACACATGTCATCGTCCATCATTTCGACAGTGTCACTACTGGTACTGTTAACTCCCGCATCAGGATCAGAGTCTTGTATCATTTCTACAGTGTCTTCTGTTACATTACTTTCTATGTCCCCATCCAATTCCGAATCGCAAATCATCTCTGCCGTCTCATCTGTCGCATTACTTTCTACTTCGATATCTGCAGACAATCCTGTAGGTAATTCTCCTCTTTCCACCTCCCCAACCCGTTGCTGGGAGATAGGAGGTGAGCATGGGAATTTCTTTAACCTATCAACATGAGTAACTAAAGTTTTCCTGCCGCCAATATCTCTGATCTGGTAGGTACTATCTGAGAATTGTCTTTCCACGATCCAGGGACCTACCCAAGGTCTGAAAAATTTCTTTTGTTTGTCCCTTGGGACAGCAGTTTTGAAATACATTACCAAGTCACCCATCTGGTATTTGCAAGTACTTGTAGTCTTTCTGTCATAGCTTTCCTTTTGCCGTTCCTGCTCCACTACCGCACATTTTTTCACCGTTTCCCACGCCGCACAAGCTGCTCTTGCAGTTCATAGATATAGCCGGAGGTTTCTCGTTCGACAACAGTGTCTAGATCCAGTTCGAAATCGACGGGCATTCTCATTTCTCGCCCATAAGTGACGGCCGCAGTAGAGAACCCTGTTGTGCTGTGTGTACTGGACCTATGAGCCCAAAGGCAGTAGGACAGTGTCAGATCCCATTCCTCTCTCTCTACATCCGCATGGGACAACATTAATTGCTTCAACGTTCGACTGAAACGCTCAACCCCTCCGTTCCCTTGAGGATGATATGCAGTGGTACGTGACTTCATGGAACCCAAAAGATTACACAACTCTCGAAAAAGTTTTGAATCAAATTTTGTCCCCTTATCAGAATGAATTCTATCAGGGACTCCATGACGGCAGACCCATTCTCTAAGGAATGCCCCAGCTACCGTAGACGTTTCCTTGTTAGGAAGGGGGATTGCCTCAGCCCATTTGGAAAATAAGTCAACCATAGTCAAGACGTAGCGATTGCCTGTCTTAGTCTTACGCAGTGGAGCTATGAGATCAACTTCAACACATTACATTGGTCTTCCGACTACGATTGGCACCGTTGGATGTCGCAGTTTTGGAATAGGCCCCTTAAAGGTAGCGCATACCTCACATCTGTTCAAACACGTCGTGGTATCATGTCTCATGTCTGGCCACCAGAACCTTGCTCGCAGTTTGTGGTAAGTTTTATCACGGCCCAAATGAGAATTGCCCATCCCTGAGTGACATTGGTTGATAATAGCCATTTGCTCGTCTTTTGGTGGAATTATTTTTTTCTTATCGCCATCTAACCGATATAAGAGACCATCTTCCACAACAAGAAATTCCCAAAATCGAACAATGTTCTTTATTTCCTGTGAGCATGTTTCCAGTTGTCTAGAAGATGGCTTGTCGGAAGATGATAAACGAGTTTTCCAGAACAGAATTTGCGCCAAGTCTTGATCAGCCGAAGTCTTAGGTTTCATTTCATCTACTCCAGCCCCTGGGGACCATAGACTAAAAATAACAACATCATCACCATCCATGCGATTCGGAGGGTCTGACGTCTCTTCGTCTGGCGCATTAGTCAAACGAGAGAGAGCACCTGCGTTTTTGTGCGAGGTTCCGGCGCGGTATAAGCAATCAAAATCAAATTCTTCCAAAATTTGCAACCAGCGCGCAAGCATCCCTCTAGGCTCTTTGAAGCTTTTCAACCATTCAAGTGCTTTGTGATCTGTTCGTGCTAAAAACTTTTTACCCGTCAAGTATACGTGAAAGTGGTCGATGAATGTTACTAGGGCAAGCATCTCCCTTTTCGTAGGGGCGTAGGAAGTTTGAGCTCGATTCAAAGTTTTGCTTGCATACGCAATAACCCTTTCCTTTCCATCATGCTGTACTTGTGAGAGGACAGCACCTATGGCGTAGCCAGAGGCATCAGTATCAAGAATGAATGCAACACCAGCCTCAGTGAAATCTGGCATGGTCAAAATCGGAGTGGATGTTAAACAGCGTTTAAGAGAGTCAAACGCTTCCTGACAACAATCAGTCCACACAAAAGTATTGTCTTTGTTAGTTAATTCGTGCAACGGTTTAGCTAATCTCGCAAAGTCTTGCACAAATCTGCGATAATAAGACGCTAAACCTAAAAATTCCCGTACTTGCTTAGCAGTTGCTGGCGTCGGCCATTCTTTAACTCTGTTTGTCTTTTCAGGATCAGTCTTAATACCTTGAGACGTCACGATGTGGCCTAGATACTTGACAGAGCTAAGTCCCCATTGGCACTTTTTAGTATTGAGTTGCAGATTAGCAAGTCGCAGTCTGTCTAATACCAATTGAATATCACACAAATGATCTTGCCAACTACGACTAAAAATAATAATATCGTCAAGGTAGACTAAACAAATTTCTCCAATTAACCCTCTCAACTTCTCGTCCATCATGCGCTGAAAAGTGGCAGGAGCTGACGCCAGACCGAGTGGAAGAACATTGAACTCATAAAGACCCTGTGGACAAACGAATGCAGACTTTGCTTTATCCTCCTCCGCCAAGGGAATCTGCCAATAACCAGACTTCAAATCAAGTACAGAAAAGTATTGAGCCCCTCCCATAGAATCCAAAGCATCATCAACCCTGGGCAAGGGATAGCTATCGTATCGGCAACATTGATTCAATTTTCGAAAATCAACACAAAATCTCAAAGTCCCGTCCTTCTTCTGGACAAGAACGATGGGACTAGCCCAGGGACTACTACTATGTGAAACAACGCCTTGATCCAACATTTCCTGTATTTGGCGGCTAACTTCTAACTTCTGAGAGGGTGGAACCCGTCGACAAGGTTGACAAATAGGAGGGTGATCCCCAGTATTTATAAAATTCTGAGCGTTCACTGCCCTACCTAATGGCTTTCTGCCATAAACGCATCAGCATGCGATTTAGGTATGCTATCCAATTCTTGACGTTCTCGAGCAGTTAATTGCCGGATTCTGCGACTCTGATTTGCGACTCAAGAGTCATGAGTGCACGACCGCGGCTGACATCACTTGGAAAAGAACGTCGTCTATAATCAATCTAACGCTATCATACTTGCGGAAATCAATTAAAGCTGTTGTGTGTGCGGCGGCTGAACAAACTGTATTATGATAGCGATTTTAAAAAGCAGCAGTGTCGTAGTACCGACGTTTGCGAAGAGACTTGAACACACAGTCGAGGGTAAATGCAAGTTTTTAGTGCCACGTCCACGTCCACCGTCATAATCACTCATGCCTATATATATATATGACATACACACATCTGCCCCCGGTATCAACCACGGCGAGAGGCCGGACGTATCTATCGCCGCTGCTCTTTTCCCTGAGGACAATTACGAGCTAAGTGTCCATACTGTCCACAATTATAACATGGACCCTGTCGAGCAGTTAAAGTAGGCTGCAAAGCACCAGTGGGCCTATTTTGCTGTGGCTGGCAGCCTGATGCCAATGCATCGACAACCCCAGTATACGTAGTATTTTGTCCCGAAAACCCAGTCAATTTTTGAGCCGTGTTTCCATAACTGGTGGATTGCTCGACAACAGGCAACCTCGATTCCCTTGGGAGTGTTGACCGAGATACCGTTGTGTCAGGACCCAAAACTGGTCTTACTTGCGGAACTGTAGGCTGAACGTTTGATGGCGCATTAATTAAACCCGCTTGTGACCGATAGAACGGTTGCTGAAAAGACGTTGAATTTGTCGGCCTGTTCATAGTTTGACGTGGAGTCTGAGACGGCCATGACATGGTCCGTTGGAAGACGTTGACAAACTTCGGACAACCCCGAGCGATATGACCGAATTCTTGACATTTAAAACAACGAATGCCTGAATTACTAGACGCAACAGCAGTTATAACTGGTCGGACAGGAGAAACAGTACCACCGGTGGTAGTACCGGGTTTATCGATTCTTTCAAATCCCTCGACAATATCCAAGTAATTACTCAACGATGATGGTGGAAATCGACTCATTGAAAGTTTCACGTCCCGATTAGCTTCGCGCACCATCATGGTATGCATAATCTTTTCGCGTAGTTCCGCTTCAGTCATTCTAGGAAATGCCTGGGCTCCGATTCTTAATAAATCATCTGCAAAATCCCTAACCGACTCTGCTGAACGACGTGTTCTAGAATCATAAGCTGTCTCCGCTTCCACGGCAGTCCTAAAGAGTGAAAATCGATTGCTCAAATCCGCGACAATCTCACGATATGTGTGTGTCCCTGCCTTATCTATAACAATCTCATTGGCCTTACCCACGGTTTTTACAACCAAAACGCGTAATTTCTTCTCGTCAGAAAGGTCAGCCGAGAGAAATTCAAATGACTTAACCCATCTCTGAAAATCGATTTTTGCAGCTGAGACAAAATATCAGGAAATTTTTCTTTCTTGGTGCTTTTCTGATTTTCCATTAAGTGCTCTAAACGACTGGTCAATTCCCCAATCCCTTGTTCAACCTTGCCTATTTTTTTATAAATGCAATCAACATTTGAACTACGTGGCGTAAGAGGTGGCATGGACTGGGTTGGAACTTCATTATCCAAAAGTGGGAAACCACGGACAGCGTCAGTTTGTGCATTCGAAAATAGCAAACCACTGTCGCCAGTTTCAAATAAGTCAACACTTGCACTAAAAGCCATTTCTCAATTTGGTATGGGTTTTAACCGCTGCCACCAGTGTAACAGACCGAGCTATGAGAGACCCTTAACCCAATTGATTACTAGAGTGAGAAACCTACCAGTCTCAATATCACGATCCGGTTACTCCAAGTTCACCACGTCGAATCCTTTATAATGTGGACGAGCACCGGAGCAGCCACGCGAACGTCACTCGAAGATGCGCCTGATTAGTTATTAACCCTGCCCTACCAGTTACCAGGTATTATAGGTAATACCCTAACTCGAATGAATCTGTGGGTATTACCCAGGTACGTTATAACGGTTGTGGGTAGCAGTTAATAAGCTGAAATAGAAGTATCATAAAACCCCATACCTCCTAATTCAGCTGAAATTATGTCTTGCTAACCTTACATATATTGTAACCCGCAGATGCGACGGCAAAGTTATAATGCTGCTTACGATTAATTAATAAGCCGCAAAGGAAATATCATAAACCTATGTCATAAACCTACGCCACTTGCCTAAAACTTCTTAGTTCAGTTGAGAGCAGTGACTTACCATCAGCCGTATAATTTTAAGAGAGCAACGTTTTGGTTGACCGCGCACGCTAGCCGCCGTGAGCTTTACTCATTGCATTTATAATAAAATGGTACATTCTAACACCAGGAATACTTAATTCATGTTTATCTTATGTTTGCCTATACTTTTACCCAGAAACCACCCAAAACCCTATAAATCGGAAGCCACCAACACCTTACAATTATGTACAATATATACATGTCCGTGAAATCCTCAATTATCACTTGAATGTGATATAACTTTGCAACCCTTCACCAGAAAATTGCGCCAATGCTCCCAGATTTGTGAGCAATACCTATATACAATTTAGTTCTTCACATCAATAGTAAAGATACCAACACCTATAATTAAAATATTTACGTTATCTACTAGTTATAAATTTAATACATATAAACAAATAAGCAACCCTGTTACAATTAAATTACTGCTGGCTGTACGATGAATTCGACTTTGCATATGCATGTGCCATATGCATGCAAGCTTATGAGGGCTCATTGGTCAAAATATTTATATAGGGTGGCTGTTCTCGCCCAGATTCAAAGTGCGAAAGTGTGAAGCTATGCATAATTAGATCATTGGATTATCATTGTGCATCATCACATGCATGTAGATTGCACAAAATTGAAAAATATTGATATAAAATATCTTGATTCGTCGATATCTGAGCCAATGAATGTTCATATGTTAAAATCCATATGGCATACGCATATGTAGAGTTACATGCGTGCTGGCTGTTCAATACTCTCCTTTGAATATCGAAGATGTTGGACAACATATAGAATGCTTTGAAATGACGCGAATCCCTGCAAGATAGATCAATAATTTTACTTTTCCGCGGCATAAGTGAAATTGTCTGAATAGATTTCACGACGTCTTCAGAGCACTATTTCTACATGTCTGCCACTAAGTGGTAGCAATAAGACACACGTGTGTGAAGTTAGCCGTACCAATATCCGTACCACATCGAAAATTGCGTGTACCACTCTCGAAAACAGCATTTACACATAAAGTAGAACCTCCATATTACGGACTCCGTCGGGACTGCGCCTTAGTGTCCGCATTTTAGAGGTGTCCGCAATATGGATTTACCGGTGATGATACGAACATTATTCGGGACTGAGCATAGCTGTCCGTAATACGGAGGTGTCCGCTGTATAGAATGTCCGCAATAAGAGGTTCCACTGTGCCAGCTTGTGCCACCAGTAATTTTTCAAAATAATGCAGCAGTTTGCGAGAAATCGTCCATCAAAAGTTCGAGGTGGTACGGATGTGAAGTTAGCCGTACCAATTTACAGAAGAAATCTTAAATCGCATCTTTATGAATTTTCAACGACATGGACGTCTAAAATAACACGTCTAAAGCATGTGCCACACACTACTTTGCAAAATTCACAATAGTTACTGAGAAATGGACAAGATGACCTCAATGTGGTACGGATGTGAAGTTAGCCGTACCAATTGTGAAAATCGCGTGTGCCACTCGAATCAACCCACCCAATACACTTATTGGGAGTGTGCCAGCTTGTGCCACCTCTCAGACAGCCCCAACTCTGCGTAGAATCCGCACAAATGCGGATTTTCCTCCGCAGCCATGCCCACAGCCCATCTGTACCACTTGTGAAAATCGCGTGTGCCACTCGAATCAATCCACCCAATACACTTATTGGGAGTGTGCCAGCTTGTGCCACCACTCTGAAGATGCATTTGTGTCCTCTTTTTGGTGATCCCCTTTGCAACTTATTGAAAAACAGTATGATGTTGTTGTTTGTTTAACTGTGTCAGAGGACATTGTTGTCATGAGGATTTTATTAAATTTAGCAACACCGACGCTTAAGGTCAGTGACATGAAAAAATTGAATATGAAAATGTATTAGTAACAAGAGCAGGGGAATTTTGTGTAAAATGATGATGGAATTCCAAAAATAGGTTGTACGGATGGGCTGTGGGCGTGGCTGCGGCGGAAAATCCGCATTTTTGCGGATTCTACGCAGAGTTGGGGCTGTCTGAGGGCTGGCACAAGCTGGCACACTCCCAATAAGTGTATTGGGTGGGTTGATTCGAGTGGCACACGCGGTTTTCACAAGTGGTACGGATGGGCTGTGGGCGTGGCTGCGGCGGAAAATCCGCATTTGTGCGGATTCAACGCAGAGTCTACGCAGAGTTGGGGCTGTCTGAGGCGTGGCACAAGCTGGCACACTCCCAATAAGTGTATTGGGTGGGTTGATTCGAGTGGCACACGCGGTTTTCACAAGTGGTACGGATGGGCTGTGGGCATGGCTGCGGCGGAAAATCCGCATTTGTGCGGATTCTACGCAGAATTGGGGCTGTCTGAGAGGTGGCACAAGCTGGCACACTCCCAATAAGTGTATTGGGTGGGTTGATTCGAGTGGCACACGCGATTTTCACAATTGGTACGGCTAACTTCTTATCCGTACCACTTTGAGGTCATTTTGTCCATTTTCTCAGTAACTACTGTGAATTTTGGTAAAGTAGTGTGTGGCACATGCTTTAGACGTGTCATTTTAGACGTCCATGTCGTTGAAAATTCATAAAGATGCGATTTAAGATTTCTTCTGTAAATTCAGGGATGCAAGACTTCCGGATTTATCCGGATTTCCGGATTTTTGACCAAGATTTCATCGGGTCTCGGGATTCGTTGAAAAATGCCATAAAAATTAAGGGGGTAACCCCTAGGCCTATACTCTCTCAGACGCAGGTATGAACATGATTTCAGTTAAAATGTGCAGCGTACATGTACGTATGCCGGTATAGTCACCTCTGAAGATATTATCTTGTCACTTCAAATGCTGAGGTGTGAAGGTATGAGACATCTACCGGTACTCGTGTCGGTCATAATAAATTTCAATATGTTTTTATGTTTTTAAACAACATATATTTCGGCGTCTACATGTGTCATTCATCGTTTGGTCAGAATGCATAGTTTTTTTATACATGTATGTGCGGAATGACAGGGACCATGGCTGGGCCACCTTTATCTAAATCATTGAAATTTTAAAGTTAGTAGTAAGTAAAAGGCGCATCCTAGCTCATTTTCCGGATTTTTCATCAATTTGCACTTGCATCCCTGAAATTGGTACGGCTAACTTCACATACGTACCACCTCGAACTTTTGATGGACGATTTCTCGCAAACTGCTGCATTATTTTGAAAAATTACTGGTGGCACAAGGTGGCACACTCTAAAATTATGTGTAAATGCTGTTTTCGAGAGTGGCACACGCAATTTTCGATGTGTTACGGATATTGGTACGGCTTACTTCACACACGTATAAGACACCCGCATTCTCTAGTTACTAAGAAAATCCATTTGACATGCACTATCACAAGTGCTTTGATTCTTGAGTTATTGACTCTTAATGCAGAATTCACACAATGAATGTCCGAGTGATGTCACTTCGAAATGTATTGTGTCAGTCACGAATGCTCCATGCAGTGAATATAATTTAATTGATTGAATGTATGATCAACAAAATCACAATCGCCGTGATAGTGCATATTTTGAAACCTATTGTGGTCAAAATAATCACCAACGCATGCTAGTCTAGATGGATGCATGTAGTTTAATAGTTACTGAAAAGCCAAAAATGATCGTAGATATCTATCTCCTTGTAAAGTATATATTGTAGAATGGAATGACTTTGGACTTGAAGTTAACTTCAAATTTCATATTACCTCAAAGTTGAAAAAGCATAGATAATTGACATCAACGGTTTCAGCTCTGTTAGTACAATGTGTTCACGAAGAATTGCTACCGTCATACATTTCTTACAGTAGATTTTTCCTAAAAACCTCAGTGTCTAAAGTCACAGTGAGTGACATTGAACACTTGATGAGATAGAGCAAACAATTATGAAAGTATCAGCATGAAACACGTGCATTCTACCGTGTAGTACAAAAGTGAGTCTTACGAATATTCAGTCATACTTAGTATCGTATTTTCTTTTGATCTCGTCGCACTTATCGGTAAAAAAATCCGAACATTCTGCTGATATGAAAGCGCGTAGCAAGTAGGTGTGGAAAGCCTAGGATGACAGAGGCTTGTTTAACATTTTGACTGGGACGACGAATGTCTTAAATGGCATTGGTGAATGTCTGATGTGTTGAAAAAAGAAAAAATGGATGCTTTATGGTTTTAGTCACTATAGTTCAGTATAGCAATGTCTGCTCATCTACTGTACAAAGTCATCCCATTTTGCCCAATATCAGTGGAGTGACTTTGGACAGACATTTTACAGTACTTGATGAAATAATTATTTTGACAAGTGCAATCCACTCAAAGCATCATTTAGGTGATTGTGAAGTTCACTACACGAAGATTGCACCATACTACTATGATGTGTTGCGTAGCGGTAGCATTTTTTGAAGTTCAATTTTAGGTGGGAGGGGAATGTGAATTAAGATTCAATTTCTAATAATAAATGAATCGTTAGTAATGGGCAAAAGACCGTTCCAGGACACCATAAAATTCAAAAAAATAATATCTTTAAAAACGACATAAATTCATGAATTTAGTCGTTTTTAAAGATACCGATTTTTCAAAAAATGGTACTTTTTAAATGGTCTAAATTCATGAATTTTAACCCTCTTTCAGGTTTTTAAGACCTAAATTCATAAATTTAGGCGTTTTTAAAAATACCCAATTTTCAAATTTTTCAAAATCTCAAATTTGAGAATTACAATTTTCACCCTTAAAATCACGACGGTTCCAGGACACCGAAAATCATAAAAGTTAAGAATCTCAAATTTGTGAATTACAATTTTCTCGCTTAAATCATGACCGTTCCAGGACACCGAAAATCATAAAAGTTGAGAATTTCAAATTCATGAATTTTATCCGTCTTTCAGGTTTTTAAAATATATCATGTGACTAATAATATTTCTTTAAAAATGGAAGAAACAAAAGTGGATGAAACAAAAGTGGAAGAAACCGCAAGAATATATCCTTCGTTATCACAATTAAAAACAAGTGAAATGGATCTCAATTATTATTAAGATTAGAGCATTATGATAAATTAAGAAGACGCAATTATTACTTAGACATTCTCCGTTATTGTATTCTCAACATTATTTAAAGTACTAATTGTGTGAACTAGAAGATCATTGTAACTCATAAACTCAAAATTATTCAATGAACCCGTACACTGGCTGATAATTGAAGAGAGAGAGAAAGAGATTTATTGTTTTAGCAACGGAAACATCTAGCAGCTTTCCCCTAAAATTATCGTGGAAACTCTTGTCATTTCTATTTACCCATCGGTAAACTTTTGACATTTCAACTTACGCGTGCGTAAAAGTTTTGACATTTCAATTTACCCCTACGTAAATTATTTTCAGAATCTGTTTTCAAAATCTATTTTCAAAGTCTGTTTTCAAATTCAGTTTTAGAAATCGATTTGCAAAATTCATTTAGCGTTTGCCAAACACATACGGGTAGTAAAGTATTTCCCATTGTGAAGACATGAATAGATTAAACACATAAGAGTGCATTGACAATAAAAGCAAATGACAATAAAATTCTTCTTGTGAACTCAGAACGCATAAACGCTGATATGCGGGTTAGTTGTTATGGCAATTTTAAACAATCATTTTAACGATGAAACATATTAACAAATGAAGTTCATGAAGAAAATGGAAATATGTAAAACAATATAGATTAGAATAATTATAATAGAATCATTTCAAAATCGAATAAGTAGTAAGGAAAGTCATCATTATGAGACAGTTTTTTTAATCTAGGGGTCCCTATAAGAAATTTTTTTATTATAAAATGAGCAACATAAATCAGTTTTTAAAATTATATGGAACACAAACAACAACGAATTTTGATCTAAAGAAAATCGCAAATCAATTGGGAATAAAGAATTTTCATGTTCTAATGAGAGACGAATTACAATTGATCAAAAATAAGCCAACAATAACTATAAATTTCATAACAAATCTTCATACGTCAGATGAAAAAGGTGTACATTGGTCTGCAGGTATCTTAAATAAAAATCGAGATAATTACTATTTTGACCGCCCGGAGGCTGAGAACTATCGGTTCGACTCTTATGGACTTCCACCTACAAATGAAGTCAAAAAATTACTTGGCAATGGAACTTATAATACATTTCAAATTCAAAAACCGGGAACTACTTACTGTGGTCAATTATGTCTTTATGTTTTATTTAAATTACAAAAAGGAGTACCATTTCTTGATATTATGTTAGAATTGAACGAACCGTAGGTTCTATGGCTACGCCTAACAAGGGAATTTCATTCCCGAAACGTTAGTTCCAATAACAAGGATAATGATAATTAAAAATCAGTTCGTTGTAATTCATTTTGATAAAATCGGCCTCTGATATCTTCATCATCTAAATCTTTGATTTCGTAAGTAATCGGATAAGTTTGATTTATTTTACAAACTTCAAATATCTCTCGTCCAGTATCCAACGAAGCCTTTTTCAAATTTATTCTTATACTTAAATATTCTAACTCTATCAGCAATTTTAAATTTCGGCTTAAGTTTCTGCAAATTCGGATTACTCTCATTCGAATAATTTTCGAATATTTTCTTTCGGATTAAATCAGGGTCGTTAGAAGCATTCTTTGGGGTTTCTGCAATACCAGAATGAACTTTGTTATTGTACTGCTCTACAACTCCTGGTAATATTTTCAACCATTTCTGATTTCTTTGCTCAGTAAATTTCTTGAATAATTTATTTTTTAATGATCTATTGAATCGCTCAATTACTACAGCCTTCCCTGCATTTTCAGTTGAATAAACAGTTTCAAATAGTGGCTGAACGTTTCGGTTATAAAATTCCGACCCTTTATCAACAAACAATTTTTTTGGCTTTCTCTTACTTTCTTTAAAGATTTCTTCAAACGCATATTTAACTGATAGACCACTTTTATTTTTTAAAGGCTTTACCCAAGGGTGTCGTGTATATAAATCTATAACGGTCAATGCGTACTTAAACCCTCCTTCATTCGGCATATTTATTAGATCAGCACTCCAAATATCATCTTTATTAAATACTTTTACTTTCAATAGATATTTCGGCTTTCTGTATTCCCTATGAATTTCAGACGCGTAGCGGCTTGGATCATTCGACATTTCGGACGCGTAGGTTCGAGCGTTGTTCTCAGACAGCTTTGCTGTCGTTTCATTTAAACCCTGACCGAATAATATTTTAGCTTGTAAAGCTTTCTTAACAAACATTCTTTCAATTTTTTCTCTAAATGTAGGATTTTGAATACTATCTAATTCTTGAATCATCTTCTTATCAGCTGCATGTCGAGAACTTAGATCATGATTTCGATAAGCTAAATCATGCCTGTAAGCTGCGGCATCTACTCTATTTATTGGTTCTTCACCTGGTTTTCGATTATTATTCTCATCTAGTCTTATATCTAATCGAGTTCCTGGACCGGTATATGAATGACCAGGAAGATGTTTTTCTTTCGAATATTTACTCCAAATAAATCCAGGAAAGTTTTCTAATTTTTTTGTATGTCGTTACCTTCATAAATTTTACAATTTGAGTTTTTTTTGTTTAATAGATAATTTAATAAATCTAAATTAGCAATTTTTAATTTAATTAAATTTTCGGAATTTGTAGAATTCATTTTAAAAGATAAAATAAATGTTTTACCTAATCGGACCAAAGGTCCTGAGGCTTTAGCCGATCGAACCTTGTTCAGAGGCTTTAGCCGATCGGACCAAAGGTCCTGAGGTTATTACCTTATCATACTAGGACTTAGATATATTCCAGAACCATCTTTAGTTTCTTTAATTTCAATTAAATCATCAACATTGTGGAGAATATTTTTAAGAACTCGTTTTCCTTCATCAACTAATTTTAATTTACTAATAAAATTATCTACTATTCCGTCACCCCTAGCAACTTTCTCTAACTCTCTATTATGACGTTTTTGTTCTTCTAATGCTGCCTTCTCTGATTTATTTTTATTTACTGCTTGGACAATACCAGCTGTCCCACCTGCAACACTTCCTGCTGCTGCTATGCCACCTATTATTAGTGGAATTAATGGGAGAATTCCACCATTCTTTTCTTCTTGTAATTGAATATTCTCGATCATTGGTTTACTTATGTAATACTTTTTTTGTTAATCGTAATGGTTTTAGGGGTATTTTTGTCAACAATATTACGTAATTTTAATTCAACAGTTTTATTATTATTACTTTTCGCTTGTGACATTTTTAATAAAAAAATGTTAAGTTATCAAAAATTTTAATCTATTCTAGTTATGAATAAATTTTAATCTAAGAATTTTTTTAATTTATTCTAGTTATGAAAAATTTTAAGTTAAGAATTTTTAATCTATTCTAGTTATGAATAAATTTTAATCTAAGAATTTTTTTAATTTATTCTAGTTATGAAAAAATTTAAGTTAAGAATTTTTAATCTATTCTAGTTATGAAAAAATTTTAAGTTAACAAAAAAAATTAATTAATCGACGAAGTCTTGGGCTTTAGCCTATCGGACCAAAGGTCCTCAGGTTATTAACCGATCCTTGCCATCTTTCCATTAAGAATTTCAATAGAATTTTTTACATATTCTAGCAATAAACCATAAGCCATCAATGAAGTTGTGGAATCTTTCTTTTCAATATTAATTGTTACATCACAACCAGTCTTGATAATATCTTCAGATTGTGCACTTAAATCGAAACAGAAAACAGGATATAAATGTCTCCAATCTCCAGGAGTTAATTGTGGTTCAACTCCAAATTCTATACAAAGATTTCGGTAAGAATCATGTCCTTCCATAAATTGATTATTGGTATCATCGAATCTTAATGGATCAATTGGATGTCGGGTTTGATTTAATGAAACTTGTAAACTTCGAATTGTATTAATATGAAAAAGATTATTGTTCTTATCAAAACTTGGAGAATTATTTCTTTGAAAAGTTAATAATAAATATCTTGGAGTATTCGAAGTTCTAGTAAAATGCCAGTTAAATCTTTGTTCGGAAAAATTTACTGGAATTGGTTTGTTAGTATTTAATCTTTTTGCAATAGCTGTTTCAATCTCTAAACTAGGAGTAATATGCTTAATCCACCATTCAAGTCTATCAATTTTTAAATATGCTTTTATCCAGTCTTACCAAAAAAGATTAATTCATTATTTGCTGTGCGATGAATTATTAATTTAAATTTTAATTGATATGATATTTTATCATAATCTAAATATCCGAATAATGGAGACAATGACCAATTTACTGTCTGTTTACTTTTCTTGTTAAATTCACGTCTTTCTTTATATGCACTATTGTTTGTTTTATTTAAATGTTTTGCAATATTTTCTACATCTTTCGCAATTCCTGCGGCATCTGTTTCAGCGTGAGTTAAATCATCTATAATTATACCATCATTAGTATCAGGAAACCAACCTTCGATTTCATACTTTTTATTATTTTCACCAATTGCTACAAATCTAAGCACTGTATCAATTACACCTGGAGAATCACTTAGTGTTTCTATATTTTGAGTTGCAACATCTAAACGCATTTGTGTAAATAATCTTGGAAAGAAATTATTCTTTAGTGCAATATTATCGGTATCTTGCAATGGTGTTTTAAAATTAGCATCACTATATAAAGAATATTCACAGTGTAAAAACGAATCGGATAAATATATGTAAGTCTGCTGATTATCAACTTCAAAAATTAAATCTCCACCAGTATTTATTCTACTAGAAGATCCGGGATTCATAGCAATTCTTATATAGTCATTCTTTTTTTGATTATAACTAACACCTGGTGGTTTATCTAATTCAAATTTATTTTCAATTAGCGAAGACATTTTTATAAAAAATAATTTGACATTTTGTTTTTTTCTCTTACACAGAAAAAATTTTACTAAGAAAATTTTACTAAAGAAATGTTACTAAAAAAAGTTTTGCTAAAAAAATTTTACTAAAAAATATATTTTAGAATTTTGCTAGACCAGCTCCGCTGCAGCTTTTCTGGTTAGACCGAAGGTTGCTGTTAACACCATTGCCTCTTATTTCTTCAATTGAACGTTTTATGGCTACGCCTGATTTCTTATGTTTACTATCAGACGGAGCTCCGCTCCTCAAGGTTTCCCCCACAGCTATGTTAGCAATTTTGTTTTTTGTTTCCTCTGAAAGTTTTTTTAAATTTTTTAGTTCTTCAGAATCATTCCTAAGTTTACGAATAGCTTCTAGTTGTTTTAATTCGTTTTGAGACTTAACAGCATTTGATATTGCACTAGCTGTACTACCTATAGCAGCTGCTCCTTTTGCAGCAGATGTAATCAAATCTTTATTATTTTTAATTAAGTTAACGATACTTCCAATGCCAGAAAAGATGCCAGCTCCTTCCGTGTGAACTGTTTCTCTATTATCATAATGATAAACAGGATTCATACGTGGTTCATGAGCAATTCTTTGATTTGAAGCAAAATGTTTAAGATTGTGTTTATAAATTATAGGCATTTTTTAGGAATAAATGTGACTTTTGGGGAAAAATATTTACGCTAAGATTTACGTTTAGGATTGGTTAGTAACCTGAGGACCTTTGGTCCGTTCAAGATTTACGTGTGTGAATGTCCAACAACTTCGTGATAACTTTATTGATTTTCCGTTGCACTTTATCTATTGCGTCAAGTAGCGTGTGATGTACTTTAATTTCTTTTCTATTAACTTGCATTTTCTGCTGATTAATGTTCAATGCCGTTTTAAGTGCATTTAACTTAATTTTAAGAACATCTAATTGTCTTTTAACAGCATCTAACTGTTCTTTATTTTCTTTAGAGTTTTCTTGTAAATTTTTCTTTAATTCATTTTCTAAATTGATTTCAAGAGTTTTCATTTTATCAACTTTTTGATTAAGTGAGTTTACTTCATTTATTATTCTATTCATCTTTTTCATTTGTTGAGTAATTTTAGAACTTAATTCATCAACACTTTTTTGGAATGTAGTTTGTAACTGCTTTAAATTTTTTTTAATTCTTTCAGATAGTTTTTCTATTTCATCTTCTAATTGTTCTTTCAATAATTTTATCTGATGTTTATTTTTAATGACTGCAGATTTTAAATTTAAAGAAAGTAATATTAAAATTTTTGATTGTTCAGAAATTTTTTTAAAAAGTTTTGCTATATCTGCTTCTAGCTCTCTATCCTTTTTATCAAGTTTTAATAATTTTTCGTTTAATGATTTGTCATTAAGTTTGAGCAACTTCAATTCATTCATCAGTGGAACCAAAACATCGTTTATATATTTATCTTTTAAGTCATTGATTTGTGTATCAACATATTGTTTATTTGTTAACTCTGTATTTTGTTGCGGGAGAATAGAAAGATGTAATGGACCAGATAAAACGTCTCCAGTTTTCATGATATAATTTTCTATCTCTATTTCTAATTCACGATTATTCGGGATATATGCACCTCCACCAACATTTGGTAACATCATTTTTAAAACAATAAAAAAGTAATTTTTTTATATAATGAGAAAAAAATAAAATTTTTTCTAATAAAAATTAAAAAAATGGAAAAACCAAATTTAAAAAAATTATATTCGCCCGCATCATCCTGTTCTTCTTATTCGACGAGATCAACGGGATTTGAAAATAAATGTTTTGATAATAATAATAATCCATGTATAGATGTTAATATTTTATTTGAATTACAAGCCGAAATATTTAGAGAACAGACTAAAGGTTTACCTTCTATTGAAACTAATTATTGTATTTTTCCAGGTGATCCATTTATAAAATTTATGGAGATTGTAAGTAAGTATAATGATGTTGCATATGTAGAACTAAATAAAGAAAATATGGTTATAATAGGTCATAATAACGTTTATGGTTTTATTAGAGCAGTATTACCAATTAGTAATACTGATTGGATTGAAACTAAAATTATTAATTATATCAATATTAAAGAATTAGTTAAAAAATTAAAATCTTTTTCCAAAGAAAAAATTAGATTATTTGTTGATGACCAAAACCAATATAACATTCATATAGAGAGTAAAAAACATAATGAAGAATTATTATGCCAAGAAAATATAGAGATACAATTTATAAACAAGAAACATTAGAAATGCCGCAAAGATATGATGATGATACTTATATAGGATTATATTCAAACTTAAATATTAATTTGTTGAAATCTTATATAAATGGTTTAGCTCAACAAGAAAAAATTTATATGTGGACAACACCTTATATGTGGACTACACCTTATACTATTAACAATGACCATAATCATAATCATAATAATCCTCTGAATCATATCGAAGAATCTGATAAAGATGATGATGATTCTGAAACATCTGAAAAAGGTGTAAATGGTAAAAAAGATTATAAAAATATAAGTAATTATAAAAATGTAAGTGAAGAAAAATTTATATCTCATACTGATGTACATGATATTAATACTACATATAATCAAAATTTATCTAAATTTCATTTTCTTAGAATTGAAAATAATAATGATGGTATAGTTGAAGATACTGTTAGACAACTATGTGTCGGGTCTACAAAATTTAAATTAGGATTTACATCTAATCAATTTAAAATTTTATCATCTTTAATAAAAACTAAAAGTGATTCAGATTATGGTGGTGTTATTAAATTTTTCAAAAGAGATCAAAGACCAATATTTTTCTCTATTATATTATTATCAGATAAAAAATGTAATTTAGAGTTAGATATTCCAATAAGAGAATGGTATCCAATTCCAAAAAGTGTAATTTATGATGATGATGAAGAATCAATTTATGATGATGATGAAGAATCAATAGTTAGTGAAAATAAATTTAAATTATCTTTTGATAAAACATTATATGATGAAACTTAATATGATAAAACTTAACATGATGAAGAAAATAAAATAACTAAAGAACGTGAAATATATAGTAATATAAAATAACTCTCAAGTCCTTGATATTAGAATGTTTATATCTAAAATTAAAACACAATTTGTTTCTTTAAAAAATAAAAAAAATGGAAAATACCAAGTTTTATTGTAACTTATGTAAAAAAAAGTTGCAAACAAAAAGAAGTTATCAATCTCATTTAAATAGTAAATTGCATTTACAAAATGTAGATCGAGTTCATGAAGGAAATATATTAAAATTAAATAATAATATAAACTATCTAGAAACATTACCTACTGATATAAAAGTTAAAAAAATGTTTGATGATTATTCACATTCGGAATATAAAAAAGTTTTTAATAGTGAAGATGAACATGTACGAACCGAAGGCTCTAGGGCTTGGCCCGTACCAGATGGAAGATATTTATTTAGCGATACTGATGAATTTAACGAAATAGATGAATTAAACGAATTTAAAAAAACAGATGAAGCTGAACGAACCGATGAAGCCGTAACAGATATAAAATATTTATTTAATGAATCTGTACACGGGACATCAAAGATGTCTTCCAGGGCTTCGCCCGTTGAACATAATGAAACCGATGAAACTTTTTATAATGTGTTAACAAACTTTTATAATATATTTAGAAAATCTTTCAAATGTTATATGAATGTAGAAGTACTTTATACAAAAAGTGGACCTGATGGAATTCCTGAAGAAATAATACAAGGACATTTTACAAATTCACAAGAAATTCATAATGTAAATGATATACAACCCATATTTGAACAAATGATACTTAAATTAGAAAATTGTATAATTGAAGCCCAGTTACGTGAATCTGGTTGGAGATTTGTTAAAATACTATCTAAGAAAATAGTAATTGATAAATATAAAAATAATACTGGTGGTAGTTACGTTCCTTTGCCTTTCAGTTCACCACAAATAATCAACATAAAAAATGAAGATGATTATTGTTTTCTGTGGAGTATTATAGCACATTTACATCCTGCAGAATATCATAAAGAAAGACTAAGTCATTACAATAAAGAAGAATACATAAATGAATTTGATCTTTCTGATGGCTTAGATGAATTTCCATATGATTATAATAGGTTAAAAAAGTTTCATAAAAAGAATAAAAATTTAATAGAAGTGAATGTTTTTGAATTAAATGTGAATTATGTTTCTATTGGTAATATTACTCCATTTTACTCAGATTCAAAAAAATTTTATTTGAATAATAAAAATTTATGTCAATCAGAAATAGTATATAATGATAGAGGAAATTACATGCATCATAATATTTTTTACCAAGGAAATATAATATGTACTGAAAAATTTGAAATTATAAAAACACTATCACCAATAATGATTAATCATAATAATTATAAAGGACGTAATTATAATTATGATTATGATTCCGATTATTTATCTTTATCTTTAGAATATCAACAAAACGTACAAACTTTAAATGAAATTTTACAAAAATGTAAAACAGATTATCAACAACAAACAAAAATATTAGTACAAGAATATGGCCATAAATATCAAAATAAGATAGAAACGATACAAAAATTAAATGAAGACAATAAAGAATTAAATAATGAAGAAAATGAAACCAATCAAAAAATAATTGAATCTTTAAAAAGATGTCTACAACAATATAAAGAACAATATGATAAAGAATATAGTTATCAGTTACAAATATTAAATCAAAATTATCAACAGACTGAAAAAGATTTACAAAGACAAATTGATTTAACACATGAAATATATCAAGATAAATTTGAAAAACTAGAACAAACAAAACAATCAGCACAAGCGAATATATTATATTATCAGGGACAATTTATATTGTGTAAAGATGTTTCTATATTTACAAAAACTTCAGATAATGCTAATTTTCCCTGTCTCCAATGTATGACGAGCTTTAGAACTAAAGAAGAAATGAATAGACATTTGGAGAATTGTCAACAAAACGAAGCAGTTGAAAATACTTTTCCTAAAGATGATTATTTAGAATACAATAAATGGTATTTCAAAAATAAAGTACCCTTTACAATATTTTGTGATTTCGAAGCATATAATGCTAATATGACACAAAAGCACGGGACATCGGAGATGTCTTCCAGGGCTTCACCCGATTCTGAAAATGATAATTCTGAAAATGGTACGGGCCAAGCCCTAGAACCTTCGGTTTCTAAATATGAAAAAAGTGCACCTGAAAAAAGTGTATCTGAAAAAAGTGTATCTGAACAAAGTAAAGAAAAATATTTATTTGAACAAAAACCATTATGTTGGGGAATGTACATTCATTCAAATTATCCTGAATTATTTAAATCAGAATATTTTCAAAACTATGGTGAAGATAGTTCAGAAATGTTTACAAAGAAAGTAGAAGAATTACAAGGACGTTTTTCACAATTGCTTGAAACAAATATACCAATGATTCCATTAACGGATGAAGAAAAAATTAATTTTGTTAATGAAACAAAATGTTATTACTGTGGAAAAGGTTTTACAAATAATTATAAAACTGGCAGAGGTAGATATATTGATAAAGTAAAAGATCATGATCATCTAAATGGATTATATAGAGGTGCAGCACATAATTCTTGTAATCTTAATGCTAATAAATTTAAATATAACTTTGTTCCTTTATATTTCTACAATGGTTCTAAATATGATTTCCATCTAGTAATGAAAGATTTATTTTCATCTGAAAAATTAGAACTACAACAAATAAATGTACTATGTAAACAAGAAGAAGAATATTTTTCAATGCAATTAGGTTGTATTAGAATTTTAGATGCATTCAGATTTTTTACTCCTTATTCATTAGATGTTATGGGAAAAACTTTGAAACCTGAAGAATGTAAAATATTAAATAAATATAATTTAAAACCTTTAAAAGGCATATTTCCGTATGAATATATAACTGGAGATTTTAATTCTGTGAATAAAATTATGGAAGAAAAACAACTTCCTCCAATAAATAAATTTAAATCAACATTAAAACAATCACAATTATCTGAAGAAGACTATGCAGAAGCTGAAAAGAATTGGAGAGAGTTAAATTGTAAAACAATGTATGATTATACAATGAAATATCTTCAGATAGATATATTAATCCTTACTGATCTTTTTGAAAACTTTCGTGACATGTGTTAAGAATATTACGGAATAGATCCATGTTATTGTTATTCTACACCAGGTTTAACATGGTTAGCAGGATTAAAACATACTGGCATTAAACTTAAACATTATAAAGAAAATACATACGATAAATTATTATTTTTTGAATCTGGAATTAGAGGTGGAGTTTCATCAGTTTTAGGTAATCGTTATGTACAGTGTTACAATAAAAAAGTAAATCCTGATGATTATGGAATAATGAAACCTTTATCTCCAGAAGAAAGTGATCAGTTTATAAAATTGTTTAATCAAAATATAGAAGGACTTATATCAAATGAAGATAGTCAGGCAGCAGTTGATGAAATCATGAGAGAAAACTATTTGTTATATTATGATTTTAATAGCTTATATTCTTCTTGCATGATACAAGAATTACCAACAGGTGAGATGGAATGGTGTAATATTCTAGATTATCAAAAAACATATGATGGAAATTATAATCATGGTTATATATATGAAGTTGATTTAATATATCCTGATGAAATAAAAGATAAAACAAAATATTTTCCTTTCTGTCCCGAAAACAAAATTCCCAGTATAGAAGATTTTTCAGATTATCAAAAATCTTTAATTCCTAAAAAATACAGACCAACAAAAAAACTTATGTTAACACAAAGTAATAAAAGAAAGTATGTTGTTGAAGGAAGAATGCTATATTGGTATTTAGATAATGGAATGATTCTTTTAAAAATTCACCGGAAACTAGTGTATAGAACATCTAGGTGGTTAAAAAATTATATAGAGTTCAATATTGAAAAACGTAAAATAGCTAAAAGAAATAAAGATGATTTTGGAAACGTGTTCTTCAAATTAATGAATAATGCATTTTATGGTAAGACTTTTGAAAATGTGCGTAATAGACAAAATATTGAAATAGTTTATAATAAAGATAGGTTTCAAAATTTAACAAGGAAACCTACATATAAAAGAACTACTAGATTTAGTGATGAACTATGTGCTGTACATTTACGTCGAATCAGCGTAAAACATGATAAGTTTAATTTTATAGGATTCACTATATTAGAATTAGCTAAACTATTTATGTATAAATTTATATATGATTATTTAGCACCTGCTTATGGCAAAAACTATAAATTACACTTTACAGATACCGATTCTGTTTTCTTAGAATTAACAATACGGTATAATTCTTCACTTGATGAAGAAATAGATAAAATAAAAGATTTTATTCATCCTTCAGAATTATGTAAAGTAAAAGATGAGTTAGGAAATGAAGATTTCATAACAGAAGCTATATTTTTAAAATCTAAATGTTACTGTTATGATACAACTAATAATATTAAAACACATAAAACATTAAAAGGAATTTCAAAGGCATCAGTGGCTAATCAAATAACATTTCAAGATTATAAAAATGTATTATTTAATAATGAAATAAAAACAGCATGTAATTATAGACTTAATTCAAAGAAACATAAAATGTATTTAAAAGAAGAACATAAATTAGCATTAGATCCATTTGATGATAAAAGAAAAATTTTACCTGATGGAATAACTACTTTACCTTTTTAATTTTCTAATATCTAAGATAGACAAATTTGATATATATATAAAATAAAAAAAATATTGTAACACTATATTTGTATATTTTTATCACTCGGCAAACAAATGTTCTATAACTCTATCATGAATTTTTTTATCAATATTAATTGTAATGAAGCCATAATCTTTTGACCAAGCATTGTTACACGATTGTTTAAATTCATCTTTATTTCTTACGCATAAATCTCTTAACAAATCACTTAAGTTTCTTGCATTTATTTCAAATAGTATAAATATATTTGCATTCTTTCTAATAACACTTCCGTCTAATGAATACATACTTTGTGTTAAATAAAAAACACTACAGTTATTATGTCTACCTCTTGTGAAATAATTTCTCTGAACTGACTGATTTCTATCATTAACACAATCATCAAAAATTACACAATGTTTCATTGTTTTATCTAGTTTACTAGGATCTTGCATATTACCACTATCATCTATTAATTGTATCTTTATATGCTTATTTTTATTGGTTTCAACTAACTGATTATTTTTTGCTGCTTCTTCACACCACGAACTTATTTCTTCTTCATCTTCAGATTTTTCATATTCTTTGAATAATGAAGCAATTGCTGTTTTTTGAAGATTATTTTCAAATCCATATTTTAAAAATTGATAGACGGGTTGTTCTGCTGTTGTTGTATAAATTATAAGATTGTTATAATCCAAAATATTTGGAGTCGTTAAAATTTTAAATAATAGATACGTTTTTCCACATCCTGATCTTCCACAAGTAACTGACAAAACTTTATTAGATAAATTTGGATGATGATTAAATTTAAGTTTTTTTTATTTAATGGTAGTACTTCACTCATTTTTTAATAAAAAAATTTTTTTTAAATTTTTTAATTTTTTGTTTCTAAAGAAGAAGAATAAGAAGAATGATAATAAGAAGAAAATTAAACTTCTCTAGCTTCGCGTGGGAGTTTATACCTCTCGAACGGGAGTTTATACCTCTCGAACGGGAGTTTATACCTCCCGAACGGGAGTTTATACCTCCCGAACCAAAAGATCTATCATAATCTCTTCACCTCCAAAATTTATTTCCTGTCCTTTTTCATCAGTGATTCTCATGTTAATGTTGTTAATAGTTTTTCTTGTAATAGGGAAATATATTAATGTTTGTGGAATTACATTTAATCTATAACCAATGGGTACAGTAAAAGCTGGAAAACTGAATATTAAATTTGACAATTTACCATTTATATATCCTCCTTCAATAATGTCACAATGTACAACAATTGAATTTATTTCAGTTATTTTTGGAATCTTCTCACCTAAATGATAACCTTGACTATAGGTTTGTTTATTAAATCCTAATAGCTTTGACAATGATCTATCATGATTAAAATCAACTTGATGATTTTCGTCTAAAGTAAGAGAAAATTTATTAACTGCCGGTTCAGCTGCAAAATGTAATTGTTTCTTATCTTTAAATGGTATACCTAAATTTCTCTTAATTTCATTTGATATTGATTCAACTTCGTAAGAACCAGGAAGAAAAGTTAGTATTTTCCATGTTTTGCCTTTATCAGTAGAATATCTAAATTGATCATTCACATCTTTGATAACGTTTTGAATAGTGTTAAATGTGGAGAAACTAGTCAATGCAATTTGATAATTTTTATTTTGCTCCAAATGTAGAATGGGTTTTAAATTACAAATGTGTGATGAAGTAGTTGTTATAATTTTTAACGTCGTACTAAATTTTGATGAACCCAAAATCTCTGTCAAATTTTCTAAATGATTATTAATTTTGTCTAAATCTGCTGAACACATTTTTTAGTTAAAATTTTGAATAAATATTTTTTATAAAAAAATTAAAAACAACAACATATTTCAGCTACGGGCGAAGCCCTAGAACATTCGGTTCGTTATACTTTTATAATCCTCTTCATTTAGAATCTTCTTTTCTAACAGTCTTTTCAATATAGCATGAATTTCATTGAAACTAGAATTATGTCCTTCTTTTATTGCAGATATTAAAATATTTAATCTATTTAGTAATTCTTGTGGATCATCTGGTAAAAATACAGTTGTTTCTGTTTTAAAACCTTTTCCTACTTTAGGTGCCGTTGGTAATAAATTTTCTAATTGTTTATAACGTCTTAGAGATTTTACTGCACCAACTCTATCTAACATAGCTTTATATTTTATGAGATCTTCTACAGCATAATTATTTAAATCTGCTCCTCTTAAAAGATCAACAAAATTTCTATCTAAACTAAAAGGAGATTTATCTGGTGAAAAAGTTAAACCTCGAAAAGGTTGCGGAAATATTTCTTTTTGTCCGAGATAAAATCTAGGTATTGTTTTTCCATCTAGAAATGAAATAGAATGTTCAAATTGCATAGATTTTGGTAATTTCTTATTAATGTTTGATTCTAGTAATCCATAGTCATCTAATATAGTTTTGTGCTCTGGATCTGTTATATCAATTTGTTTATCATTATTTGTAAGTTCTTTTTCAAGAGTTTTAAATGGTTTCATAGTTTTCTCAAAATCAGTTTTTACTTGCTCGGTTTGTTGCATTTTTTCAAACATATCAGATTGAATACCAGCTTTTATCATTCTATGTTGAAGATGATTTTCTTTCATAATATTTCTTTGTTTTATTAACTCTTCTAATTGTTTAATTCTTTTAAAATTATCAGCTTTAATTTTATCCATTTTTAAAATATAATATTTGAATTTTGTGGTAACATTGGAATACAACAAAAACATTTTACTGAACAAATTATTTTTTTATTGCTTTGTTGTCTGACATCTTTTCGTTTAAAGTTTTCTCGTTTAGAGTTTTGTTTAATAAAGTTTTGCTTAAATTTTCGCTTTAAGTTTTTAGCTCTTCTAAAAAAATTTTATCATTTTCTTCATTAGAAATTTTACCATCAGTAAAAGTTTTACCATCACTAGAAATTTTGCCATCCTGTTTATTCTTATCATCAACTTTTTCTGACTGTAATCGAAATGATATTTGATTTACTTCATTAGCTATTTGATCAAATTTTTCAATCTCATCTAACGTAATAACATTATCATCACATACTCTTTGAAAGTAGTAATGCAATTTGTCATAGACTTCTTTAATATGTAAATGCTTAGTTTTTAATGATTTTCGTTTCTTAGTTATTAAAGATTTATCTAACATTGTAACAAGTGAAGTTGCAAAAACACCCGTACATGTTAAAGCTGTAGCAACTACTGGAATTACTAAAACACCTGAAGATATAACAATTGTTAAAGCACCTAAACTTATTGTTAAGAATATGCCAATTCCTTGTGTTACATTCTTAACTTTAGTCCATCTCTTTCTTAATTTTTTATAATGCTCTAATCTTAATAATAATTGAGATTCTTTATCTTTCATATACCTAACTCTGTCTTTATGTTTTTCTTTATTCATCTTTTCGATGTTTATCTTTTCAATGTCCATTAAAGTAGAACTACGTTCATATGATAACGAAGGATATATTCTTGCGGTTTCTTCCACTTTTGTTTCATCCACTTTTGTTTCTTCCATTTTTAAAGAAATATTTTTAGTCACATGATATATTTTAAAAACCTGAAAGATGGATAAAATTCATGAATTTGAAATTCTCAACTTTTATGATTTTCGGTGTCCTGGAACGGTCATGATTTAAGCGAGAAAATTGTAATTCACAAATTTGAGATTCTTAACTTTTATGATTTTCGGTGTCCTGGAACGGTCATGATTTTAAGGGTGAAAATTGTAATTCTCAAATTTGAGATTTTGAAAAATTTGAAAATTGGGTATTTTTAAAAACGCCTAAATTTATGAATTTAGGTCTTCATAACCTGAAAAATGACCAAAATTCATGAATTTAGACCATTTAAAAAGTACCATTTTTTGAAAAATCGGTATCTTTAAAAATGACTAAATTCATGAATTTAGGTCTTAAAAACCTGAAAAAGGGACTAAATTCATGAATTTATGTCGTTTTTAAAGATACTATTTTTTTGAATTTTATGGTGTCCTGGAACGGTCTTTTGCCCATTACTATCGTTACAAGAATCTCAAATGCCATGAAATTTTGGCTTGTTTGTCATGATATCATATTCCACAATGATCGATCGCTCAAAGACCGTTTGAAAGTGGTATTTAGGTGCAATCAGATTTCTATTCTCTCCAAAGTCACCTCATCTTACGGTATTGCTTGCCTCACAACCTCATTCAGGCAAAACTCAGAGACTGAATAGTCCCATTACAAATCTGTTCAAGAGAATTCAAAAATCATATTAATGAGCAGCAGATCATTTACAAAAGGTTTAAAATTTGTCTTGAAATTTATGTGAAGTTACAAAAATATCTTATCTAAGAAATCTACAAAATCACGTTATATCATAGCATTACCTAGAAGCCTATTACTTCAATGTCTGAGAAAAGCAACAAAATATTCTATAATCATAGCATCAAACTTCTTTCAACTGTCTTTTCGTGGACTATGTTAAAAATGTTATGCCGTCCTAATGTAATATCTTGCGTAACTCGTTTAATCAACAATCTTGGATTTGCCGTCATAAAAGTACAACTCGCAAGTCACCAAAGAATTAGTTTGGATAAACAAATTAAATCATCAATTTTCACTTCTACAATGCAATGTAAGTTCTCAATGGGGGTGGAGCTGACTGCTACCTCCAGGGTTCGCAGGTGGCGAATAGCGGAACGCCATCATTTCAGATTATGGTTAGCTGCGAAATAAGGCTTCTGGCACGAATAAGCAGTCCCTGACTAACAGCGACGGATCATCAATAGCAAGGAGCTAGCGGATGACGCTGCTAGCTCAACTTGAAGCTCACAAAACAATGGTTATCCGTGACGAGGCGAGCAGGGCCGCATCTGAATGTGCCTGGTCCTAGTGCATTGGTCGCAGGAGCACCAGAATCTACAGCCGGCGGAAGAACATATTAATTCTGGTCAACGGCGACTGTAAGATATCTGGGTAAAGACGGACGATTCCGGACTCCTCTCCCCCTTGAAGATTGAAAAAGACACATTGCTCTGGACAGAGAACGTCAAATCGAAGGCTGAGAAAAGAAGCGACTTTACCACGTCTGCCTCGCAAACAAATCAAGCGACAATTAGTTGATATACTTTGAGTCCCGCCGAAGTGCTAAGAGTGCAGTCGGAGAAGTCAAGCACGGAAGATGCGAGGATCTTTACCGGAAGCTGGACACACGGGAAAGCGAGCGAGACATATATCGGCTGATAGAAACATAATACCACCAGACTGAAGACATCGAGAGGTTAAATGACGTCAGCGACGAAAACGGTCACCTGACGTGATCATCAAAAGTCCACCGAACGCTGGCGTGAATTCTTTGAAAAGATATTAACAGAGGAGTTTCCACACCCACCAATAACAGTCCCGGTATTTGGGCCAGTATAGCAAATCACAGTTGACGAAGTCAGCTGTGCCCTAAAGCGAATGAAGATAGGGAAAGCGACTGCTCCGGACGATCTGGCAGCGGACCTGTGAAAATCACGTCGTTGGAATGTCGCCAGCTGGCTGACACAGTTCTTCAACCTCATCGTCACAGAAAAGAGCACCCCTTCCGACTGGAAGCACATCATCACAGTGCTAATAGAAGCTGAAGGGCAGCCCAGCCGACCGCTCCAATTATAGGCCGATACGACTCCTTAGTCACACTATGAAGTTGTTCGAACGTGTCTTCAAAAGCAGAATTCGTGACATCATTCACGTCAGCTCCAACAAAGCCGGATTTGTGAAAAATTTTGGGACAACAGACGCCGTCCATGCCGAGCAGCTGCTCTTTGAAAAGCACAGAGAGAAACAGAAGCCACTTCATTTCGCTTTCCTCGTCCTAGAGAAGGCATTTGATGGAGTGTTTCACGAAGTCATCTGATACGCACTGCGCTGCCAAGAGGTCCCAGAAAAGCTGATCACATGGATGGAGCTTCTGTATGAAGTCGTGCACAGGCCGCCGCCGGAATATCGTAAGATTTTCGCATCAGTACAGGTGTTCATCAGGGATCGGTCTTTTACCCGCTGCTGTTTATCCTAGTCATGGACGCCGTCAACCGGGATTTTCAACGGCCAGTCCTTTGGACTCTCCTTTACGCGGAAGAAATCATGGTACCATCGGAGGACAGGATGAATCTTCAGCAGTAGGTTCAAGCGGGGAGCGACTGACTAGCTCAATTCGTTTTGAGGGTCAATGCCACGAAAACGGAATACCTGACAACAGACCAAAGTGAACTTAACACTATTCGCATTAACGGGGTCGCCTTTCGAAGAACAACGACCTTTAGCGGATCGACTATCTCTGCCGATGGCGACCTGTCTCAAGAGACCACTGCACGCATCAATTTTGCATGGTCGAAATGGCCTATGACTATTGGTGTAATCTGTGACAAGAGGATAAAAGACCGCCTGAAGTCGAAAGTTTACCGTACAGTCATGCGCCCTGTGGCGCTGTATAGTGCCGAGTGCTAGCCTGAAATAAAGGATGTGGAACGCCGACTCAGAGTCATGGAGACGAAGATGCTGGGCCGGAGCGCCGGCATCACCCGTCTGGAGCATGTCCGAAACACTGAAATGCGCAGACGATATGGTGTTGCCCTAATTGCAGACAAGATGCGCGAGACCCGACTACGATGGTTTGTCCATGTTCTCTGTGCAAAAAATGATTTCTTGGCAAAAGTGGCGTAAAACCTCAAAGTCGAAGGTAGAAGACCAAAAGACCGCCCGAAACACTCCTGGTTCGACACCCTACACAGCGACATGAAACCACCGGTGTCCATCCCATACCAAGCTCATGACCGAGTGAAGTGGAGACGACGAAACAACGCAGCGGACCCCGCCATCCATTGGGACAAACGCAGAGGAAGAAGAAGAATTAAATTCTCAATGAACAACATGTCAGGTCAACAAAAAACAGCCATTTTGATTTGTTAAAATAGGTGATATTTTTTCAGTCGCCTAGTTCAGCGATGTTGTTTCAACATTGGCAATGACAGCAAATATTTGTGACTAAGTAATGGAAGCGGCTACTGTTACCACATAGGTGGAAATGAGATCACATAGGCTATTGTTTCCACTTAAAATTGTCAAAAATATACACCATCACGACTTTGACTTTTGACCTGTTGATTCTCTATGCATAGTTGACACTGTACATATCAATAGCAGCAGGGTTTTTAAAAGTTGCTGCATGAAGGATTAATTAATTTGGATAGCCTACCTCATAAATAATCGGTAATGGAAATGCCAAGTAGGGAAATATTCTAAATCAGCATATATTGCAGGATGTCAGTCTTCATCCTTCATGCTTCGATAGTTACAAGAAAAGTAGCCAAAAGAAGAAGAAGCTCTACCATGTGTCTGTCGATCTCGAAATGGCTGTTGACAGAGTCCCGAGGAAAATCATCGAATGGGCATTACGCAGACAAGAAGATCCTGAGCGATTGGTTGCGTTAGTAATGTCTATGTGTAGGAGCTGTAAAACGCAAATCACAACAACGTTTGGTCTATCGGAGGAACTGGACGTTGGCATAGGGTACAACAAGGGTCAGCGCTTAGCTCCTTACTGTTCATTATAGTGATGGAGGAAGCGTCCAAAGAGTGTAGGGTATCTGGCCGGGGGATCTGGTGTATGCTAATGATCTCGTTTTAACGGCTACCTCCAAGCAAGAAGCTATCAGTATGTTTTCAAGGTGGAAGGATGGTTTAGAGCGGTGGGGTTTGAATATCAGCGGAAAGAAATCCTAGGTCATAGTAACTGGGAAGAATAAAAAGCGCACCAAGTCTGGAAAGTGACCTTGCAGCTGTTGCAGTAAGAAAGTCGGCGCAAACTCGATCTTCTGTGTTTCCTGCTAATTGTGGTGTCATAAAAAGTGCTCCCGATTGCAATCATTTCAAGGAGAAAATAACTTCTGCTGTCTTAAGTGCACCGATATTTCCCGTTCGCCTGATGATGATTCACTCAAAGTGAATGGGATCACCCTACAAGAGGTCCAAGAATTTTGTTACCTAGAAGATGTTGGGAACTCAGAGGCAGGTGCAGAAGGAGCGGTTCGGACTCGCATCGCGGCTTCGTGGACGAAGTGGATAGAAGTGGCCAATCTTCTTATCAACAAAGGCATTGCATTGAAGTGTAGAGCCCATGTGTACGAGATGTGTATAGGATCGGTCCTCATCTATGGCGCGGAAACGTGGCCACTCAGCCTGAAGCTGGTCGAGCTTCTGAGAAGTTCAGAAGAATGATGAGGTACATGGCAAAGGTCAGGTTGAAAGACAAAGTTTCAAGAAAAAAAGTAGCGAGACCAGTGGTGGGCGCGCAACCGGAAAAAAGGTTGTGGCAACTGAGCTAGCGCAACATTTCCAGTGGTATATATACATATGCTTTCAAAATTAGTTGAAATTAGAAACCCTTTGCATAAGAGAGTGATAAAAGCGCATTCACATGTGCGTATCGGCCGTTATTTAATTGACAAGCTAACCATTGGTAGGCCTATTTTTGTAAGCCTACATTTAATTGCGCAATAATTAAAGGTAACAGTAGGCCTATGGCATTACTCAGTATTAGATTACCACTGATAACTTAAAAAATAAAAACTATATGTCGGATAACATTATCAGTGACAGTTATAGATTATAGTTTTGATACGAGTACAGGTAGCATTTTTTAAATGATGCATGCACCGTTAGTTCTTATAAGTAAATTAACTGTTAATATAGCCTAACATCAAAATTGAATCTTATAAATCATATTCCTCTTGTGACTTGTTGGTATTCATGTTTCTATAATAGGCTAATCTGATCTTTTAAAAGAACTTTCACTTTTATAACGTCTGTATAACTATTTGATTTAGCAGACGAAAATATAGTTTTTAAAAAGTCGCAAAAATTGGTTATAATCGTAAGATGAGCCCCTGAAGCATTTGATGAGATAATAGGTCCTACAGGATCGGTGTTGATAGGGTCATGGTCCCATGAGAACTGGAAGTATAGAATGAATCAATTGAAAAATATAAACAAAATTTCTCACTTTCGAATAAACAATAATATTGTTTCAATAAGACTATTCCTGAATGTCCTACACAGGAGTTGACTATAGTAAAAGACAATTAAAATAGTTCCGATTGGGTGTTTCTAGGTTTTGACACAAATTTCAGTGAAATTTTATACTATAGAGATCATCTATAGATATATAACTTATTCATTCATTTTCTATTAATCACTTGCATGCTGTAGCTTAGGCTGTATAGCCTATAGGCAAGTGCAGGTTGTTGTGTTGCTTACGAATAGGCCTATAAAAATGAAATACAAGAGTTATTCTGTCTAACATGTTACATAAAGATGTAGAACCACAAAACATGCATGTATATATACAAAATAATTCTATAAATATCCTCCTTTCAGAAAAACTAGCATTTCAAAATGATTATCAGATAATCCCGCCCTTTTGGGCGGTAAGATATCTTTTCCTTTTGAAAAAGGCGCTCTTCCGCTGCACTCGACGTTACATGGGTATTCTACGAAAAGATCTTTAATGACATCTGAAGAGGAAGCATTCAGAGAATTTTTTCGGGTTTACTTTCGAAATAATCCTTGATTATAGTTTGATTACTTTTCTTTTTTCTTCCTTCATTTTCATGCGGTTTTTGAAAGAATTCACCAACGTCCTTTTCAACGTCACTTACACTTGAATGTCCTGGTTGTTCGTTAAGAAGTCGTATTTGCTTCTTTTCTTATCTTTCCAGCATATTGTCTTTGATTACTTGAGCAATGTCAGTCGATCCTTTTCGAGGAAGAAGCTCGATCCACTTATTGATCTTGAATTAGGGGGGGGGTACTGCTGTTGCCACCAGATACTCCAGATCTGAGAACAAATGCTGGAATCTATTCTTCAGTTCATCCGTAAGAACATCTGCGAGTGCCCGGCAGGAAAGCAAAGTTAGATCATCTTTCATTCGGCTAAGGTTGTGTAAAGCAATGACCATCGTTGGGATCAAAATTCCCATGAAGGCTTTTTCTTCTCCTTTTGAATGTCAAGATTTTGTGCAGTGGGACCCATTTACTCGGAAATATACTTTTTATTTCATTATATTATTATGTACTTTTATTTCTGGCATATACCCGGAAAACCTCCTGATCACCTGGAAAACGTGGATTTAGCTGAGAATTTGAAGCAATGCGGAGAAATTCTAACTTCGTTACTGCTCTCTCACAAAATTGTTGCTTATTAGCCTCATCGGTTTCTACATGTCCATAAATCTGCGGTTGTTGCTGCCGAGGATCGATTTCTCAGTTGGTCTTTCAAACTTTGTTTACAGTCTTCATACCTGGAATAAAATGAATAATAAAATGAAAGCATAAAAGGAGCATATATAGACATAGCTTAATTATGGAATAATGGGCATATTCTAATAGACTTAGGGTTATGTATGACACAATATTTAAAAAATACAGCAGCAGTAAGCACATTAAAGATGAATAGGCCCACTTGTAATTTTATATTTTTTGTTGATATGATGTGATATCAGCTCAGTAAACACTGGGTCTAAAGTCATGGGTTTACTGAGTATGTCTATGAACACGTATGTAGACTACATAAATAGCCTATTTCAAGTAATATGAAAATAGTCAGTTCATTTGAGCATTTCATTACAATTCGTACAATACGTGCACAATACGTATTTAGATCATTTTTAACTGGTAGTGGATGTTCATAGATTATTTAGATTCTGGATTGTTCTCTTCTGGATTATGAACTTACATGGATGATAATCAATTTTCTTAACTAACAAAAATAAGCTTACACTTATAAACAACGTACATTGATTCTAAGTTTCTGGCAAGAGTTCTTCGTGACATATTTTCGATGTGATTTCCAGGAATTAATGTTGCGAATTTTCTAAATTTGCCGTTGTTTACCACCTTAAATGATAACTTGTTATCCACGAACATATCAACAAGCTACAAGAAGAAACCGATAGGAATAAAATGATAAAACTGGTTGGCTAATATTAGGGATGTAGCCTACTGAACGTTTGGTTCGGCCGCGGCCACGGAACAATTAGTTGTTGCACTATTTCAAGCTATTTGACAAGATTTAACAGCAATTGCATTGATAATCCATTTTTATTAGTTTTCTTTAATTAAGTAAGCCTAGTTAAAAAATAACGCGCAAATTATAAAAGTTGAAATTAAGATGCGGCGCTCACGAAACCGTGGCATTGTAGCTTACCTTTTCACTACTTCCGCGTTTTGAGTTCGTCTGTTCCAGTGTCATTGGATCAGACTGCTTCTCCTCATGGATCTCCTCCAAGTCTGACGGTCAAGGGCTGCTTCAGCTGTTACGTTTAGCAGACGGCAATCAGATGCCACCGTTTCGTCCCAGGTCTTCTTTGGACGCCCCTTTTGTCTTTTCCCCGTCACATCCAACTTCCAAACTCTCTTTACTCAATCTTCTTCCTTCTTTCGGTACATATGTCTAAACCATCTTAAACGATCTCTGCGGATGATGCTGCTTATAGGCTATACGTTAAGCGCGCTCCCAATTCCGCGTTTGAGTAACATTCCCTGAGTGACACACCACACATTCGACTCACCATAGACATCTCAGCCGTATCCAGCGCTCTTTCACTTTCTGCTTTTAGTGCCCATGTTTCGCTTGCGTACGACATACAACCTTGGATGCAGGATTTGAAAATCTTTCCTTTCATGCTCATCGTGAGCACTCCTGATGTTAGGAAGGGTGACATTTCGTGGAATGTTCTCCAACCTGCGCTTATTCTCGCGGCGACCGGAGCCCCACATCTTCCTCCAGCGTCAAGCACGTGACCCAGGTAATAGAGGCTTTCCACGGCTTCATGCTCGTCACCATCTGTAACAACGCTGTCTAACACATCTGTTGTGGGGCGTCGTACTGTTCCGCGTCACTTTTTGCCCACAAAAGAGGATTGTTCTGCTTGAAAACGACCTTTCACACCACTGCACTTGCGATGCACCCAACAATGATACAACGTACAGAGGAGAGAGTTTGAAACAGCGACCTTAGAGCAAACACCACAAGGATAGCTGCCTGAAGTAACAACTTTACCAGATCCAGTAGACGATACCATGACCTTCGACTTAGCAGGGTTGACTTTCATGCCCCTAACTCTGAAACCTTCTGCGATTATGAGAGCAAATGCGGTATGATTCGTCAGAAGTTTGATTTAGATGCAGATCGAAATGCTTGGTTTGATAAAGAAAAATTTTTACTATTGAATATACCAAGTTGAATGCGTTTAAATTTGATTTAAATAGTTCGTTGAATTTATAAAGTCAAAAGTAGATCTGCATGTGTGACCTTCAAGTCACATAATGAATTGGCATGCAATTTGAACATAATATTATATGATCTGATTCTAATTTGCCTATTGACACAATAACGAGCATTTATCTTATTGCTGATATAGCTGATTTTGATTCACTGTATGACAGCCAGCCATAGAATAAGTATATTAGGTAGAGTAGCAACTCAGCATCTACTAAATCCCCAATGTGTGTACAGTTTCGATTTTATTAAATGAACTCGAGGGGAACACAGTTGGGTTTTATTACCAAATGTGATATAGGCAAATTTTTTGCAGGTTTGAAGAAATTACCACGGAGAGAACACAATTTGATAGGTTGAGGTTGATTGCTTTCATGCCCAACCTCAAGAGGATTTTCTTTAGCGTAATCATATCACAAGAGGATTTTCTTAGGTGTAATCATATCACAAGCAACGGGCCACTGGTAGAGAGAGAGAGAGAGAATTAGTCTCTAATTCCCCAGACGACGGGCGAACGCTCAAAATGTCGTGAACGTGGATATGTCGCTTCTATTAACAAACCTTCTAAAATGAAGGAGTGGACATTCACGTGCTAGTTTACATTTTTTAAATCATTTATTGATTTATCTGATACTTTTAATCATACCCCAGTCAGTGAGTAAATTAACGTGACGTGTAGATTAGTTCCCTGGTTCGCTCTCATGATTTTTTGTGCTCCGAGATTACTCTCTGAAATTATTTACGCGTAGAAGGTTTTTTAGTAGGCCTACATATAAGTATCTCGACTGGGTATCGAAACAAGAGAAGCTCCATATATAACACCCATGTCAGTGTTCCTCAACCTGTTTTCTGACTTCTTTGATCTACGTCCTATTTTCGGCGGCACCCTTTTAGAAATCATCGAAATCCTGAATTGCATGTAGGCCTAAACATTCGCACTTATGTTTTTGTTTACATACCACGTTCATCAAATCGTAGAATCAAAATTGCAACTTAATTGTAGCTGTACTGTAGCCAGTTCTCTAGAAAACTCAGCACAGCTTTCGCATTTAGTAAACAATAAAATCAAATCTAATTCGATGTCATGGGTTTGTCTGTGTGAGCGTATACAGTTTGGGCGAATGATGCACAGGGATGATTAATTGACGTGCCGTGATGTAATGTTTAATATACTTGAATTTAGTAGCTAGAAATGTCCTCAGAGTTGAACAAGTTAAGCACAACATCCCTTAGCAGCCGCAGCCCAAACTAGTTTGTGGCATCTAGATTGGTTCAGCAATCTGAAGGACTGCATAAGAGGCTGCTCGCGTAATTACTTGTCCTGGCGCTGTCTTTCGCATGGAAATATATCATCCGCTCGTCGAAGCCAGAATAAATTAAAACATAGCAGTCTTAAGTGCAGTCCTTCAGCTTCTTCGACCATTGTAGATATCACAAGCTAGTTTGTGCCATTCCGAATCGTGCTGTCTACGGATACTAAGGGATGTAGTGCTTAAAATTTACAAGTTAGAGGAAATGTCTATCTTGTGCACAAACGAAGTGAAAATCTGCAGCCATTTAGGTTTATCAACCGCAAGGAAAAACCAGGATAAACAAACTCAGATCAACCTATTGTGCATTTCTTCACTTGTTCAGCCATTCTAGTTGTGACAAGATGGTTTGGGCCATTCCAAGTCGTACTGATAAGTCCTTGGGGGACGCAACACAAAGTCCACCAACACATTTCTAGGCAATTTGGTGATTAGATTGGTCAAGTCTGAACATTTTTCTGTTGAGTTATTCACGGTACTTTGTCAGGGTAGATAGAGGTACAACGGATTTGAACATTTTAAATCTGGTCAGAATTGGATTACCCTAGTCGACATGGTCGTTATTATGCTATCATTTTCGCTAAAACTTTCCATACAAGCTAGCTGTTGTTAATTAAGTTCGTGTTTGAGCAAAGCGCAATGCAGAATTCTACTTCAAAACTGAACCAGCCATATAGCCGAAAACCATTACACTGCGCTGAATTTACATCGTTCATTTTGGCATTTGAACAGTTCAAAGACATAGTGTTGATAGTGTCAAAAATTCGACATTTATCACATTTTACTTGATATGAATATCACTTCAAATTTTTGAAGGAGTAATTCCTTCGACAGACTGATGTAACAGTAAATTTACAATAAACAAGAATTATAATCGACAACAATAATAATTAACAAAACGAAACTCGATTAATATTACCGACAGCAGTAAGCCGTTCGAGATGTCTTCATTCCGTAGTGAAATATCGCTTCATATATAATATATCGTATTATGAATTGTGCGTTTATTTCTTGTCTCTCAAAAACTCAGAACTTTCAAATTTTTTGTAATAAGAAAGCTCCAGAAAAAACACAGCAACTCTGTCACGTTCCTATCTGTCGACAACTCGATAATAAAACGTTGCATTCCGCGCGTATATTGAGATTTCTCCTCAGAATGTATAAGTATGTAATTCTGCATCCTCTAGTGGCGGTAATTTGCATTATGAAGCCGAAAGCATATCGCATTAGTAACGATCAAAATCCTGATGTTGGCACACTCTCATTTGATTTTGACAAGTATCTATATTTCTTTACCCATTAGACATTCTCGGCACCCCGGTTGAAAATCATTGTGCTATATCAATCATGCCATTTTGTTTGTTTTTTCATTTACGAGTTGCGCATGATTCAGGACCAAAGCTGCTCACATATTGGGTGCACTTTTACGAACGATATAAACTATGACTGGTAGACTAACTTGATAAGTTTATCGACTTAGTTTTCATCTCACTTCACAAAGCAGCAATAATCATGAAATAACTGTATAGTTGTATACGTGTATACACGGATACGTTCACATGTTCAAATACGAATTACGATTACAGCCCTGCATGTACAAAGATGCCACCCATATTGATAGCCAAGAAACGAGGACATAGATATTGTAATATATTGATTCATTTTATTTCAGGCACTTGAGTTCAATTTTTACTTGCTACAAATTCTTAGATTGTTTGGTTTACATTACGTTAATGCAGCTGCACAAATTGTGTGCGCCTTCGCAAAAAATGACATTTCATCGTGTAAAATTTTGTCTGGTAGCAACATCATTCAAATTTAGTAAAGAGCTACATTCATCTGCTGTCAATGCAAATATTTTGGTAGACTAAAAAGCATTTACTTCGTTTAAATTGTATAAGAATTGACAAATCTGCTGCTCGAAGTAAATAAGGAAATAGAAAAATCACCAAATTTAATGTACATAAAGCCATATCAACTTATTCTTTCACAGCCGGTGGTTCGAATCCATCAACCACAGTGAAAAGGTGGTTCTTCGGTGGGTACAGTGATTGATTCGAGTTGAAGACGCTTTTGACAACAATAATTTCACCTATCCCCCCCCCCATTTTAGCTGAAACTTATTGTTTTTGTGTTCGCATGCGTCATCGATAGGAGGCAGAAAAGCATGTATGACAGAAAATAACATGTAGATATTCCATACAAAGAGTCATGACTAATGACTTAGCTGATGCTTCCCACTTAAGACCTTTTTACAGGCATGAGTCGCAGAGGGAGCCATGAAAATTTTCTCTATTTTTAGGGGACTGATAGAAGTCTGTGATTCTGTCCGTACCACGACCGCTCTTAGCGTTTAATCAGATGCGTGTACAAATATTTCATTCTTCCAGAGTGAGGCATAGGATTTTAGTCAGACACATCAAACACTGTGAAAGGCTTTTCAAAAACTTCAATTCGCATCCACTTGTATTTGCATGTGTATTATTTTAATCCCGTCTAATAATAACCGGAACCGCGTAGAACTCGGCAGGCACGCAGATTCGTAGCAGCAATGGATAGGACGCATTGTATTCTCCGAAAGTCCAATTTTTCGTCTCGTTCCCTGCAGAAACTCGTGCTACCGGTCGAACGAGATGATTCAACCACTTGACTGTCAAGCCAGCTCTATATTCATCAATCAAGTGAAACAATCGATATTGCCAAATTGTGCAAAAATTCCTTTTATATCAAAAGCATTTTTTTTTTTGGAACCAATATGACATAATCAAGCGCTCTCAATTTGGTTTTCGATCCAATTCGTCTAGCACCCACCAGCTCTTAGAATTCCTCGAGGATTTAACATCTGTTGTGGATCGCGGTCAGTGGGCTGACGTCATCTATCTCGATTTTGAAAAAGCGTTCAATTCAGTCCCTCACTTTCGTCTCCTCTCGAAATTGACTTCCTTGGGCATTGGAGGGAGACTTCTATGTTTTCTGAAAGCTTTTCTTGAGGATAGAACTGAGAGTGTTGTCGTGGATGGTGTGCATTCTTCCCCCTACAGCATGATTTCTGGTGTCCCCCAGGGATCCGTTTTAGGCCCAGATCTGTTTGTCGCCTTTATTAATGACATTGATGACACCTTGACAAACTCTTCTTTATTGAAATATGCTGATGATGTAAAATTGTACTCCGAAATCAAGCGCACTGATCCCCTGAAAGCCAAAGAACTTTTGCAAGCTGACCTCAACGCTATAACCACCTGGTCGAAGAAATGGCAGCTATCGCTCAATCCCCAAAAGTGCTCCATTCTACACTTTGGATTTCGCAATCCAGCCTCGGACTACCGTCTGGATGGAAGTTTCCTGAATAATTCTAAGTGTGTCAAAGACCTTGGAGTTCTGATTTCAAAAGACCTAAAATTCTCTCGGCACATTCTGACCTGTGTTCAGAAAGCGAATCGCATTGTATCTGCCATCCTCAGGACATTCGTCTCTCGGGACGCCGATCTGCTTATTCGTCTCTTCAAGACACTGGTCCGCCCTCACCTCGAATATGCCATCCCAGTCTGGAATCCATCCCTGAATAAAGACATTCTGGCTATCGAACGTGTACAACGTCGATTCACCAAAAGTATCCGTGGTCTATCCTCGTTACCCTACGAAGAAAGACTGAGAGCTCTGAAACTCCCAACACTACAATGTCGTCGTCGGATTATGGACCTTACAACCGTGTTCAAAATATGTAACCACCTTACTCCAAGTGATCCTAATTCCTTCTTCACCTTTAGTGTTTCCCGAACCCGTGGACATAACTACAAAATTTTCCGCCACCCAACAAATCTGAATTGTCGCCTATCCTCTTTTTCCCACCGCATTATAGATGACTGGAACCGCCTCCCCGACGATATTGTGAACAGTGAAACGGTGAAACAGTTTAAACGAAAGCTTTTTATGTTTTATTGTAACTTCTAATTGTTCCCTCCTGAATGTATTTCCTGTGTTGCCTTGGTGCTCCTTGCACTTATTGGTGTACTAAATAAATAAATAAATAAATTTCTTCAGAAGTATTTTAGCACTTCTTCTTTGTAGCATTTCATTGAAAATGATGCACTTATAAAATGACCATGCATTTTTAAGGGAAGGATTATTAAGAACCAACATTGTGCTTAACGTAGAGATAGGCTACACTAAATTTGAGGCAAGAAAGCATGTGTATGTTGTTCGCCAAGAGCTTTTCGCTTGACAGTTGCATTATCGGCTGATGAAATACAATCTTAATAAGGATGTCCGCGATCTCCTTTAGGATCTATAAGAATGATTCACGGTAAGTTATGTATAGAGGAGATCGGCAGATTTTGGAAAGTCGACAACGATTACCTACAATTAACTATGACATACTTGCATTCGTTTCAGCTACACTGTCAAATATCAATTTTCTCGCAAATTGACTGAATTTGAATACATATAAAAATTCAAGCTGGAGCCATGGTATCTTCTCTCGACTCCGGTTATGACCTGTTACCACGATTCCGGCGGCTCCAGCTCCGGCTCCGAAACCCTGGCATCTAGGAATTCACTTAGGGCATGACTGATTGTCTTAAAATCAGGACTGTTTATACAAGGTGATAAATACATTCCAACAAAAATTATAGTTGACATCTGAATTTGAACGGTACACACCTCGGCTTGCTCAAAGATAGGAGAATCAACCTTAAATGCATGAAAATTCCTCTTAGTCCAAATGATAACTCCTCCCCTTCCAGAATCATCAAGCCTGTCATTTCGAAAACAGCGTAGCCACCAATGGTAAAAGTCTTATTTGGTACACATGAAGACAGTCATGCTTCTGTGCAAACAATTGTATTTGGATTGATAGAAACAGTTTAGCTCCTCTATTGTTGATACGTGCTGGTGCAAAACACAAATTCGTTAAAGTATTAGACAATTTCACTCTCAAAACATTTTAGGTGGTAAAATTATTCACCAAAAATTCGGCTTTATAATCAGCAACAGGGCCATTAATACAGTTTCTTATTTCGAACATAAGCTTCTTCATTAGGCAGGTAGATCTATGCTCAAGCGCACGCTTCCTCCTTCCCATTAATGGCTTGTTTACTTCAGATGGAAAGTCTTCCTGCAGGAAAGCACGCCTTAAAGGATTGTCACTACGTTTCAATTAACGAGATTTATTCAAAAATTGTCTTATGGCTCTCTTGGGTGCTTTCATCATTATGAGTTGAGGTTTTCTATCGTCCCTGGTCTTCCCCAGTCTGCGAATATCTTTAATATTTTTCACTTCATGTTCAAGTCGAAGAGCTTGTGCAATAAATAGAACTTGGGGCGTTAATTTGAATTAACGAATAGCATCTTCAACTTCAAAAGGATATTTAAGTTCATATATGATGAGCTTGCCATATGTCATGACTGAGTCAACCCCTATAGCTGAACTTTAAAAAGAATTTTAGCTGAACTTTTTTTTCACGTAACTTGAGGACGCCGCCTTGTGTTGACGGTAATTTGCCTTGGTGACCGACCACTATTATCAGTTCACTATTAACGATTTAAAAGGATCGTACAAGTAATTAAACAAAATAAGTTGATTCCAAAGACCTTTATATTGGAGACAGAAAATGTGTCATCTTATTCTGCAAGAAGAAAAAAAAGAAACTTAGTTTACACGCAGACTACAAAGGAAAAAATACTCGGTAGTAAGCTTGCGGATCACAAGGATCGAAAATAGCATGAATGGAAACAACTCCGTGATTTCCACAGCATGACTGGCGATGCTACTTGTGCGGAGACCAACACTGTAATCATAGACTGTAATCAAATTCGATGCTTGTGTTAACAACGAACATTTTCTGTAAAGCAACATGGAGATGCCAATAGCGAAAGACTATTACTTCGCCTATCTTCGAAGCGAATTTTTATTGTAAGAAGACAAAAAATGCACAAGTCTTCAACCGATAATACAAATTTATACAATAAATTTGATGTAAAAGGACAAACGCTTCGCCTTCGACTTTCTTGCCACACAGTATAACTGTGATTAAAAATTTACAGCATGCTGAATGTTGATGGCAGGTCTCAGAGAACAAATTTCATCGGTCTCTACTATCCGCCTGGTCTGCACATACCGATGACCAAACGAATTTTTGCCGATACCTATTGTATGCATTCGTAGTCACGAAGCTGGACTATGACCTATCCATTTCCGTATGAACAATGCGGTTATATTTTAACATAACGTTCTTTAGTTTATACGTATTCAGTGATGAAGGATGAATGAGATGGACGATAATAGGGAATATTCAACGCTACCTCACGCCTAGCAATATTTCGTTGTCATATTAACGTTGCATAATTATAGCAACCTGCATTGTCGAGGCAAGCATCTTTTATGAAGATTGATCATGAAATCAGTACCTAAATCAAATTTTCATAATTGAATCCTCCTCGCTTGAAAATTGCTAGCAAAATTGCAGTATTCTGTACAATAATTTGTCATATTAGAATATTTACCGGGAATAATGAGGCTGAATTTGTTGGAATCTCTTTTCACTCACATTAGAGAGTGTGTGTGTGTGTGTGTGTGAGAGAGAGAGAGGGAGAACAATAAGTCGATAGCACGAGGGCAGTGCTGCATTGACATGGTATTGAGTTTTAATCAGAGGTGTTCAAATCAGAACAGGCAAGTGTATTGTCACTCGATACAAAATTACATCGGAGAGCGGTGATACAGCTGGTGTTCTTATCATTGCTAAACATTTCTCAACTACATTTCTGATATGTACCGGATATTATTCGTTACAAATGTTACACTATTAACATCAAATGCTATTGTAGTGAATGCTATGCGGTATTATTTCATTGATGCCGTCCCAGAGCCGGCAACAATCGTCATTGTTGCCGGCTTCTGAATCAAAAACCACTATCTATGTATGTAACCAGAAGCTTCCACAGACTTCTACATATACATGAATGTATATGCACGCATTCACTACAATATAACATTCACATGGATTTTTGAGGGCGACAATGTAGGACATTTGATGGCGCGTGAGCGCCTGAAAATGTTCTACATTGTGTTTAGGTTCGTATATCTTCCTTAGTTAAAATACTGAACCACTATATGCCGGTTTGGCATATTGCAGTTCAGAATAAAGAACGTAGATAAATGAAAAACATTTTAATCATTCCATTTAAGTCCAAATTTGAATTAGAATTCTATGATGTTGAACAGCAATATGCTTCGTGGGTATATTGCGGTTCAATAGTAGCATGTTGCAGTTCAGTTACATAGAAAACCGAAACACAATGATATTACAGTTTAGACATCGGAACCGCAATAAGCTATGGCTTCGGGCCTGACGGCCCTCAGCCTCATAGCATATTGCGGTTCAGCTGTCAAAACTGCAATATTACATTGTTGCCCCAAAAAAGCTATGTTAATAATATTGTGCGTAATTGAAATGAACTGGGCAGCAATGTAGGAAAAAAGCGGGCAGCAATGCTATGAATGCACATGTAGATATACTGTGATTGAGATTTTAAAAATGTCTTTCACATGCATAGATAGAGGTATCATCATTACGTGATACATTGTCTACTTATTTTTCTAAATCTGTGATGCAATAATATAGGAATGATGGCAGCTTGTATATTGCAGCCTGCTGTAGGCAACAAGCCGTCATTTTTCAATACTTATAACATAGAAAAAGTTAGCGCTCAGATCATAGACTTCTAAATTGTAGAAGAATATTCTGTTACAGGAAGTCTATGGACAGATATAGATGTATATGAGTAGACAATAGAAATACCACATGAGATTTCTCGGCAAGTAATGAACAAATCGTCGGCCTTAGCGGCCTCTGATTTGTGTATTACTTACCTTGAAATCTCATATAGTATTCCTACATTTTTGCCTTCCTTTTTCCAGATTATACCATAGCTCAATTGCGCACAATAGTAATGATGCCTAGCTTTTTCAAGCATCAATGAAGATACATTATCTTTCAAATGACAGCCTAAATCGTCGGCGTGTAGCGCCAGACGATGTAGGCTGATCATTTGAAAGGTAATTTATGCATTGTGCGTAATTGAGCTATGGTACAATGTGGAAAAAGGAAGGCAACAATGTATCACGTAATGATGATATCCTCTATCATGTGAAAGACAATTTTGAAATTTCAATCACCGTATATCGACATATGTATTCATAGCATTGCTGCCCGCTTTTTTCCTACATTGCTGCCCAGTTCATTTCAATTACGCACAATATTATTAACATAGCTTTTTTGGGGCAACAATGTAGGACATTTTCAGGCGCTCACGCGCCCTCAAATGTCCTACATTATTGCCCTCAAAATCCATGTTAATGTGACATTGTTACTGAATGTCAAATCTATGACATAAAAAATCCAAGATTTTTATCTGTAAAAGACTCAAATCTATGATGATTTTCTACATAGCCCATGCAGCTCAGAATATCAAAGTATGTCAAGCTTGAGATATCTACGTGTCCAAATTGTGAACCATAGGAATCACCTCGATACCATTTTCACCGGGAGTGTGGAGATAGACGGTGAAATGCTCCTACCTAAATGGTATTACACAGCAAATTTGACGGCCTTAATTCTGCAATTAAAACCGTCTAATTTTGAATTGGAGATACATAAACGACTTTCATAGAAAATGACAGGTGAAATATCAGCTGACGGACCTCATTACTCAGTATAACAATTATCCTTATGGCCTCGGCCTCGACTGTACGACTCATTGATGCTTTCAAAGTATAGGCATGATTGATATATTAAATAAACATTCTCCGATAAATAATAAGATCATAAGAGTTAGTAATCTGCTGATGGGTGTGATCTGTAGATAATAATACTAAATAAGCATGATTATTAAGTTAAATATCACTGTGAATTATGTAAACAAATCTATTGAAAACATGTTTATGCGTATTTTGTCTCCTCTATATGCTTCATCACTCCATGCAAGATTCATTGACTCATGTATTCTTAACCTCATTTAGCATTTTCCAGATACTCATCGCTGTTTTATGGAAATCAACAACGGCGTTTGTGGCACAGTGGTTTTTAATTTTCATTCTCACATCCCCCATTGTCATCTTTCGTCTTCTGCCGCTGACACTTAATATGTATCATTGTACCGTTCATGTCTGTTCCCAAATTGGGCAATAAACATTTTCGAAATATGAATTTTTGAGAGAGAGAGAGAGAGAGAAACACTGAACAGAGTCTTCATCGACAGCTATGTCGAGATAAGCAAGTCATGATGTGATCTTGGAATGTAAAGCAATGAAATCTCTTTAATTTTCTAATACAGGTCAACATGTTGGTATTGCAAAGTGGCACGCTACTGTTAATTAATCTTATCAAGAACGTGTCAAATGGAATTATGAAGATCTATCAACACGTGCGATATGAGTGGCCGCATCATTAGATATCTGTGCCGTACTAAAAAATATTTTCACTTAATTTGAGAGTGTGCCAGCACATATTTTTCAAAATAATGCAGTACTTCACGAGAAATCTTCGATTAAAATTCGAGGTGGCAAGGATGCAAAGTTTGCCTGAGATACCAAAATAATCTCACATCTCAAGAAGTCTATTTATGAATTGTCAACCACATGAAAAAAATAAAATGACACGTCTGCACGTCTGCACGTATCTCTCATTATTTCATCGAATTTCATTACAATAACTGAGAAACTCGATAAAACAAATTAAGAGGGTATTGGACTCAAAGTTAGTCAGGCACGCGGGAACAGGGAGGCTAGGGAGGTTCAACCCCCTAAAATTTCACTTACTTGCGGCAGCTCCGAGACATTCAGTCAGACTATAGTATAATTGATCGATAGGATTTAACAATGCAAAATAAATATTTCCTGAACATTTCAGAATAATTTCATTTTTATTACCATCCACGCGTATTTTCTGTCACGTGAGTCATGATTGTGCATGAATGAAATAGAGCTATTACAGCTAGTTCATCAAACATTGCGATGAAGTCATCAAAACGCTTCATATCGTTTATTTGACGCAGATCGCAGAATTCTTAACCAATTTAGTTGAAATCGAATCAAGACACGACACGGTCAAAAAAATTCGAAGGATCCAGGAAACGGAGGATACCAAAGTTAAACAACTTCCCTAGTGGAGAATCCTGTAAATAATTAGGTAATTAAAAGCCATGAACGAATGAATATAAATTAATACTAACAACATAGAGTAACCTACTCCAGTATAGAGTAGGGACTGAAATACGTATAAAGGCTAGTCGACTCAACTTAAGACGGTAAGGGAAATAAATTAGTACTTATAAACGATTTTATTTTATTATATAAGAACTGAAATAAGAGTTCGTCATGGACCTGACGAGAAGCTAGCTTAAAAATAACAAAAGGTGAAAATAAGAAACCTAAAAAACCAAAATTAAGTTTGCTATGTATGGAGTCATCAGGGAGGAACCATGTGGCTGCATGAAGCAAGGTTTCGGTCCCTAACCTCCAACCTATACCACATAGGCCAACCATATCGAATGTACGACATGGAAGGTCTCTCCAAGCCTGAGGAAACATAGCAGAATCTAACCGAAAATAAAATTTTTTGGAATTTTTAGGACAAAAGGAAGCACATGAAATCAGAAGAGGTTTTCCTAGTCCTAAATGCCAATGATGGATGGCATTTGGCGGGCGAAAAACCAAACTTAAAAGCGAGGAACCTATTCTTTGAGAAGGACTTTATGCAAGAATTAACCAGCAAATTAGTCTTATAACCCCGTCCTTGGAAGATATCAAAAATGCCCTTAGCTCTTGATGTGAAGGCGGAAGCATCAGATGAAATCCTGGCGAACCTGATGAGTTGGGCAGCAAAGACGTTTAAGCCAGTGTTCAAAGGCACATTACTCTCGGGGACAGTATACAGCACCACTGGGAAGCTGAACTCATCAACCTTATGGTAAACCTCTGTGATGTATTGGCCACCATCTTCGATCCTGATTTTGACATCCAAATAATTAACACATTTGTTGTTGTCTCCGCTTCTGCTAGCTAAGAGATCTACCGGGTAGATTTCAGGAAGGATCTTATCAAAATGTTTGTAGTTGAACACACAAATATCGTCGACATACCTAGTGGTGTATACGAGAGAGAAGTTTGGCTAAGCCAAATCTCTTACTCGCTATGAGCCACCTCACAAACTTAAACTCCCTGTAAACTAAAAACAGGTCAGCTAAGAGTGACCTGCTTCACACAGTTCATTTAAAAGGAAATTTCACGAAGAAGACGATGGTGGCATCTGTTCTGACGAATAGTCTCTAGCCTCTATTTGCATAGATTTTCAATAGTTCATAGTTTTGTGATGTAAGGTTGGCCTAGCCAGTGACATAGTTTTTTGAATGTCTGTATGTCTATGTTGCTGATATACATGTATTTATATGCCTGATCTAATTGTTTCTAATGTATGTAGTCATGATAATCGTTATGAATTTTGAATGAGATGTAACTTATCTTGACTTGCCGTGCGAATGTGCAGATAGGAAAAAGATAGGTGTGCTGCATATTTCAAGAAATGACTTGCAATCTGTAAATTATTTATGTTTGTGAATTATATCTTGTGTGCAACACAAGTAACACCAAAGAATTTTCCAGCACAGATTATTGCTATTTTTATTGAACAATAACATTTTTCTTGAAATATGTGTGAAAAGACTATGGTTATTTAGTTTTGTGAATATTGCTACAATCATCCGAATCTTTGGATGATTATTTATCATCATGGAAAAGTGAATTACAGTCAAAAAGCAAATCGGAATTATCAATAGAAGCAAAGAAACTTGGTATTAAGTCCTCAGGAGACAAGGCAACTTTGATCGACAGAATAATAAAAGTTCGCCGTAGTGAGTGGCTCTCATCAAATGAAAGGAATGATGACAATGAAAAGTCTCAAGCTACAAATATTACCAGTGGACCTACCTCATTTGCAAGATGTACCGGTGATAATTCACGAGATTCAGTGGATATGAGTATGATACAAGTCATTTATGCAATGATGCAGCAACAACAGCGCAATGATGAAGAACGTCGCAGACAAGATGAAGAGAGAATAGAAGAACGTCGCAGACAAGATGAGGAGAGAAGAGAAGAACGTCGCAGAGAAGGAGAAGAGCGTAAGAGACAAGAAGAAGAAAGAAGAGAAGATCAAAGACGATTTAGTGAAATCCTCCTCGAATCTCAAAATAGATTCTTGCAAGCTGTTGAAGCTCTAAATATAACTACAAATACATCACGCTCTATTGGACCTGGTATTTCCTGTGAACTAGACAATGAAATGATTAAAACTCGCTTTCAGATGATACTACAGGAACTGCAAGAATTATTACACAAATTAAGCGAACATGTATGTAACAATCAGTCCTACTACGAAGTAGAATCCCTTTTGAAAAGATGTGAAGTTTCAATGAGTTCAGGAAAATTGCTGATGACTATTATTCGGCTTCTCCACATGCAAAAGCTTACCTTGATCACTTACGAAGGATCGAAAATGAGGAAAAGAATGCTGGACCTTTACCTCCAAATATTGAACTACCTCTTTTCTATGGAAACATTCTATCCTTTCCGACTTTTTGGGATTCATTCGAACCGATTGTCCACAACAATACAAGCGTGTCTCGTTTCTACAAGTTGAAATACTTGAAAGATGCCATGAAAGGTTCTGCATTTGGCGTACTCGACTCTTATGAACTAATTGCGGAGAATTATGATGCCGCGGTTCAACACATACAGAAAAGATGGGGTAAGCCAGAAGCAGCAACTCGCAGGCTTATAAATTCCTTGTTAAAAAGTAACAAAGCGAATGAAGATTTCAGAAGTCTTCAAAAGCTGCTCGATAACGCAAGAGCCAAAAAAGCACTTCTGGAAAAAAGTAAGGTCACAAAGGATCAAATCATTCTCCAAATTATTGTTCATCAATTGCCGGTAAAACTTCAAGAAGAATGGATCGAAAGAGTGGTCAGTTCTGCAATTGAGAGAAGTGACATTCTAATGACCGACAATCTTTTCAAATTTATTGAAACAAAATTGAATGCCAAAGAAGTTCTCTATTCATCTCGCAAAAGCCTCTCAGAAAACAAAGAAAAGAGAAATGATGAAAAGAAAAAAGACAACGGAAATCCGTACAAAGAGCCGAAAAGTGCTACCTGGAAAAATGATGAATATAGAGAAAAATCCTTCGCACATGCTCTCGTCACAAATCAAAAGAAACGTGTAACTCCAAAGAGAATCACATGTCCTTTCTGCCAAGGTGATCATAGTTTACCTCAGTGTCCAGACTTCACAACCTTGGATGAAAAAGATCGTCATTATACCTATCATTCAAAGATGAGGTATCTATGCAATAAGTGTCTCCTACCAAAGGATCAAGATGGTCACCCAAAAAAGCCATACAAGTGTGAAGGCAAGTGTGATACTTGCCAAGGTTTCCACCATAAACTATTACATTTATCGAATGGAAAGTCATCTGAAGACAAATCAAACAAAGTGACACGAACATTACTAGCCAAAAGGTATGTGGACAAAAATGAAAACAATGGCACTTATCGAAGAGAAATTGATTCTGTCGACACTATATTGCCAACTGCAAGAACAAGAATATACAACAGTGATCGGAGCAAAGAAGTCAGAATCGGACTGGACTCCCTTCGTCACATGACATTTTTCACTGCATCCTTAGTGAAAGAATTGGGTCTGGAAATGGTTGACACAGACCACTTCACGGTACAAGGATTCGGAGGCTCAGAGTTTAGTGAAGTCAAAGGCAAAATGGTAAAGGCTACAATCGGACCCCTGGATGCAAACTCAACTGAGAGATTTGTGATTGAAGGCCATATGAAGGATGGATGTATTTGTTTCCGTTTGAAGCTTTAGACTTTGATCTTGAGCAATGTACTCATCTAACCAATCTCCCTTTCGCTGATCAATTTCCACAACCCAAATCGTCAGTTGATATCTTGATCGGTGCACGGTGCTACTATCAATTAATGAATGGAGAAGTGGTTCTTCCTTCAGAAAGTGAAAGGGACATCAAGCCAATTGCAGTCAAGTCTCTGTTTGGGTATGTAATTGCTGGACCTTGCCACAAGCAATTGATGAAATCTTGCGATGACAAAAGCAAAGCAAGCAGAAACAGTCTTCTTATTCAGCGAAAAGAACCCAAGGTTACCGATCAGTTGTCTTTGCTAGATAAGAAGTTAGAGAGATTTTGGGAATATGATTCAATTGGACTGACTGATAATTCAACTGTGTTTACCAGTGATGAGAAAACCGCGATGGAAATATTCGATAAGAATACATTTTATGATGGTGAAAGATATGTAGTCGATCTTCCATTTCGTCCTGACAGACCTTGTTTGAAGATAATTACACAGAGGCTCTTCGAAGACTAGAATGTACTGAAAAACAGTTGTTGAAAAGACCAGATCGAATTGATGTATACGAAAAGGCAATCATGGATTACGCTGAATTGGGATTTGCTCGCGAGCTCTCAGGGAAAGAAGTCAAAGATGTCCTGAAACAAGAACATTACTTCATACCGCATCATGCTGTGTTCAAAAAAACCAGCACATCAACAAAAACAAGAATTGTATTTGATGCAAGTGCGAAAGACCGTAATGGAACATCTCTGAATTATGTGCTCCTTCAAGGCCCTAATCTATTACCTGATATTGCATCAGTTCTATTGAGGTTTCGGATGCATCGAATCGCAATAAATGCAGATATACAAAAGATGTTTCCACAAACCAAGGTCAATGAAAAGCATCAACGCTATCAACTTTATTTGTGGCGTTATTGTGATAAGTCAACACAACCAAAAATATTCATGATGGAACGTGTACTATTTGGAGAAAGTTCAAGTCCCTATTTGTGTATCTCAACAATGCAGAAACATGCCATGGATAATGTGGATCAATATGGAGATGAATTTGTGGAGTCGATCAAAACAAACGTCTATATGGATGATGTTCACGAAGGCGCACAGACCGAGGACGAAGTGATTGAAAAATGCTCCAAGTTGAATAGTTTCTTCTTATCAGGAGGTTGGAATTTAACAAAATTTGCCTCTAATTCTCAGAAAGTGATGCAAACTATTCCTGAAAGCAAAAGACTTCCTAATCTGGTGATTGACTTAGACGACAATATATTTGGTTTAGCTGGATCACTATAGGCTTGAAGTGGCATACTGTCAGAGATACATTTTATTGCAATGTGAAGGATTCTATCATTAAACAGGACCAAGTCGTAACGAAACAGTCAATCCTGAGTAAGCTGAGCTCAATCTATGATATCTTTGGATTTTTTTCTGCCTTCATCATGAGAGCAAAGATTCTCATGCAAGAGTTATGGAAAGCAAAAGTCGAATGGAAGACTCCAATTACGGGATCAATTGAAACTCGATATAGAAAGTGGACAGATGAAATCCGTATTCTTGAAACAATTGAGCTTCCTCGGTCTCCTTTCCGAACAATACATGGGAAATCAATCAAATCAATCCAACTTCATGGGTACGCTGATGCCTCACTTGAGGCTTACGGAGCAGTTTTCTATCTCAGAATTGAAGACACAAATGGAAGTGTTGAAATTACCTATTTGATGGCTAAGACTCGAGTGGCATCATTGAAAAAACCTCCAATTGCAAGGCTCGAACTCCTGTCTGCTCATAGTCTGGCAAAACTTAAGGATTATATTGTGAAGGCAAGCAGCAAAAGCATTCACATCGATGAAATTCATTTGTGGCTAGATTCAGAGATTGCTCTTGCTTGGATAGCCAAACACAGCTCACGATGGAAAGGTTGGGTGAGAAACCGTGTCCAGGACATCCATGATTTAACTTCGATTGCGGATTGGAAATACTATCCAGGAAAGGAAAATCCTGCAGATTTGCATAGCAGAGGGATGAAGTTAGCCGAACTGAAGCATAGTAGGTTGTATTGGAAAGGACCTTCGTGGCTGTCCAAGGACAAATCAATTTGGCCTCCTACTAAGAATACCAGCCAAAGATATGAAGAGAACTTGGCTGAAAGTGTACGAATTGAAATCGAGAAAGAAGCTAACCCACAGAAGTCACTGATAGTCAAAAGTGGAAATTCCGATGACAAAGATTATCCAGAATACATTGAGAAATTTGGGAATTATAACAAGATTCTTCGCATTACAGCCAGGATTATTCGCTGGAGAAATGTCGCCCTGTTTGACAGAAATCATGACAGTCTATAAATTGGCGCAGATGAATTATTGGAAGCAGAAAACTTCTTGCTAAGAAGAATTCAACAAATCAAATTTCAAGATGAATATACCTTATTGGAATCCGGAAAATCAGTGTCTAGACAGTCAAGCATTATTGCCCACGATCCTCATTGGGATGATTCACGCCGTCTAATTGTTGGAGGAAATCGATTGTCAATGTCTGATTTACCCAAAGAAACACAGCATCCAATAATTCTCCCAAACAAAGATCCTTTAATTGAGAAATTGATTCTTTATGTTCACACTAGCAACTGTCATTGTCCGCAGGATACAACCATAGCATTGTTACGACAAAGAGTCCGGGAGCCAGCGTGAAGTTGTGCAGGGAACGAGGTAGTACATAAAACTTTCACATAGCATAGTACACCTCTAACCTACTGCAAAACTTCGCGTCTGCCGGATCAGATCATTTGTTTTTCAGAAATAGAGAGGATAACACAATCCTATGTATTTCCAATGGTAAAATTGTGACATTTAAGGTGTTGACTCCATTTTTTCGAGTTTTTGCTCATAAAAGTTACACAAATTGGTATTTTGTTGAACTGGTTACTATAGAAATCATCTACAGATCATGATCTTTCAAATGAGTTATCATTCAGTGACAGAGGATGAAGCAAAGTGTACAAACAGACACTTTTCGCTAAAGTATATCAACAATTTTCCTGAAATTTCTATGTTAAAATTTGCAGTTACACCAACGAAAAGTGTCTGTTTGTACACTTTACTTCATCCCCTGTCACTGAATGATAACTCATTTGAAAGATCATGATCTGTAGATGATTTCTATAGTAACCAGTTCAACAAAATACCAATTTGTGTAACTTTTATGAGCAAAAACTCGAAAAAATGGAGTCAACACCTTAAATGTCACAATTTTACCATTGGAAATACATAGGATTGTGTTATCCTCTCTATTTCTGAAAAACAAATGATCTGATCCGGCAGACGCGAAGTTTTGCAGTAGGTTAGAGGTGTACTATGCTATGTGAAAGTTTTATGTACTACCTCGTTCCCTGCACAACTTCACGCTGGCTCCCGGAGAAGAAGTTCGAAAAGGGATTAAAAAATGCCTGATCTGTAAACACGCAAACACGAAACCCCTGCATCAAAAAATGGGAATTCTTCCAGAAGAGCGAGTATGTGTTTCTCCGGCATTTTCCGAGATTGGACTTGATTTCACTGGGATAATTTATCTGAAATCACACGACAAAAGAATCACTCAAAAGGCTTACATTTGTATTTTTACCTGCGCACACAGTAGAGTGGTCCATTTTGAATTAACGAATGATATGACCACGGAAGAATTCTTGGCAGCATTGAGAAGAATGATGAATCGACGGGGATGGTGCAGCACTATATTTAGTGACAATCAGACTACGTTCAAAAAAGCCGATAAAATACTTCGATTTTCGACAGCTCACAATGCCAAAATTGATCTGAAAAGTGAAGATGTCAGCAAGTTCCTTGCCGATAGTAGCATCAAATGAAAATTCATTACAGAAAGAAGCCCTAATCGTGGTGGATTCTACGAAAGAATTAATCGTTCTCTGAAGGAGTCACTTCGCAAAGTTTTGGGACATGCAAGCCTCGGCTATTCTGAATTGAATACCTTGCTAACAGACATTGAAGCTTCACTCAACCAAAGGCCACTGACTTACCTGAGCAGCGATCCAATGAACCTTCAGCCGATAACTCCCGCACACTTGGCTTTTGGACGCACCCTGAAGAATTTCTTTGTTTTGAATGATCGGAATATTCCAGTATCCATCAACAAGCGATACAAACATCTTCAAAATCTCCTGAATCAGTTCTGGAAAAGATGGTCAACTGAATATTTACCAACACTAATGCCTCGAAAGCGATGGTTGACAGAACAGGAGACACCTCAAGTCGGTGACGTTTGCCTAATTGCAGAAGATAAGATATCTCGTCCACAATGGCCCCTGGGAAGAATAACAGAAGTGATCAAAGGAAAAGACGGTCTTGCAAGAACTTTCCGGTTGAAAACAGAGAAAGGATTCCTAACTCGACCAATTCAGAAACTGCATCTTCTCGAAAAAGATGATTCTTGTCTGTGTATTGATGAAAAGTGAGACAATGATAATGATGACATTTGGACGATCCGTGATCGGTCCAAGGGGGCCAGGATGTTCTGACGAAATAGCCTCTAGCCTCTATTTGCATAGATTTTCAATAGTTCATAGTTTTGTGATGTAAGGTTGGCCTAGCCAGTGACATAGTTTTTTGAATGTCTGTATGTCTATGTTGCTGATATACATGTATTTATATGCCTGATCTAATTGTTTCTAATGTATGTAGTCATGATAATCGTTATGAATTTTGAATGAGATGTAACTTATCTTGACTTGCCGTGCGAATGTGCAGATAGGAAAAAGATAGGTGTGCTGCATATTTCAAGAAATGACTTGCAATCTGTAAATTATTTATGTTTGTGAATTATATCTTGTGTGCAACACAAGTAACACCAAAGAATTTTCCAGCACAGATTATTGCTATTTTTATTGAACAATAACAGCATCTATTTGCAAACAGCAGCCATTTTTCTCCTTGAAAATGCTCGCTTCTATCGTTCACACTAGGTGACATGCCACGCGTGATTCACGTGTAATTACGGAACACCCCAAACATCCGTGGTTAAGGACATTCTATTCTTCTACCCGCGTACATACGCGCTGCACTAAGAGTCAGAAATCACTTGATCTGATGCTGTTAAAACATGGGAAATGTTTATGAATACGCGCGGGTTAACGTTTATAGTTTGCGCGTCGTCCACGGTTGTCTGCGCTGCCGCTTGAACCACTAAGATGAACCGCTAAGCATGTTCTGTCTTCCCTGAGCATGAAATTGAGGTCCTATCACATTGTTTAGCCTCTGATACATGCAGACACATGAGACGCAAAGTCTATATAACAGGACTGCCAACTATACTAACTTATATATAGTGATGAAAATTTTCCGGAAAATTTTGAATCAAAATTTTCCGTGGAAAATTATGAAAAAAATGGAAAATTTTGGAAAATTTTGAAAGTTTTGATTTTTTTGATAGGCCCTATAATTCGAGCGCTTCAACTGCCGAGGCAGCTGCGTACCAATAAATTGGGTCTAAAACTCTTGATTTCATCATTATTTGGATTAAAGCGATCGTAGCAATACGATTTCCGTCCGCGGATTTTTGAACATTCCTTTGCCACCGCAGTGGCGTACTATAAATTATTAGCATTTTTAATGATCACACAGACACCGTTTGGGATAATGTGAATCTTGCTTTGCAATAGGGGTACAATTTCATGCAATGTGAAAGATCTGGAGCAAAAATAATGTACTTTATTTTGGAGTTTGCTAATTGTTAGCTTCAAAGTTCATTATTATTGTTAGCTTCATTATGCAGCGTTGATCATAGTGATGCAAATTCTCCATGTGTTGATGAACATGTGATGAAGTATGAGCACACATAGTCCACGCAGCATTCATGAGCGACCAAATTGGAAGATATAAAGACTGTAAACTCGTGAGATATTTGGAAACTAAAGATATCTGTGATGAGTAATGATAGCTTCAAACTTCAGGCGCATTGTACGATATCTTCGTTGAAGATACACATCCTCCATTTCTAGTTCAGATGGTTCAGATAGTTCCAAATCAATTTCAGATCTGCCCAAATGAATTTCAGATATGATCTAGATGAGTTGGAGATCTCTAGTTGAATTAAAATCTTTTCAAAGTTGAGCCTGTGACACATATATCTGAAATTCAGCTAGAGAAATCTGAAATCCATCTTCTGTCTGAAATTCATTTGGATAGATCTGAAATGGACATGGTAAAGGTGCAGTTGGTACCAAAAGTTAACACACAGGGATGATAGAGAAGTTTTCGGACTTTGAATATTACATAGTCCTTTCAAACGACCATAATAAGTCTCCAAAACAAAGGAAAAAACGTCAATCACCGAAAAATAAATTTCAAAATTTTCCAATGGAAAATTTTCCAGAAAATTTTGAAAAAATTGGAAAATTTTCCATTTGCATCACTACTTATATAACGTATATTGCAGCAATATCCCGCATAGCCACGGATGTTTGGGGTCATGTGTAATTACGTGTGGTTCACGCGTGAATTACGCGTGATTGAGCGTGGCATGTCACTTAGTGCATGCTCATCGAAGTGCGTGATAACAGTCGATATAGCTTATAATTGTGTTGACAATTTGACAAAAGGATTGATTTCACTTGGTTTTTATGAATAGGATTGGCAGTGAAATATCTGATCTGATATTCCCTCAAATCATACAACATCCACAACTTATATATTTTGATACTCAAGAGAATAATTTCAGCCGATTAGGATTTACTTAGCGAAACTTAAGCAGATTAGGATTTATTTAACGAAACTTAACAGGACGGAATGCCTTTTTGTCGCCATATCGTACTGAACTCAGTGCTCTCCTCAGATTGTGACTATTTTCTAGACTGTTGGTCGACCAAAACTCATCATGGAATTTACTCGGATATTGCTCTAGAATAGACTGCCCCTAGCAACACTTCAATTCATAGCGAACTGTCTCGTCTGATGAAACTTGCAGATCTAAGTACCTGATTACATCGTACTTTGTTCACGCTCGTAGATCTAATGCAAAGTGTCTCTGTATTTCCTCGAAAATATGTCGTTTAGATATCATTTTGTTGCCATGCTTGAAATGTTGCATCTCATTTCATGTAAATTCTGAAAGCTGAGTAGGCCTACCTCATTTAAATATCTCGGGAAAGTGTCATATTATGGTGTCTTGCTTGAGCTCATTCGAATGCGTGTAACAAAATGAATATGAATACGTTAATTATTTAGCAATAAGAAGTGTCCATAATGATATGGTATTTGTAGTTGCCCCCCCTCTCCCGCTTCTCGCCACGCGGCTTGCTGAGAGCAGGCATTTTTGTTGGACGCGCCGCGTCCGGTGTGAATGGACCTTTACATTGTTTGTTCTTCTAAGTTCGCTGAAGATGCGATAAAAGGGAAATTTCACTAGAGCTGTGAGAACTTAGCCTACTGAATGAGCAAAGAATCTCAATGCATCTGTTGAAAAGTAAAACAACCTTTCATCGCTGGTGCTTATCTTATGTCATAAATATCTTCAGATTATTCAAATCTTCACGAATTCTATCTAATTATAAGAAATTCCATCCACATGTCAAGCTCTCTTTCCCTACATCAGAATATGATTGATTTCTGACAGCTTGACCAGAAGATCCTATGAACATCTCTGCGACAAATTCGCCAGATGGGTCTGCCAGAGAAATTCGACTTGTGCGTCGAAACGACACTCAGGGCTGTTGGATAATCTGGTGAATGGTAAAATAAGACAAGGATTCGACCAATCGATGATGATTGCAGCAGTCCTGCAAGCTTGCTCGTCAGTACATAGCAAGGAGAGGCTGCGGGTTCTCTCTTGAAATTATGTTTCCGGGGATGGATTTCAGTGATGGAGCTGCGAGTATATTAAACACTCATAAAATCATTCTTGCATTCGGACAGTTTATGGAAGTCTTTGCTGAAATCTTTGCCAAGGCAAAAAGCTAGAACATGATAATTTACAAGTTTGCATACCAACGATGAAACCGTGTCAGCGAGACAAAACCATCATTCGGTGATCAAGTCCATGACTTGTTTTTTGACTTAGCTGCTTTCGTGTAGCCATAGAGAAAGCTTTTAGCTAAACTGTGAAGTCAGAGTGAATAATCCTCTATACTACATAATTCCATGAACATGTAAGTCACATGGTGATTGAAAAAGCAATTAATTATTATTCAACGGTAAAAGACAAGCAAGGATTTAGTGCGTATAAGCACAGCTATGAAAGAGGAGCCAATGAGGCAGTGATGTAAATTTACCAACATTTTTTCAGAAAAATGGCATTTTTTAGAGTTGCCAAAGTTTCCAACTTTTGGTAGACTTAATTTAAAGCAAAAATATTAAAATTGGAACTCTTTTCTCTTACTATATATCACAGGAATTTTGTGCGCTTTTGATCAAGGTCATCAATTCGTGCTATCAGCATTAAAAATGCAGTATATACCCGGTACCGCGCTAGCGATGTAGTTGCGAAAAATGAAAGGGAGGGGCAATTCGAAAGCACTTCCACAAATTTTGGAAATTTGGATTTTACACATAACTTATCAGTATACATGACTTCAGCCCTACTGGAGCAATCTAATTCATTCAGATGCTGTACGTGTACATAAAATATTGACTGAGTCTAATTAACATGTTTACAAATTGTTCAGCAAATGCCTTTAAAAGTGTGATGCTTGAAGCGCCCAACTTCGACATTCACAAAACCACATTGGTCGTTAAGGAGGAATTGAAGAATATCATTCAAAAAAGCTAGTTGGGCTTTTTTAAAATAGCTTTTTTAAGCTAGTTACGCTAGTTCTAAAACTAGATCACCCCAACGCTCGAGCTTTGAGCTTTGATAATTGAGAGAGAAATTATCGCAGCTCGGAGCTAGCTGTATGTGACAAGCTGCCACAGCGCAGCTGGAGCTGCTAGTGTGGCCGCTCCGATTGAAACACATGCAAACATTTTCACAGCGCGGCTACAGCGCAGCTCAAAAGATCGTCATGTGGCATTACCCTTAATGTCTCGCGTCTGATCGAAGTCAGAAACCGGGAACTCTTCCATAATCGCGTGATAGCCGTTAGCAGTTCGGTTGAATGGCCGCCCAGATCCACAGACATTACCCCCTTGTGATAATTTCCTTTGGGGCTTCTTGAAAATACGGTGTTTGAAACTCTTGCACAATATCTACTGGTTTTGCGTGAAAAGATTCAAAGTGAGGGGATCATTCTGAAACATCATCCAGATATGGCCAGGCGTGCGGTGAATAACATGCGTCGTCGATGCGAAATTTGTCTTGAGCGTGGTGGTGGAAACGCTGAGGGAGTTGTCAATGAGAATACATGTAAGAACATCGTAATTTACTATTATTTTATCGTTATTTTCCATCCATGATGTCAATGGTCATAACTGTTTTTGAAACAACGTTTATTGATGGTACATGTAAGTTTGTTTTGTCTTAGAAAAAGTGAGCCACAGAGAGAATTATTAGTCAACTTTATCACTGCGGTGTGCAGCTATGTAGCATCACACGGAAGTGTCCAAGGTGTCATTGTAAAGAGAATATCTGAAGGGTCAAGCTGAATCCTGCCTCAGATTATTCAAGTACATATCGTTAAGGGAATTATCCTATAAAGATGGATTACCTTTACTGCGAGATACCCTGCATTTTCTTACAAAAAACACCCAGTTGATAATAATAGTAATAAGGATTAAGGAGCATATATTTCTTCAAAATGGAAATCATTAGGTTCAAGTCATGTAAAAATCAGAATCACAGCAAATCATTAAACAGTTTGACATATATGGTATATGAAAGACATGTGTGGTCTGCGTGCTGTAGAACAAAGAGCCAGACTAATACGACCACTTGGAAGCACATCGGGAATGATATCATCATCAAGAGGATTGTCCACCTGTGTTTTTGCTTTTCGAAATAATCGTATACACTGTCTCTCCTAGTAAATCGACATTCATCCATAGTGATCAAATTCACATAGGTCTGGAGTTATTTGGAAGATCTAGGGTCTTTTACGACACATTGGTCCATTAAAGACATCATCTTTTTTCTTTTTGTTTCGATAGTGTCTTTTTCTTCTCTAATAGAGATTTCAATTTTTCTTCCAAGTTTTTCACTTTCGTTGTTGCCGTCGCAATAAACTCAGAAAGTTTCTCTTTTTCGGCAATAAGTTCTTGCAATTGCCGATCCGTTTCTAGGGCAGAACTTTCGATATTTGTAAGACACTCATTTGACTTCCGAAAAGTGGAAGATCTCCAATAATACCGGCTTCCATTTCTTTACTTCCTATATCCTCGTTCGCTTTGGCTTCATCCATTTTTCTCTACCTGCAGTGCTGATGCGCAGCAGAGCAGACACTCAGAAGGCTTTCATCGATTGGAACAGTGGAATTTGTCCAACCATTAACTGAAAGTATCGACTTACTGACAACCAATGCCTGTATAGTTTCCTGGAAGATGCAAGATCGCTTCTTTGTCACCACATCAGACAGGACACTGAACTGCCTTTCGATTTCACTATTCCCATGTGGTATAACGATGACGGTTTTACCAGTCTGCAGAGCATAGGCAACCTTTGGTCCCTTTCCACTGTTGATCAGAACTCAATGATCGTTGCTCGAAGTCTGACATCCAGACATTGTATTATAATGCCGTAGCTCACTCCACCTTCAAATCAGATTGTTCGATTCGAGGAGCTTTGAATGGAGAGATACTTCAACAACTCCCTTCCCCATTTCTCGAGAAGTCCCCATTTGTGCTAGAAGTCGACAAGACCGTAGGAAAGGAGAGTTGAACGGTAAAGTCAGTTGCAATCGCTTCGTTCTAATACTGAATACTTGTTTGATGATCGCTAGACTTTTTTTGTTTACCGCTACTCATTGCTACCATGGCAGATTTAGCATTGGAACCAATCGATATCTGATATGGAGGCAGCTAGATGGAAAAATCATCGATATCCAACGTACAAAGTTTTGAGGCCTTCTTTGGTATAGCAGATGACTTGCAAAAACGCAGCATTCAGCCATTGCTTCAAGAGGAATTGCAATTCCTTGTGGAGTAGATGAATCTGGCATCAACATGAAACAGAAAACAACATTTTATACATGTGCGTAGTACATTTTGCACAGTAACATATGGCGAGATCGAACTTAAGACTTGAGATAAACGTACATCATACCATTTTGGACGAGAGGATCCAATGGCAAAATCTACATTAGCACTGATTCCATAGCTTTCATATACATTAAAGCGTACTTGCTTCGATATTTACAAAATGCTACGGTAGCCTTCTTCGATTCACAATTCCATGGGGAATACGCATTTAATAGAATTTGCTATGTTTGATCCCAATAAAGGAATGATGAGGTTTGATAAAAGAGTAGAGAGGTTTGAAATTGATATTTTGGATTAATTTCTATGATATGATTACTCGTGAGCGTTGATATTTACTGAAGATGGTTAACTGCACTGTAAAGCAAACTGTGCCCAATATGTGGCCGATTATGTGCCCAACACATGTGACGTTTGCCACTGCCTTTATGTGACCATATGTGCCCAAATCGGTCACATTCAGCTCGGCAGATGTGACTTTATGTGACCAAATCGGTCACATGCAACACGGCTGATATGTGACTTAATGTGACTAATATCTGCCCGACCGCTCATGATTATCGCTTCTTCCAATTATTGTGATAATTGAAACCCACTACTTGTTTAGGTTTTGGAGAGTAGAAGTACTGCCTCTACATTAAATTGAGCTATAAATTATGGTTTAAATGATTCCACTTCCTGGTGGGAAGAAAAGACCATACCTTCAATTGAGGAACTTATGGAAAGAACAACAAATATTTACAAATCATTACATACATATTCTACTTTCCATTTACTTTTTAATTGACCATCAATGCTTAATTCAGAATGTCTTAATCAGTGTGTTGCTCAACGCCAACCGCCACCTGATGTTCAAAAACAAATAGATAAGCTGATGTAATAAACAACTTATCTATATTCCAATGAAACAATCGATGGCTGTGGCAGCATCTATTACTGTTTTTACCGATAAAATTGTTTGATTGAACCATCTATACATTGATTCAATTTCGCATAGACTCACTTCTCAGGACATTGCGATTGAAGATTCTATTTGGGAATAGGACGTCATTATGTAATTTCTCCCAGTTTGTCATTCTCAATGTAATAAACAAGCAGACCATTGACATGAAGCTCATTTGTTTCACGCTGTCCAGGCAAGATAATACAACTTCACTTACAACACGATGATACAACTTCCCGGCGAGATCAAGCAGATTAAACGAAGACATGTGTCACATTTTTCAATCACACAATCATTATTCTGATTAAAACAGTTTTCAATATGATAACATCTTCTTGCCAGTGATGTCCTTGAACAAAACACACCGCAAGGTATTCGGAAAATCAATTTGAATTATTCTCATCGAGCACTCGCCGCATATGCATGATCTATGGTGATTCATCATCGGTCACATATGTGACCAAATGTGACCGATATGTGACGAAAAATGTGTCACATTTTTAAACTATGCAACGGGACCCAAAACCAAAAAACTTATTTGTTGCAGATATTGCATAATGAAAATTTTCGGGAATTTCGGATCCACATTTTCGAGAATTCGGGAGTAAATTGTAATTTTCGGGAATGAATCGGAGCACTGATTTGTCACCTCTCAGATGGTGTTTTATAAGTGGGCATGGGAATTGGTACATTTGTCGTCAACAGTTGACCTAATGTCCCACCAAGCAATTCAATGTAACATCAATTTTCATTTGTTAAGTGCATGTATGATAAAAAGATCTCATTTCAAATAGTCGTGATCATGGCACTGTAATCTCGATATCTCGAACGCCTAAAAATGTTCGAGATCTCGAGATTGAGTTCACTGTATCAATGACAAAATAAAGCAAAGTAAAATTTCCTTCTTTCAACATTAAATGCAATGTGCAAAAATCAGCTAAAAGAGTCGTATCTCAGAATAGAACCAATTTAATTTGAGTAAGCAATAATAGTAAATGACAATACCGATTCAGAGCAGAGTCTCTTCAAAAGAAGATCACAGTTGGATAAACAGACATTCCCTGAAAACGTATATCTGGCGTTATTTAAGGGCAGGGGATTAAGGCAGCGTTCCCTCACATTTTTATCCTATCACTGTTTTCCATCCGCGCTTCTATTGGTGTTCATGCTTTGAAATAAAGTTTTTCAGCATGGATACATCCTGGATGGCAAACGACAAAAGTATGACAATCTTAAACTTAGAATAATGGTATTCAAAAGTGAACGTAGGCCCATAAAGATGACAAGTGAGTTACATCTACATACATTTACAATGGAAGGGCGAATGGCTAACAGCTCATCCGAAAAACACCTCCAAAGACCCAAATGTCCCAAACAATAGTAAAATAGGCACCTAATTAAATACAAATTTCTAGATTAGACAGCCATTAGGGACCAAAACAACTCAAGGATGGGATGCAAGGTGTACGATACATGAATTTTCATAGAGACAAAAGGATTGACATCCGAAGATAAGCTGATCAAAGTCATTTTCCTCCAACAACAAAGTTATTGAAGTCTACGGCAATGTAAGCATTAGTTTGCACACCGAGTGAATCGAGGTAATACAGGCTCATCTTTTCCGCTGCGCTGGTGATGTTACAAAGAACCATGATGCTCTCCAGACCTTCGCTCCTTGCATTTCCTACTGCCTTCAATGCGTCAGCGTGAGCAACCTTAGTGGTTAAGCTTGCCTGTGCTGTAGCATTCTCACTGACTTCACGGGCTTCGTTATGAATGACCTTTACAGATTCGTCCACTTCCTTCTTGACTACTGCCTCCTCCAGTCGATATTTTTCCATCTGAGATTCTTCTACCAATAGCAGGGCGCGTAGATATCGATTGTACACCTGCAAGAAATGAAATCAAATACACAGAGAACTGAGTTTTGCTGTTTTCAAATGGTCAATATTGCATACTTAGTAGCAACCACCACGGATAATCAGAAATTGATTTCAGTCAATTGGTTGATTGGTATTCGTGAGCAATCATTTAATTCATAATTGAAATTCTATGCCATCAATTAACAGAAATTAGAAATACTAAGCAATCAATTATTTGAAAGTTCAATTCGCTTTTTGATAATCACTACTGATTTAATACATGTATGAGTTAACGATGATATGTACTTGTATTGAATTGAAAAGTTGAAGAATCCATACAGAAGCTGAGCAGGCATTGGACAACTTGTTGTAATTTTTGCCGAAGGCAGATGATGCAAGCTTCTATGGAACTAGTGAACTACATATTGGGAACGTAGATAAAATTCTGACACAAGAATTTTCAGTACGAGAGGCGCAAAAATCATGCATTAGTAGACCTAGCATCGATTTATTGAAATAGACATTAATAAGATATCAATTAATTTTGATAATTAATGTCTGGACGAGTTGCTCGAGCTTTAAAACTATTCGTTTCCTCCTGTGAGGAAATTGCTGGAGGTTAAATATATTATTTTATGTAAGAAATAATTAGCTAAAAAAATTGAAAACCAAAGTAATAGATTTAATTACTGTCCCATCATTTGCCATGTCCAGAAAGACTGATAGACGTCAGCTCGACAAAGTTCAAATTCAGATGTAATAATGACATTTGTTTAATGCTTATTTTACTTGATAATTCGTTTTCCAGCTTTCTGCTTGGAAATGTTCAATTAAACTGTTTAATCTTCAATATTGGGAAAATTATTCGATTAGCCATGTAATGACAAAATCAAAATCAAAAACTTCCTTTTTCTTCAATTTTCAGACCGATATCAAAAGTAGAAATTAAACGCATCGGAAAGACAGGCCTTCGACGTTCAGCGCCTTCAACGGCCGATGTTCGGATGGACATCGGATGTTCGGATCACATCCGTGACTATAGGCGATCCGAGAAGTCACTGGATGCCGAAAGCCCGTCATGTTGTACGAGTAATGATAGTTATATTACTTTGTGAGGTCTTTATAACCACACTCGTTATCAAAATGTATTCGCCCGATGTGGAAATTTATCCGCCAAAGTACATGCATATCTGAAGTGAGTATTCATGCAATCGAGCAAAGCCCAGACAAAAATTTATGCGACCGAACAACCGTGGGTACAATTTTATACGTTCGAGAACACTAAAAAATCACACGACCGAGTGGTAGCCAGCGCACAACCAGGGAAGAAATTCGTAAGCCCGAACTTCAGGGTTATGAAAACGTAATTGCAATTAAGTTTGGCTAAGCAATTAATTAATTTTAATTGCAGGAGGAACCAATCAATGAAATGCCATTATTTGATGATGGCAGTCAATTAATTACAATTTGTCAGTATGCAATTGTGCAATATGCAATTGTTTGATAACAATAATCAATTGATGTCATCAATCATTTAATCGCAATTTTTATAATAACCATGCCTACGGCTTAGCTACCTAGAATGTCAGCAAAATGTGATTATCATGTTAGTAAAATGCATTCATCGAGATTATATTGAGAACACATTGATGTTGCAACACATAATCACAGATACCGTATACGGCATGTTATCATCGTGAATCAAGAGAAATGCAAAATTAAAATGCGAAGAGTCATATTTGACTCATTCGACCGTTCTTGTGGTAGAGTTCTAATGTATATCTATTGGACAAATCTCGATGTCAAACTTTTAACACCCAATCAAATTTTGACACGCAATATCAGGGTTATAGGATTCATAATCATTAAATTAAATCACTTTGAAATCAGAAATGAGTCAATATTGACTCATCGGCGCTTCTAGTGCTCAAACACGAGGTGCCATCTTTATATGTCATCAAAATATCATTTGTATCATTTTCTTTCTATAGAAAAAATCAATCAACTGCAACCACTCTATGATACCAATCAATTAATTGCAAATATTTGATGTTATCAATCAATTGTCTACAATCATTCTTAGCATGAATCAATAAATTGTAATTTTTGATAACACACTCGTGGAAACTCATGCGAAGTTCAATCTTGGACAGGCACGCGGGAACAGGGGGCCAGGGAAGGCTAAGCCCTCCTAAAATTTCACCTACTCGCAGCAGCTCCGAAACATTCAGTTGGACAGTAGACTATACACTGTAATCTGCACCTCCTAAAGCGGAAGAAATCTGCATCCTAAAGCGCCACACACTAAAATTTCAGAAGGCTAAGTTGAATTAGTAGGCTAGCATACTGAAGAGAACAACAACGCTTAGACGTAAGCATCTGCATAGAGGACAGCGTGAGTCACTGCTTGCCAGACAGCAGGAACGCTGTCGCATAACAATAGCTGCTATTGAGGACATCATAAGTTCACGTTGCTGTATGTATGTGAATCATTCTCCGCTTCATCTCTCCGAGGCTATGTAGCTGGCTTTGACTTCGAGTGGCAAGTTGACTTTGTGTCAGTGATATTGCAATTAAATTGTTCATTGGAATTATGTGTTGAAGTTGTGCAGTTGTAAATTGCAAATATATGGGTATCATGATGTCATACCAGGCGACTACATCTTTCCCATCAACGTCGATCGAAATGCTGGATCAATGGAAAAGAAATATAATGACTTGAAACCAAATGGCCAAAAATCTGCATTCTACATTTTCTCGTGATAGTCAATCGTGACAGATATACTGATCAATCTGGTTCATCAACTAACGGCAGCTCTGAAAAATGAGGTGAGTTTCCTGTTGCTCTGATAGTCTATTCGAAAGAGTTGTAATGTATGTATGCTGTATAGCACTAATGTAGATCGAGTCTGCGACTTCTGTAGTTAAAATGCCACTTTTCATAACTGGACTTAATTACTTTTTGTGGATAATGGAAATTATAGATTTCAAAAAGCTGTAAATTTTCGAGGTAGGCATACATTGTATTTGTCAATTTCATGCATTCATTCGCGTTATCTGTGCTCGGTGAAGCCTCTGAGAAGCAAATGTGCACTTATAGAAACTGCTCAAAGAACTCATCTGTTACAAGTGGCGTGTCCAATAAGGTTTCCGAACGAAGGTAGAAAAATAGTAGATGCACGCATGTGAAGGGTTAATTGAATTGGCATATCAAGTTTAGGATTCAATGCAAAGTTATAAATGCTTTGATGTACACATGTATCATTTATGTGTGGTCAATTATATTCAGAATATTCGAAAATTCGTTTATTTCAATGAATTTTAATAGAAATGCAACAATCAATTCTGTATTTAGGTTATTGGGGGCACAAATTAGTTGACTGTAACCTGCTAATGTAGCCATTTATCACTAACTGTCATGATAATCTTTAGTCGGATAATAGTAGACATCGAAAAAATCCAATAGACGACACTGAAGAACATTCGTTTCCATTATGTAGTAGAAATATTGTCTTCAGTCTTTTCTGATTCATACATTTAAGAAGAAACATCTTTGTAAACATATGCTTAAAATTTCGCATTCAATCTTTTAAACGTTTTATCTAATCTACTAAAATTCTGCTGCTATATAGTTGTGAATTCGTTTAATAAATACTCATCAAAATATATGAAATTCCGGATGTTGAACTATGGGCCAACAGACTACTGACAAATTAGAACTTCTATACTTCTGTATAAAATCTTCTGCCAATAAATATCCTTCTTGTCAGTATTCAAATATCCGCGGTTTTTCTACAATGTCTAGACACTATTGGATGCAAACGTATTTTTAATGCACGGCGTTAAGTGTTCGACTTCTATAAATATTCAGTCCATACTGATGGTAAGAAAATCCATTTTAGCAATGAAAGTATCTTTCATACTCTATTCATATTAGTCATTATTATAAAGTTCTCAACGTAGCATGATATCAAAGCAAAAATAGACTCCAGCACAAATAAGAAAGACTAAACAGTCATCAAAACAAAAAGAGAAGATTAATTAATTAATATTGAATGTTTCTATTCTGTAAAAATACATGATAAGGTAATTCTGATAGCAAGAAAATGTCCGCCTATTGAATGGAACTTTTTTAATTCTTTTTCATAAAATCATCTCATGATCTTTCCATTTTTTAATTTTTACAAAATTTCTAACGACGATCTTGGGCTGTAGAAGCCACACCAGTTATTATTTCTGAAGTCAACTTAGCTCATGCATGTTTGGTAGAGACCTGTGACGCTCATATTGTTTTCATCTGATTAATAAGTACGGCTACTTGTTGTCGACACATAGCAGTTTGCAAGACAGTGCATGCTGTCTGAAGTCGGAGAGTCAATAAGAAACATGTGCAGTATTGCATTAGAACTTTCAAACGAAAGTTAGTACCTGTGAATATGGATTATTAGCATAATATGTGCTATTTTTTGGAGATCTGAAGCTAGTGAATTTCCATAATCTGTGGAACATCGAATAACTAACAAAGGAGCCAATTTTCTGCAACAAGAGGTTTCAATCATTTTCTCAAAGTACATGTGCATGTATTCAATTCAGCATTGATAAATTATATTATCTAGGCGTATATCAAAATAGATAGCGTAATAAAAATAATTAAATAATACGATATGCTCTGTGTATGCATGATTATAAGAAATTCTATTTTTTTTCAATTGTCTGTCAAATCAAAACTTCGAATTTTTGAAGAAATCATAATTTGTTCAGCCTGCTGCATGTAACATGTAGATCTGACGTCCTTGTATCTTAAAGTTAATTGTTTTCTTCCTTCATAGTTCGTAATTAGAATTCCTTTTTCTTTTCAGCAATCATTTCGACTGGAATATCAGTGAATACTAATAATATATGGTGTCCAAATATTATATATGTGCTTTGACGGATGCAGCATCTATGATATCACGGTACATGCAGTCTTATTTCTAGCGTATAATCTCCAGCGCAATCGACAGTACTTGGCCACCGTAGAAACTGCTGGAAGGACGTCTTCGTGTGCGTCACATCTTCACCAAGATCAGTGGAAAGCTCTGTGAATTTTTGTGAATTTTTTTTGGTGCCATATATTACTTTGATTTCTATAGATTCCATCTTTCTATAATAATTCCTGATGATTTCCATGATGTTTTAGAGCTGTAAAGCATCAAAGCACTTGATTGTTATTCGATATTCGCATCTTGAGACTCTATTTGTTACTTTATCTTTATTGCAACTGTTGATCTACGATTTCACACATGCTTTTATCCACATAATTCTGTACTAAATATCCTGCATGTTTCTGACATTTTTTACTGTCCCGACACTGATTATATTATGTAGCATTTTATTTTTTCACCGAAAATTGCGTGGTCAGGCCAAAATTTTCATTGTACATGTATACATGAGATTTCGTTGCATCTGTTACATAAATAGACCTGTGATTGTATTCAATTTGGTACTGGGTGTCATTTTTATAAATTTCAAGTGAATTTCAGTTAAGTTTGTTTTATGTATTCGAATTGCACAACACTAATATCATGTTCTCTTGCATAACAGTACTACAGGGGTTAAAGGGTTCTTATTTCTTCAGAGGGTTGTTTGTAAAGCAAGAGATAAATATTGAATGAATATAATGAGAGCTTTGTCTGCAATAAATCTCAATGCGTAACCCGTCTATTGCTGAATAAAGATAGTAGTATGCATTGTCATAAGGGAATAGTACAATATGGCATTGAAAACATGTTTTAGGAGGTGAGAGGCTAGCCTTCTAAAAGGCGCATGCTTTAGGATTTTTTTATTAGTTACGAATAGTGTCTTGCTTTAGGAGGTGATTCAGCTCGCTTTAGGAGGTGCTGGTTTACAGTGATAGTCAAATTCATCAGTAGGATGTGTATAACAATACAAAGCAAATATTTCCTAAACATTTCTGAATGATTTCATTTCAATTACCCTACCATCCACGTGCCTGTTTCTCCTGTCACGTGACTCATGATTTTCCATGAATGAAGTAAAGCTACCACAGCGAGTTTAGAGATGCAGACCAACCCTGTGATACGGGACCCCACAGATTTAGATTGTTTAATCTTCTAAATTCGCTGGAGATGCGATGAACGGGAATTTTCACTGGGGCTGTAAGAACTTATTGAGTGGGCGAGAATCTCATGTATCAGTTGAAAAGCAAAAATTTCATCGCTTGTGCTTTTCTTATGTCATGAATATCTTCAGAATGTTCATATTGTCACGATTCCATCAAATTTTAAGAAATCCCATCTACATGTCAGACTCTTTTTGCCTACATTAGAATGTGATTGACTTCTGCCAGTATGACAACTTGACCATAAGATCTGAATAACATTTCCGCGACAACTTCGACTGACGGGTTGGCCAGAGAAATTCAACTTGTGCCTCGAAACGACCATCACGGCTCTTGGATAATCTGGTGAATGGTAAAATAAGACGAAAATGTATCCTATCCGGCAGGATGACGATTAATTAAACCCTCTTAAAATAATTCTTGCATTCGGAAAGTCTAAGGAAATCGCTCGTTGAAATCGTTGCCACAGTAAAAAGTTAGAACATGACTGTATACATAACAGCGATGAAACAGGGTCAGTGGGTCAAAGTCACCATTCGGTAACCCAATCAATGACCCAGTTTTTCGTTTTTGGGCTTTGTTGGTTTCGCAGCCATAGAGCAAGCTTTTAACTAAATTGTGAAGTCATCAATTATAACAATTCTATGAACTTGTGTAAATCACTAAGTGATTGGAAATGCAATGGCAATCATTCGGCAAGGCTACGAAGAGGAGCCATGAGGCAGGGATGCAAATTTACAAAAAAGTTTTAAGAAATTTGGTAAGTTTTGAAAAGCTAATGATTTTCCAACTTTTGCAGACGTGCGGGCTAATTTAAAGCATAAACATTACAAATGGAACTCTCTTTTCTTACCACATGTATATCACAGGAATTTCGTACGCATCTGATCGGTCAACAATTCGTACTATCAGTATTTAAAATCTATACCTGGTACCCCGCTAACTCGTAGTGGCGAAAAGTGAAAGGGGGGGACAATTCGAAAGCACTTTCCTAAATTTTGGAGATTTGAAATTTATCACTAGAATTCAATGACTCCAGCCCGAATCGAGCAATCTACTTTCTTTCAAATGTAGTATATAAAAGATTGACTGAGTCTGATAAATGCTTGCAAATTATTCAGCAAATGCTTTTAAACGTAAGATGCACATAAAGGCCAACTTATTCACAAAGTCACATCACTGGTCGTCTAGCCTGAAGCAATTGATTGAAATCATTTGAAAAAAATTCCGCTCGTAAAGGTGTGGTAATTTTGATTGCAAAAGGCAACATAAATGTTCAAAAATATAAATCTTCTTGTATGCTAACTTAGGTCCAATGTTGGTTGATGTAAATGTGAATGGAGCATTCAGAGGATTTTGGTTGGATTTGAACAGATCTGTAATGGCTTGCGCGGGACGTGCTAAAATTAATATCACTCCCCCTCAATGAACTGCTTTACTAGTGAAAGGCATTACGAAGCTGCTATACAAACATAAAAACAATGAATGACGCCACTGCTAGTTCAATATAGAGCGCCTTCAATTTCACAGTGTTTGGCATGTAGGCTTTATATCGATTTGACGTTTTTCTACATCAACTAGCTTTAGTTTCACTAATAATCATTTAAGAGTTCATCGGAATCTTTTGATAGTAATCTTTATCTCGTAAACAATATATTGTCACAATATATTATTACTATGCATATTGTCGTGTAAGTCAAATATATAGTAGAACTCAACTATATCACAAAAATGCAGCTCGAATAAATTGTCTTCCTATTCCAACCTTCGAGTGTCATATCTAATAGCATAATAGCACATGCAGCAATGAAGTAATACAGCACATATACAGCATATTGATAAACAAGCGCTTTAAAAAATTGCCAAAGCAGAAGAATTGGCGGAAAAATACATCCCTGTTTCCTAATAATTGAAGTAATCAGAATTGAATTTGTCGAAGCACAATCCAATTTGAATGGCTGCAATAAAATCAAAATATACTTATATCTATACTGGCATAATATAATGTGGATTGACATGCATGTTGTTACAAAACGTGTGATAGTGAGCCCAATTGACATTTAGTCTATGACAACGATGAAGCAAACTCAAGATTGCGTGCCATATGATGATAAATAAGCTGAAGCCAAAACTAAGCAACAAGATCCAGCTTAAATGTAAAAAAACTTGTAAAAGAAATATCAGAGTTTCATCCAAGACAAATGCAGTTTCCGACAGAGTAGTACTATGCATCCAATAACGGCCTTGAAATTCGACATGCAATCCATAAAATTCTAGAACCCTACCGAAACATCGTTTCCGCGTGCCTGATCTTGAATATAAGATTGTTTCATAAAAAATGGATCACCCTTAAACATCGCCTTAACTTCAACTTTGTCTAACTCCGCCAAACTTGAACGAATTTCTCTGAAATTTGTAAGATATGTCATTTGTGCTTACTAATATCATTGTTGGAAATTTCAAGCATGAACAATGAGTTGCTTTCCTGTTATAGATAAAAAAAGTAGTAGATAATTTGATCTTCATTTAGCAATGTTACACAAAATCATGCCTCACTCTTATAAAATTACATTTGTTTCCTTTGTTATGTAATATGTTGTTCTACAAGCCAAAAGCTATCAAGCAAAACAAAAATAAAGAAAATCGGTCAATCAGAGCCAGTATAGCACCATTATTCATCAACAATAATGTAACTGCTACATGTGATTAACTGGACTTCATGTTCCATAGCTTCCTGACTTCGTTGCGGTGGTGTTGGCAGCACTCCTGATTGCTTTCAGCTAGAAATCTATCTCTTACCGGTTGAAAACAATACAAAGCACAAATGAACAATAACGAGATCGCATTCACAAAAGGCAAAGTGTCAGCCTTGGTAGAACTAGGGTGTTTTTTGCGAGCTACAAGCAAGCGACTAAATGTCCCTTACACAAATGTGCATCGATGACATAATGATGATTTTCGACACTGTCGTAAAGAGGGCTCTGGCTGTCCACGCAAAACATCCAAACGTAGAGACCGCCTAATTTTGAGATTTGTTAAAGTTGATCCAAGTCTCTCGCTAACTGAGATGGCTGCACTAGACTCGTCTATTTCTAAGTCCACTATTCGTAGAAGACTTATTGAGTCGAATTTCAAGACCTGTAAGAGGCCCTCTCAGATCGAATTATCAGATCAGCATACAAAAAGACGTCTCAGATGGGCAATGAGTCATTGTCACTGGCGAAATCAATGGGATCGGGTTGTCTGGTCTGATGAGGCATCAGTCTGTCTGAAGGATAGTGATGGTCGATTGAGATTATGGATAAAATCTGATCAGGAAATTCCGAGACATTTACATCGTCCCCGGGTACAAGGTGGTGCGACTCTACTGATTTGGGCTGGCATTTAGACCAATGGCCGCTCTGAACTCCACATACAGCAAGTAACCATGAATTCTGAACGCTATGTGAATGTTTTACGAATGAACATTGGCCAAATGACAGATCAACTTGGTGATCCATCGACTTGGTTATTTACGGATGATAATGCTACGTGTCACAGGAGTAGTATAGTCAACTTATGCAAGTCTCAATTAGGGCTTAGGACATTATCTTGGCCAGCTCGTTCTCCTGATCTGAATCCCATAGAAAATGTATGGAGTATTCTAAAACGTAACGTTCGTCGTTCACTGCTACCTACAGATGGCGTATCACTACTTACGTCACTGTTAAAAAGAGAGTGGAGAAAGTTGGATCAGTCAAAAATCAACGATATCATCGAATCAATGCCTAGACGAATTGGTAATGTCATTGACAATAAACGTAGGGCCACAAAATATTAGCTTCTTAAGAACCGTTACTGTATCATAGCTTATCAGATTATATAAGGACATTTAAATTTATTAGGTACATGAAATAACATGAAAAATGCTTTCTGTATCATGCTTATGTTTTATTTAGTCAAATTTTAGGATGATCCACTTTTTATGAAACGGCCTGTACTTGCGGTGTGAATGGATTTTACCACAGGGAGCCCTGGTTAATGAATTTAAAACTTGGGCGTCCTTAGTGCGCATGAATTCTTTTTGGGCGCTCCTGGACGTAAGCAGTTATAGCTTAGCCATATTTGATCGTGCAATCTTAAACGTGCTAGGTCGCATGAATTTTCATCTCAAACTTGCTCAGACATATGAATTTTTTCTTTGAGTGTAATCGGGCTCGCTCAGGCGTTTGAATTTTTACCTTGCGCGCATGAAGTTTTATTTCGGCTTCCTCGGGTAGCATGATCAAGCTTTACATATCCGACGAGCTGTGGCGCATGGCATATATTTTTACTTATGGTGTACTTGGTAGCATAAATTTGGGTCTCAGTCATAGAATAGTATCATCTATTGGTAGCCCAAATATCAAAGAGGTTTGGAGAGATCATTAAGTTGTCTGTGAGCTTCAGCTTAGGTAAACTAGGACTGCAATGACACAAAGTATTCACAGTAGACCAACTATTATCCAGAGAAGACGATACACAATCTATTGAACAGTAATCGACAACTTTTATTTTGAACCATTCAAGTTTCCAAATTTTGATCATCAATCAAGCAAAATGAGAGCTTCATCAGACAAAATTCTGTCGGTCCAGTTTGTCGAGAAGACTGAGAATCTTTAACTACTAGTGAATCCTAATTACACGGAAAGTCATCAAGTGGACGGAAAACAAATGTGCGAAGGAAACTTTTACGTGACTGCTGCTGAGCTATTTTTCCCTTCACGCATTCGTCCATGACATCGACATGGATCTTATGCAAGGATGCTGACAATCGTGCTTAATTCAGTGCGGAACATGAAATCGCACATCTGTCAATTGAGAAATGGTAAAAGTTGTGTTTTTCTGACGTAGGCTGTGAACCCGAAAAGAATATACAGTTAAATAATAAGCTCGTTTAAAGCTTTCTGATGTGAACAATCTAAATAATGTTTTCGAAAAATTACAAATCAATGTATAATTCTTCATGGGGATTCAGTGGTTGAATACAAGGAATGCTTTTCACAAATGTGTCAGATCAATTATTGCTTTACAACCTGAATTTACAACAAAAATAGCTACATCTAGTTGCTATGCCAACACAGAAACATAGGATGTGATTGTATCGTCAGAATGCTGTGGCTGTTTATAGATGCAGCTTCAAGCTGCATAATTGTCGTGAAACTGAAAATTATAACTATTTACTATTTGCAACGATTGACTACAGATTCATATCGATACAGGTAGGTGACAATACGGGAGAAACGTCAACACGAAATTGTCAAAAGTCAAGGGAAGATTGAGGAGAGATCAAATGATTTATCCTAAAATGAACCAGACGGGCTTCTATTTTCAATAAAATTTTAGGCAGTCTCGCCTGAATTTCAAATTGAAAACTGCTGTAGATTTTCAATGAATTTAATTGTGTAGATCAGTGATAAATGATTGCTAAGAAACAAAATGGTTTAATGTGTCCAAACACCGCTGTGCTCGATACAAGAAAGAAATCGCAAAATCTATACTGCGACAGACTTAGACGAATTTTACTTAGACTATGGTTCAACGATAGATATGAAATGTAAATGCTATTTACAAATCGTATCCATAAATTCTATCTGCTTCTTAGATCAATCTAATCTTAGATCAAAATCTTAAATCCTAGCTTCTCTGTGTTCAAGCGCGGCCGTGTTCTGTCTCGTCGTGTCTGGAGCTTAATGTTTGGTTGCTGTTGCCCCGTCATACTGTGTCATTTGCAGTCATTCTTGATATCTCCTGACTCCTCTCACACTCCTCCGTGTCGATATCTGATCATCTGAGCTTATTGGTTACGTCCTAGGCAGCTGTGCTCGAATTTCTGAGTTGCTACCTATTGCTTGTCATCGGTCAAACGAGTGGTATTCATTTCGCTAATTATTGGCTAGTTTTGCAGCAGTTTGTGGTGACGTCACTCTAGTTAGTTTGCCCGCCTGCTACAACGTACAGTGCCGGCGTGACCGCAGTGGTCGCTTGTAAAATCAGCTGATTTTGCGGCGACCTGAAAGCCCCCTCGTCGGATTTCTTTGAAATTATCGATCGGTTTGTGACGTATTATCACGTGCTATTGCGTCTTTGCATTTATGTCATCGCCGGGAATTCCAAATCAGCGTCAGACTCGTTCTGGTTCTGTCAACAACAATCAATTCAATGAATTTCGACGCTTGGTTAAGGAATCCGAAGATCGCATTCTAAAGACTATTATGGGCTCACTAGATACCATTAAGAATAAGCTTGAAGTCTTAGAGGACAGTGTCTCGAATCTGAAGCTAACCAAAAAGTAACAAGAACCTGAAATAGATCGGATCAAAGAGTTTATCTACGCCGCCGAAAGCCGTAAACTAACTGAAATTCGATACCAACTTAGTTCGAACATTATCATTAGGGGTATTGAAGAGTGTCCATAGATGAGTCTGATAATACAGACGAGAGAGTACAGGATATTTTGAATTCCGTTACTGGTGAAAGATACGCTCTTAGCTCGCCAGCTTCTCGTCTTTGGTAAGAGGAGAGGTAACAAACCAAGACCGGTTAAAATCAGTGTGGGTAACAAAGCCGAAAGAAACCGGTTGTTGAAAATGGTTCGAGAAAACAAACACCATCCAAAGTTAGGAGGTGTATATTTCGACAGCGATAAATGTTTTATCGATCGTCAAGAATCTTTCAGACTTAGGCCGGATTTCATAAAGCAGTTCTAGTATGGAACGATTCTAGTGATAGAATTGGTTCTAATTAGCACCAGTGCTAAACTTCAGTTTCAAAAACGAGTTCTTTCCTTCATTGTTCCAGAAGGAACCGGTTCCAGTAAGCACTAGGAAGTATTCTCTAATGACGATGTGATGATGTCATGACCTACATACTATCATTGTCATTGGAATGTGATTGGTTTAACTTTAGTAAGGTTGCTATGAATCCTTGTCGACGAACAGCTGGAGATAACTTACTAAGATATCAGCGCGTAAGCGAGGAGAAAATTTTAGTGTTAGTGGTTATTCTGGCATTCATTCACAACATTTACATTTATAAGTATTGATGTAATACTAAATAATGAAAATAATTTGTTGCATTAAATAATAATGTTTATTGTTATCAAGTTATATATACACTGTAAAGTTCTTTAGAGAGCTATACTAAATTTCAGTTGTTTATAAATGATTATGATAATAAATATAATAAACCTTCACAAAACATTATTAGAGTGCGAACTACATTATAAGGATAATCTTTATTCAAAGGTCTACGGATTGTCGTTTTTGATAAAGACTGTTGATAGTTATTTAGAGTTATGTGATAGGTCAAAACAGCGTATTTTGGTGATATTTTGAAGCTGGTAAGTTGTTTATGAAATTTTTGTTATGTCAATAGACATATATTTTGTCCATCGTTGTAATGTTATTCAGTGCAATGTTTGATGAACAACAAAATAGCACGCATGCATTGCTGATTAGTCCCACTGCATACATTTCGACTAATGGTTCCATTAATGTACCTAATTAGGCTACATGCCAAAAACGTAACGACAAATAAAAATCGTAGCAAAAGAATAAAAAGACTGCATCAATATATTAGTGATCAAAATATCTCTCAATCAGTCGACGTCGGAATCGCAAACCTCTAGCATCATGGATCTGGACGTTGTCATCATTATGATCATCCTCATCTTCCACATTGAATTCGAATAGCTCATCGCCGTTGTTAATAGCCATGTTGTGAATCACTGCCGTTGAAACGATGAGATGCGGAACTTTACTTATGTGAAGACGGAGACCATATTTGAGGCAAGGGAATCTTCTCTTCAATATCCCAAAAGTTCTTTCAATAATAGATCTCGTTTTCACTCGTTTCTCATTTCGGCTGCGTTTTCCGGATTTGTTACAGGAGTTAAGATAGCAGTTGTACACGGATAGCCATCATATACACCACTTTCAAATTGTGCGCACGCACGCGATCCGTTCCATATCCGCAAATCGTGGACAGCACCTAAAATTGCAACTATGTTGCAAATTTCAAAATTTGCACTGCCAATTACTTGAACATTAATTGAATACCAATGACGTCGATTTATAAATTTACCACCACTATGTGGAGCGACGTTGAAGACAGTTCGTACATGCGTACATGAAGGGTCGTACATGCGTACAATCAATCACACCGATTACACCTGGGAAGCATGCTTTCTCGTAGAACGAAGTCTCCATTTTGCGTATTTCTTCCGTAGTGCTCGGCATACGCATGTAATGGTTAGATAAAGACGCAACACAGTCAGACACTTGCTTGATAATCCGACAGACGCTTGCTTTGGAAATGCCATGTAAATCACCAATTGAAGTGTAAAAATGTCCAGATGCTAAAAATCGAGGAAACAAGAATTTTTGATCCTCGGGAGTTATTGCGTGGTTCCGACGAGTTGATTTATCAAGTTGAGAACGAATTTCTTCAATTAGGAGATGCGTTGTTGCTTTTGACAATCGATACCTATGCTAGTAAATTCTGATTCACAGTAATGGTCAAAAGGATTTGTCCGATATCTGAACACTCTTTCACGACGAAGACTTCTGAGCATTAAGATGTAACCAGCCATGTCTCGCGTTTTCGATTAAGTGATTTTATTTTCTCTTGTATTGCTATTCATACAAAAGTTATGATTCATTTGACGCAAGATAGAACCACACGGGAGTAGTTCCAGTCTGAGGTTCTAATATCGTAAATTATTTCCTCAGATAGAACCGTCCGAAGTAAAAACGTCTTCATGAAACAGGGGTGGTTCTAAAATTAGAACCGGTTCCGCGTGGAACAGCGTTTTGAAACTAGCCATGTTCTAAAATTACGACTTTAGCACTAGTTCCGGACTAGAACCGTTTTATGAAACCAGGCCTTAGAGAGAGAGAGAGCAAAATCCCTTCGACAGGAAAATCCTAACAAACATGTTTACATATCAAGAGGCAAACTGTTCTTAGACAATCAAGAGATTGATCAGGAAGATCCTTTGCGACACATTTTTCTTACTGCATGACAACTGCCTTCCCATTGTTCATCACCAAAGCACATGTATTACAACGCTTTCCCATCTTTTCTCATGTTGAATGCACGATCAATAGCCACTCCTGGAAAAATGGATGAATTGCGTCTGACTTGTTCCACAACGCTTCCTGATGTTCTTGTTGTGACTGAATCGTGGCTCAATGCCAAACATGATCCCATTGCTTTTCAAATCAGCGGATATAACCTCTTTCGTGAAGACAGATGCTCTAAAGGTGGAGGAGGAATCGCAGTATGGATCAAATCAAATTTGAGCGTTCAGCGACATTGTCCAGTAAATGTTTCCCAAACAAATGAAACCATTTTTCTCAAATTCAAGTACAACTCTGATGCATTTCTTCTCTGTGCTACATATATACCACCTGCTCGGAGCAGTGAGGTTGATGAAGCTCTCCAAGATTTCCTAATACAAGAAATTGACAATGTATTATTATCAATTCCCTCCAGCTGCATAGGTTTCTGTGGGGACTTTAACCGTTTTGATGTTAAACCTATAATTACTGCTCATAATCTAGTGCAAAGGGTGAACGAGTCAACACGTGAGAATGCCATTCTTGATCAATTTTACATCAGCAGCTCTTTATCACAAGACTATCCACCAGCTGAAGTAGGCCCGCCTCCTTTTTTCAATCGTCGCGGTTCTCATTGTCAAGTCCTTCTTAAGCCAATCACCTCGTCCAAACATGAGGCTCTTAACAAACATCAAGTTTACGACTTCAGAGCTCAACATCTGAGAAAGTTCTTTTCTGGCCTGGATCGCTTAAACTTCAAAGACTTGTACAATGAACCAGATATTGATTCGAAAGTTACCATATTTTATGAAAAATTTCAACAGTGTCTGTCATTGATTCCGTGCGAGACTGTATACATGTCTTCAAGAGACAAGCCCTGGATGACCCCTTTGCTAAAATCATTAATTACCATGCGATGGAATGCGTACAGAAGTGGAAATTTTTCAGAATACGAATTACTAAAGGAGAAGTGCGCAAAGAAGATCATTGAATCCAAAATAGCTTGGAGTGAAAACCTGAAATCTCGAGATAATAATTTTTGGTCAGTTGTGAGAGGAGTTACTGGTAAATCTGATCGGAATCCACTTGACTCTATTTTGTCTGACTATGAGAACGAAGTCGATGCAGCCAATGTCATCTGCCATATTATCAACACATCCATACTCAAAAGAAAGTTTCCAACGAAGTTCAAGGAGTGTCTTGTTTCTCCAGTTCCTAAGACGTCTCCCGCCAAACTAGAGCAACTGCGGCCCATAACTCTTTTGAGTGTTCCGAGCAAGCTACTTGAGATGCAAATACTTAACTCCCTCAAAACAACGATGTTATCATGCTTTCCAGACACACAGTTTGCTTATCGCCCCAAGTCTGGAACAACATCTGCTCTGATCTCATTACATGATCACGTAACGAGTATGTTGGATAAGCCAAAAGTTTCCTCATGCATTTTGCTCAGTTACGACTTCAGCAAGGCTTTCGATACGATATCGCACGAGATTCTTCTGAAGAAAGTTCGCAATCTAGGTTTGCCATCCGGATTTGTCAAGTGGTTAAGCAGTTACTTACGAGGACGGACTCAAAGAGTTAAAGTAAATTGTGCTGTCAGTGACTTTCGTGCCGTGACTAGTGGGGTTCCTCAGGGATCCATTTTGGGACCGTTCTTATTTGTGCTATACTGCCACGACCTTCATCCCATGCATAGCTCAATTTTCATGCTGCAATATGCTGACGACATAAGTGAAGTAATTACCATCAAAAATTGCCCTTCTTTTGATCTGATGAAGATATGTCAAGAAGAATACCTCAATATTCGTCAGTGGGCTTCCATAAATGATCTGGTTCTAAACCCTTCAAAAATGCGTGCTGTTAGATTCCGCAAAAAAGTTGACTTTTCCAACGAGTGCTTACCACTGGCAGATGTTTCCATCGTCACAGAACTTAAACTCCTGGGTGTTACGTGGTCCTCAGACTTGTCTTGGCTTGGTCATTTTCGTGTTCAAGAGAGTCGGTGCTCCCAACGTCTATATTTTCTGCGTTTGTTAAAATCAATCTTGTCCCATGACGAACTGTGGATGGTATATTTCTCGATGATTGAGAGCGTGCTGCTCTACTGCTCACCTCTGTTTGGCCAATTGAATCACAAGTGTCTAAAAATTGTGAACAAAGTTTTTTGTCGTGCACGTCGCATAATTCGCCCCCGCTCTTGCACATGCCCTTTTGGGAGTGAAAACCCATTTTTCACAAAGAGTTCAACAGCAATTAGGAAGCTGCTTTTGGCTGCTGTCTCATCTGACCACCCCCCCTTCATTCCATCTCTCAACAGGTGGTTGGAGGCAGAAGCTGAGTGCCCGTACCTTTTTCTTGCACTAACAGACTTCGTAATTGTTTCACTGTTTTTTCTACGATTATCTGCAATAACCTACAACGTATTGTGAAATGACTTGAGCCATTTTTCTTTCCTATCTTGTTCCTTAACTCTGGTTACAGCAAACCCAGCAGCAACTTACCACTGTATCTTTGATTGTATTTTGATTTTCATTTTCCTCAATAAAAGGTATTATTATTATTATCACTTAGACCACCACTTCCTAAACGATCAACTGAAATGACCATCAACAAAGTAGAGCTGATTATGGTCATAGTCTAAAACTTATGCAAATGCAGGCAGTCGGATGCAGGCAGCCTCAGAAATTCTGGATTTTGCTTTTATAGGTTTTATCCAAAGTCGGCCAATAACAGCAAATTCAGTACAACAGCCGTAGATGCTGCTTCATAGCGGCAATTTCAAGTCAATGGTGCACATTTCAAGATGATCAACGGCAATATCAGCAACCTGTCCCGAAAACATTGCCGCTATTCAGCTGATAATTTCTACTGATTGACTTGAAATTTCTACCATATATTAAATTAGTCTGTTTTGAAATGACTTAGTCATTCTTATTCTTATGAAGCCTGATGCGAATTACATTAGCTGCAGTTCGTGCTTTGTCGTCCGTACTTCGCAGTTCACTTCAACATCACCGAAATGCATCGTTGATAAAAGTCGTCTGAGATAATGATTTTCTATTACCGATAACGTTAAGCGTCGTTATACCTACTAACTGTTTGTCGTTAGCTTCTTTTGGAAAACACAGCTTTGGACGACGCATTTCAACTCAGCATGAATTCCGAAAAAATTAAGGACCATAAACCTGTTGAAAATCAAATGATTGATGTGGTCCAGACTGCACCCAAAAAGCATAAAGATTCCAGTAATTGTAATTAATCAAACATGATATGTTGCCATTAAAGAGAAAGGAAGTCAACACTTTGGTGATAACAATGCTTTATGGATAACAAAGCGGATTCCTTATTGATTCTATAAGTTGTTGACATTCATATGAAGAGATTTCGTTCCGCTCCTTTGAGGCCTGGATAATCACTATGTGCACATAAAGTGAAGTTCGCAGTTGTTTGTCGCTTGCAATTCAAAATAACAATTCGAACATGCTAGTCCAGATGCATAGTCAGGATTATTTTCAAAATTATAGGCATACCCATAAAGTAAGTATATGCAGGTAGAGTGTCGACTCAAAAACTAAAAGCATCCTAACTAAGCGGAAGTTAAGCTGATGATCAAGGAAATCTAATGAACGGCATTATAATGGAAGTCTTCATGAAAAAGTCTAGATCTTATTGTAATCCCTTGACTGAAATTTCATGTTTTTAATTCAATTTTCATCGGCATGGATTTATGAAAAAAAAAATGTTTTACTTCTTGAATCTGAATGTTGATGTGGACCCCTTTACATCTCTTAAAGTTAATTGAAATCATTGACTTTGATTCTGTTATTTTGCTCTACAAGTGGCAGGCTGCTTATGATGTGATCACGCTTAAGAAGATTCTCTTGAGGAGCATGAAAGCAATAGCAGGTCATCGAGTTGCTAATATAAAAGCATTACCTCTCCAAGGCTGTCATGACACGGACGATTTGTAAAATAATATAATTTCCTCCTGCATTGCTATCATGATCAGTCAATTCGATTGTAATTTCTTCAAACTGCATAAATGTGCATATCTCACATTTGGAAACAATTCCAACTGTATTCACCTCGAGTTCATTTAATAAAATCGAATTTGTATACACATTGGGGATTTAATGAAGACTGAGTTGCTACTCTACCTAATATACTTACTACATGGGCATACCAATTTAAAGTCGTACATGTAATCTATTAACTTGCTCATGCCTTCCAATCGTGTCCCACATCAACGCGTCACACATCCTTTGAGAGCTTGCATTCTTAGCTTCCAATAAGCAAGGATAAACTTACATCTGCTATCATGCTAGACAATCGTAAAAAATATAAATCGTTCAATTGGCAAATCGTGATTTTTCTATGAGATATGAGTATAATAATGAATCAGGCAAAAGGAAAGCGAACATTTTCAGATTGTTTTTTGAGACATTGGAGTTCGAAATTGATGGACTAAGGAAGAAATAGCGATATCCAATAAAGATATCACAAAATCGTAACTTTATTTACTGAAAATTTCAAATTTTCACTTTTTCATCGAAAATGTTAATGTTTGACATCTTCCGAACAGTAAGTCAGTAAGTCACAGTCCTTGTGACTTAAGGAGTATGAATATGCAAGCTCTCTACAAATCAGCTCAATAGTTCTTTAAGCATTTTTCTAATTGCCTTAAAATTCTATTCAATGAATTCAAGACTGTGAATAGTGAACATCTGTAGTAGTTCTGTTCAACAAGACATCGAACACGATGTGACTTGACATAAAGTCACGCAACTGATGGCTATATCACCTACGTTTATGCTGAGAAGATATTCATTACGAAAGGAACATGGTTTGAGCATTCGAATGCGAATTTTTGTGTCATCATGCTGCTCATTCAGGTATTAGTTAATGATTTTGGAAATTCTAAAGAAGATCCCCTAATCCGACGCTAACCTTTTAAAGGGTAAAGTCGCAGTGAGCCATTTTCACATAAACGATTCATATCATGTCCGCGGGCCACTGTGGACATTGGAAACGGTGGCATTCCATCCAGTATGTACCGACGAGCCACCAAGTGGCCATGCGTTTCTCACCACTGCGGTGTGATGAGGGAACAAAGACACATCTGGACATTCTTTCGTTAATTGTTTGTCCGTAAGTGTCCGAGTTTCGAGCATTAACAATAATAATATTGATGAAGAAGTGAGAATTAGACATTTTCAGCAAATATAGTCACGACTTTGTGATAACTTTCACGATGTCAGTCCTAAATTTCAATGAGCAATATGTCAAAAGAAAGATCAGAAAATGTTTGCTGCTTCGTGTTCGATTCACTTCCATGCTGACATGCTTTCTTATTGAAAAATTACGGTTTGTGTGCGGATACAAGTTTTTTAAGGGTGCACCGAATCTTGATTTTCTAAGGTACGGCCGAACCAGTACATTGTGAACCTAACAAGAAATTCGGGCGAACCGAACCTTTTATCATAATTTATTAAAAGGATAGCAGTTATCAGTTCTCCTGAATATTTCCAACTGCTACGTGTGCCGTATAGTCTTCATCCAAAATTTATTACGTGTTTAATGCTAGTTGTTCGATTAATATTTGTAATTAAAATAATTTGATAGGTTAGGCTACAACAAAGGAAAGAAAATGGCCTACTACAGAACTATAGAACGACAAACTCTGACGCTGTGCCTAGGACGTTGTTGCACTTTCGGCAGCCTAAGGAGCGAATTAACATTCATGACATCATATCTTAACTTGACGATTCCTAACGATTCACACGACACTTTTTAAGTGATGTCACTCCTTGAAGTCTCAATGCGAATGATTTTCTCCCACTACAATGAAATACCACTGGCGAAGAGACGTAAACTATGGCAAATACTGATATTACGATCAAAGCGCATAGAAAATCAAGGAATTCCACGTGTTCTATGAAATTCTGAAATCGTGGAAATTGTAGCTAAGTGCTAATAGTTAACACTGTAAACGCTGAGATTTTTCGAGAGCAGCAGTAGAGCGAATTTAATTGACTGGGTATTTTTTCATATGTTAACGGTGTTTATGCCTTACTCAGAACGAATGTTTTTCGATGCTGGAAGACTCTAGGAAGTCGCTCTTATTTACTACCGGGGAGAGGACAGAGTCAGTTTGTGCACCATAATGTACCATATGCACATGTAGCATATTACTGAAATTCCTTCTGTGAACATATCTGTTTGCTCTTCATTTTGCTTGCATTTCCAATTCGAGCTCGTTTTCGTCTCTCTAAGCCTCATGGCCCACCTAACGACAACCAATGACAATCTATAATTGCATATTTATTTATCCTTTACGAACCTTTTGTACTTTTTAATTTAAAATAATATTAGATTATAGACACACATGTAATAAACGTAGGGACGTTAAGAAATGATCAGTTGAGAATAATGTTCGAAAACTTATTCAAGGACGAAAAAGTTGTATCAGAAGAGCATTTTCTATATTTGTCTTGAAATAAAAGAATTCAGCCGAACCGAATGTTCGGTCCACGCCCAAAGTTAATCATGGCTGAGAATGCAAGCTTTCGAATCATGTGTCGAGCGTTGATGTGCGACACGATTGGAGGGCATGAGAATCAATTGAATTTCGACACAATTCAGGTGGCCCGTAGTAGTAAGCAAACGGCAAACACTCGACCGGCGCGCCCCCCCTCTGGAACGACAGAGGTTGTGGTCTGTCGTGGTGTGCCGGCCAGGTTGGTTCACGTTCACAAAATGTTCGCTGACTCCCCCCCCTCTGGAACGACAGAGTGTCGTGGTGGACTTGGGCGACCACCAGGATTTGTCTTGAGGCTATAGTGTGTGATGTTTTTCGTGCAATCTGCTGAATGTTGGGTTGTAAAATGGGCTGTTTCGAGTGGAAGGAGTGCTCGGATGTGAAAACGGAGACCAGATTCGGATTCAGCGTGAAATTCTGCATCGGTATGGTGAATTTGAACGCAATCGGAGAGAAAAATTTTCGCTGACGTCCCCCCCCCCTCTGCACCGACCTTCCAACTTTGCTTCAGTGGACGGATTTTGTCGTGCCATAGCTCGTTTGAAAGCTAAGAGTGAGACAAATTCAGTGAAAGAATCGGCTTGTTCATATCTGTCTTCGTTTAGATGTGAGACGCCATTTAAGATTTTGGGACATTGGCGAAAAACGACAGAGTTAGAATTTGGGACGTTTTGGGCTGTAGCTTCAAAACGAAGCATCGGATTGGAAAACGGATTTCAGATTTGGAATCAGCTTGATGTTATTGTCCAATGAGGATCATCATCCAATGAGAATCAAGCATTTCTATATAAATAGCGAGCCTTCCACAGTGAGAATCATTCCATCGTTGAATCGCACGAGTGACGGACGCACATTTTCTCTCTCTCTCTCTAGTTCCCTATTCTATTATCCAACTAAAATGGTAAGTCGCTACTTTCCTCCCTCTCCTCCCTTGAACGTAAACTTAATACAATCTTTTTCATTTTCAGGCATCTACTCCATCTGCTACACTAGTAGGACAAAATGGCGGTCAAACGTTACAAGGTTCGCTACGATCAGATCATCTACAACTGAGGGCAGTTGAAGAAACAACCAAGGTACATAATCCTACACCGCTACAGCGTAAATTTAAACAAGTCTTGCGTTATGACGATCATAGCGTAGTACTCCAAACGGGAATGCTCCCTTCCACGGATGTCAAGATAATGCGCAATCAGTATGGGGACTACATACTGATCCCCGTGAGTCCGTACATTCGCCACCAACTTGATATTATTGAGGAGTATGTGACATTAAATATGGACATTCCTACTCCTCTTGCTCAAGAATGGAAGGCGAGAGATGACAAGGATACTCCCTGTAGAAAGATTTGGGATGGTAATCACATTTGCCTACCAGTATCACATTGGTGTACTTACTATAAGAAGGATGGAGATCATTCAATACCCATCAGATGTGATGAGCTCGGAGAAGGTACTTGGGATATCCTTTTCAAAGTGAATGGGCTATATTATGGTCGACACAAGGATAATAAAATAGCCTCTCTCTCCATGCATATGGAATCCATCCTATATATTCCAAAACCACCCAACGTGGATGACATAATTGATCAAATCCTTAACAGCAGTGGTAAGAAGCGCAAGTCGGAGAAGAATGCTGCATCAAAACGCAAATCAAAGAAGGAGAATTACTAGTCCTTTCCTAACTCTACCCTATGACAATTCGCTTATGTGCTTTGAGTGTCGTAGACGTGGTCTTATTAGATACATTTTACTTCTTCGTTGCCATCATATCATTTGCGTATTTTGTCGTGAAAAGCATCGATGTAATTCTTCATTTTGTAATATGTTATAGAACGTTTCCTTAGATGTGTAATTTCCGTTTTAGGCTTCTATCATCATTTTTATGGATTGTGAGGGTGAACCTGTACAGGAGCTCAGTGCTATTGCTATGAACAATTGGTCATATCAGATTGTTAGTGTCTATCATCAACATGCCAACTGGGATCCCAATGTTGATCAATGGGCGAGAAAACACATTCATGGACTTAATCTGAAATATTTGCAAGACTATGGCTTTTCTTGTGAGAGTGCTCTTCTTATTGACTTTAAACGATGGTTAGCTACTTTCAATGTTATACGCATCTTTTGTAATAATCCTGGTAAGGAGAGGAAAGTATTTCCCAATCTAATCATTGATGATATTTTGCTCCCGCCTTGGGATAGTAGAGTGAATCAACACTACCATGAAGTCACGAAACGTTTTAAGGATTTGTGTGTTCCTATTTTGTCTGTTCGTTGTAGTAGCTACGTTCATAACCAATGCTTCTTTCCTCCTTACCTCAACACTGCCAAAGTCCTGTATGGTTATCATTGCTCGCTGTATGATAGTTACCAGCTGTATCTATTTTATCTCTTTCAAACCATTGATTTATAATGCATGCTTGTTACCGTTATTCAATAAATGTTACTATGAGAAGAGTTGTTTTCATGCAATGGATGGGTTAGATAAAGGGCGATCATGTCTTTCTCAAACGACTGCGGAACATTACATTTTTATAGGCAAAGTTTAAAAGGAGCTGTTCAAGATTATGTGATAAATTTTCATAAAGATGAGACCGACATCGAAGCAGTGGTCGATGATGCTAGCACTCTATTTCTACAGTTAATGAATACATTCTCTGATAGCATTATCATGGCGCGATTAGTTGCGAAAATTAAGTTTAGTCATTTTGGAAAGGAAGAGGTGGAAAGTCGCTCTTTCCATTTTGCTTCTTATTCAATGGAAGTGGTAGATCACCCCGAAGAATTTTTTAAAAGACATATGATAAAAATTGCTGAACGTCTTAACGCATTTAACCATCATGGTAGCAGTCTAGTGATTGAAGCGATTTCAGATATTCACATTCAACTTTCCATAAAGAAAAATTGAAAATGCAGTGGTACTTGATTGTAGCACAACTGGTTTTCGAGCTATGTCTGCTCACTCTCGAAGTATATTCCTTCTGTACATGCGTCTATTATTTAGAAAAGGCTAGCAAATTCATATCTTCAAAAAGACTTGCTATAGACATCAGTAACGGTGAAACTATGTGTTGCGATGTATGTAAGCGAAAGGATGGAAATGAAAAGCGCATCTTCAAGAGATGTAAGCATGCTTTTTGTCAACGCTGTTTCATACGTAATTGCATTCAACTTTGCCAATGTAACCACTGTGATATTGCTCATTTCGAGTGTCACTTATGTCGCAATAGTTAGTACCTATGCAAATGTGGTAAAGATAGGTTTTAGCAAAGACTAACACGGAAAATGGCGAAACGTAAAATGACAAAACGTAAAAGTCAAAAGTTTTCTTCAGCCATTCAAGCTCTCCGACGAATGAAAGCAAATCAGCGATACAATGCTATACGACATGCTAACGATAAATTCATTTGTGAAATTATTTCTCATGTGAGGAAGTTGAGGACGAAGAAATTAGCGCCAAAACAACGAAAGTTACTTAAGCGACATGCTACGAAATTGCGTTTCATCTCCAATCCTAAAGTCACCCTTCAAAGAAAGAGGAAAACTCTAACACAAAAGGGCGGTTTCCTTTCAGCAATACTTCCAATGATAGCTCCTGCCGTGGGCAACCTATTGGGTAATATCTTTGGCTCTAAGCGTTAATTATGCAAATGTTGAATCTCAAAGTAATAAAATGGATTTCAGACTTCAATGTGATAAAGTTCTGACTGTATCAGGTCCATCTCATGCAGGTAAAACTGTTTTCACGCTGAATTTATTGGATAAAAGAAGGGAGTTGTTTAAGGAACCTATCAATCGAGTGATTTGGTGTTATGGTATTTATCAACCGTCCCTGTTTCAGGAATTGCAAAGTCGCAACTTTATTCGACATGAAGGAATTATTCCAGTGGATAAACTTCAGTCTAATGATGTTGTATTGGATGATTTATTAAAAGAAAGTAAGAATTCCAAAGATGTTACAGATATGTTCACTCGTGCAGCACATCATAAAAGGTGTTTTATCATCTATATCACACAAAATTTGTTTCCTGATGGAAAAGAAGCTCGTACACGAAACCTGAATACACACTATTATGCTATTTTCAAGAATCCGCGAGATAAAAGTCAATTTGAAATTTTAGCGCGACAAGTTGCACCCAGAGGATCAAAAGCCTTAATTGAAATTTTTCAAGCAGCTACTGAAAAACCATACGGTTACTTATTCATTGACTTTACGCAAGAGTGTCCGGAAGAATTTAGATTTCGAAGTGATATTTTGAAAACTCCCATGATTATCTACAAACTATGAGTTCTTATTCTCGCATGATTGTTATTCCTCAGGATGAATATGTACAATTGACTGCCATGCAGCAAGTAAAGCAACCTCTTGCAAATCAAATGTATAGGAAAGAAATAGATTATCAGCAAAATGTTCACATCAAAGATCCACATCGTGCTGTATTATTACAATCGGAAACTGTTGAGCAATTGAAAAACTTGAAGAATAAGATGCGTGACTCTGTATCGACTGCTACACCTTTAGCATCTCGCGCACATGCCATATCTCTTTTCAACAGTATTGAACCCCATCTAAATGTAAATGATAGAGGAGAAATCATTACAGATGAAAATAAAGTGATTGATGCTTCACGTTATGAAGACTTGATTCAGTATGCGACACGTAGAAAGCGCCGTCAGGGCTATGTTCCACCTGGTTGGTCATACTTTCTTAAACTATTGAAAAAGCATAATGTACCAAAATTTGCTTTGAATAATGAGACATTGAAAGAACTTGATTCAACAGTGGCTACTGCTCCAATGCTTCAGACGATGAAAATGCCAACAAATTGGTTTAAGACGTCACCTGCTACAGTACTGTGGAAAAGTTTAGAATAATTGTTAGAGTTTATCAATTCGAAGATAATATTTAGTTTTATAGATAAAAGTCGGCCACATAACATCACATTTCATATTTCGTTATCCCATAGTGATAGTTCAGCATGCATTACATGGAATTACATGTATCACATCAGTATTTAATGGGACATCCTTTGTTGTTTTTTATCACTTCTAAAAGTCTCCGTGTCATTGATTCTATCAGTGATCTATACAGATCTTCAGTTATTTCAGTGCACCAAACTTGCCAAATGTTTGACTTAAGTTACTCCAAGTTTGATGAATTTCTTGTGCAGACCTTCTTTTTGAGTAGCAACCATAAATTCTCTATTGGATTTAAGTCGGGACTGTTTCCCGGCCAATGCAACACCTGTACATGGTTGTCCAGAAACCATTTCTTTGTTGTCTTCGCTGTATGGCACGGGGCCGAGTCCTGCTGAAACACTGTGCAACCCTGAATCGTCATGAAATTAATGAGATGTTCATCCAGAACTTGTTGATAACGCTGTGCGTTCATCATACAACCTTTGGGTATGAAATAGAGACCTGCACGACCAGCTGCTGAGAAGGCTCCCCAGACCATTACACCTGGCGAATGCTTCACTGATGGAACCGTGTACTTGGGATCACAAGGATATGAGTCAGATGGCCGACGAACGAACTTTGTTGGGTTAGAAAACTGTCGAAACATGCTTTCGTCCGAGAACATGACCTTGGCCCACTGCTGTGAGGTCCAGTGCATGTATTTTCGGCAGATGTTCAACATTTTCTGACGCATCGATGGTGTTATCAGCGGCTTCCGTAAGGGTTTGCGTGCACGTAACCCATAGTGTCGAGTCAGACGTGTACGTATGCTGCTTGAATCCACGTTATCCAAAATGCCAGGAAACGATTTCTTGATTTCAGCAGACGTTATGTTTGACACAGTCTTGACTAAATGAACAACTCGTCGATCGGTCCTCTCTGAAGTCACTCGCTGGCGTCCAGAGCGCTTCTTGGGAGACAATGACACATTGTGTTGAACACGTTTCATGGTTTTAGACACGACTGATTGTGATATCTTAAACAAGACTGCAACCTCACTTTGCGACATTCCAGTTTTCACAAAATTCACTATCCGGATCTTGTCAATCTTAGATAACTGCCTCGCCTTACCCATGGCTTCGATGTGAATCATCAGCATCTGTGTGGCTATTATACAGCTTGATCGGCGTTGAAGCAATATTTCATTAGCCACATCATTTATTGGATACCACTATGAGACCAATCGGATGATAGCAATAATGCATTCGATTGCTGCTTAGATTTGAGGCAGATTTCAATCGAAAGAATGACTGTATTCAAAGCAACAATGCTATCTATCAATTATTCCAAACTATTCCACAGTACTGTACATCCCCTCCCACACTCACTAAGCAAACAAGAGGAAGAACTCGACGTAGATCTACATCGCCACTAAAACTAGTAAAAGGAAAACGTAAAACAGCTCCTCCCAGGAAATACATGTTCTCAGACTATTAATATGAAGCAGATGTGTTGCTTGCCATGTAATGAGCCGCCAGAGGTGAATGTCGTTGTCATTTGCACTTGCTGCGCCAGCTCTCACAATGAAACCCCTAAGCAATGTGAACACGATCGCAAAACCGCTAAAGCTAAATGCTGCAGTTGTTGTAAATGTAGAAAGGTAAGAAAACAAAAAGATGAGAAGGAGAAAAAAGAGCCAGTCGTCATCGACTGAACGTTTGAAGTCAATCTATTATGATGTAAAACATCCGGCAGGATTTGCATCTATCAAGAAATTATCAAAAGCGAGTGGTCTTCCACAATCACAAGTGAAACGATGGTTAAAGGGTCAGGCTACCTATACACTCCACAAACAAGCGAAAAAGAAGTACCGCACCCGCCATTATATTGTTCATGACATCGATGAACAGTGGCAAGCAGATTTGTGTGATGTTGCCTCCATTTCAAAACATAACTCGGGCAATAATTTTATTTTAACCGTCATTGATATTTTCTCGCGTTATGCGTGGGCTCAACCTTTAAAAACTAAAGAAGGGAAAGGAGTAGCAAAAGCATTCCAAACAATTTTTCGAGAAGGTCGCATTCCAAAAAGAATTCAGAGTGATCAAGGAAAAGAGTTTGAAAATCAGCATGTGACAAGATTATTTGAGAGGCATGACATTGAGTTGTTTAGTGTAAAGAGTGCTTATAAAGCTGCACTCGTTAAACGTTGTAATCGCACATTAAAAAATCGCTTGTGGCGACATTTTACTGCCAACTTGACACAAAATTGGACAAAGGTTCTACAAGATACACTCCATGCCTACAATCACTCTATCCATCGTTCTATTGGACTCAGACCAGTAGATGTAAATGCTGACAATGTAGATAAAGTGCGCGAATCATTCCAACGTAAACACACTCATGTGAAAAGTGATGTGAAAATTGGTGATAAAGTTCGTATCTCAAAAGTGAAAAGTGTTTTTGCTAAAGGGTACCTTCCGAATTGGACAGAGGAGGTATTTACAGTATCAAGGATTAATCAAAAAGACTCTCCGACCACCTACAAGTTGAAAGATTACGATAATGAAGAAATTGAGGGTAGCTTTTACCGCGATGAGATTGAGGTAGTCACTGAAAGTGAAACATATTTGGTAGAGAAAATCATTCGATGTAAAAAACGGCAAGGTGAAGAATGGTGTCTTGTTAAGTGGACTGGTTATCCTTCAAGTATGAACTCTTGGATGCGTCGTGCCGACATCTTTCATCTAAGTGATCGACAGTGATTCATGCAAAGTTGTAACTAACAATGTTTAGGGTTTGAGCTATGAATCCAACTGCCTCATTTTATTCACGACCCTCCTATGTAAGTGGTGGAGGACAAATTTACATCGGCGCTCGCCGCCAACGTGGAGGTAGCATACTTGGTGCACTGAAATCTGTTGTAGCACCTCTCATATCCAATGTCGGTAGATCTTTAAAACGAAATGTTTTAAGTAATGCCGTTGGCTTTGCTGGTGATGTTGCTAGTGATCTTTCCAGAGGTAGAAGTTTTAAGAGCAGTTTGTTGAATCGTGGGAAGGAACGCGGTTTAAAAACATTGAAGCAGACCTTTGCTGGTGTTACTCAAGGAAAGAAATCACCTAAACGAATAAATAAAGGAAGGAGGAAACATCGCGGAGCTGGTAAGGTGCGATCTTCAGTCAAAAGGCATTCACGCAAACGTCGCAGAGGCTCTAATCATTCATCAGGCGCTAAACGACGACGCTGCCATAACTTCTAATCATGGAGTGTAAAACTTCCGGTTTTTGTTTGTTTGATCAACAAGCCATACAGACAGATATTCTTAGTTCAAGTATTGTAGATTATCATCCTCGAACAGCTGAGAATGCTGGCCCCATTGAATTTGTTATTCCTGGTGGTAGTGATGACTACATAGATTTGAGTTATGCGATGCTTGATTTGAGGTTTAGAATTCAGCAAGCAGATGGAACTGCTATTGACGATGCACATAAAGTTGGACTGAACAATTTACCATTGACTACATTACTTCGCGATGTTTCTCTAACGATTGGAGAGCAGCAGGTGGAAGGTGGTCAAAGCGATTATCCCTGTAAATCATATTTCAATCATGTATCACAGTTTCATCCAGCAGCACAAAAAAGTCATATGGAAGCCATGGGATGGTATAGAGATGAAGCAGGAAAATTTGATGTTGAAACAAACAGTGGCTTTGTAAAGCGATCTGCTATGATTAAAGATAGTAAAGTATGTCAGCTATATTGTCCGCTGAATTTAGACTTCTTTAGACAGTCAAAGTTTTTACTCTGTAGTACCAGCATGCGACTCAAGCTGACATTGAATAAGCCTGAATTTGCGCTGAATGCATTTGCTAAAGTTGACAATTTTAGAATTCATGTGGAAGATATTGCACTTTACATTCGTCGAGTAGTACCGAATCCAAGTGTCATTAGAGGACATGCTGAAGGTCTTAACCGCCAAAATGCCATTTACCCCGTTCAGCATACAAAGCTTCTTACCTTTACAATTCCAAAAGATCAAAAGAGTTTCATGAAAGATGGCCTCTTTCCATCGGAAGCACTGAAGCTCCTCATGGTGGCAATGGTTGAAAATGATGCATTTAATGGTAATATAAAGAAGAATCCTTTCAATTTTAAACACAATCAGTTAAGTGAAATTGCTTTACGTGTAAATGGTGTGAGTCATCCTGGTCCACCCTACAAACCAGATTTTGCTGCGGATCAATTTATGCGCAGTTATGTTGATTTTATGGATGTCTTTGGCTTTTACAATACGGATGACACCAACGGACTCACTATGAAAGAGTTTAAGAGTGGATATACTATTTATGCATTTGATTTGACTGCTGACAGCGATATTAGTGCACCCTATCGTCAAGCGAACGTGCCTCATAATATTCGTTTGGATTTGACGTTCAAAAGAACACTACCTGAGACGATCAATGTATTAATTTATGCAGTCTTCGATTCAAATATTGAAATTACAAAGTATCGTGACGTGATTCTTCAGTATAATCGTTAATGAGTTGGTTGACTGCTGACGATATTAAGACTAAAGTGCAGCGTAATGCAGACGAAGCGACGTTGAAAGCTTTCGATAATGTCTATTCACTCGATACCTTACCACCTGCAGTAAATCACTATCCCATCTTTATTGTGCTAAACACTCATTCGCAGAATTTAGGCGGTGAGCATTGGAAAGCAATCTTTATTGGAGAAGACCGACGTGGTGAACTATTTGACTCTCTTGCTCAACCTCCAAATATACCAACACAGCAGTGGTTGAGAAAACATACGCGTCAATATCAGCGAAATGAACGCATACTTTAACATCCACTTTCATCAACGTGTGGTGCTTTTGTACTGTACTTCATCTTAAAACGTTTACATGTATCTCGATTTGTATCTGTTATTCAAAACTTTTCATGTAATCCATCCTCTAATGAAAAAATGATTTGTAAGTTCTATCATGATTTGAAATAAAAACATCATGTTGGAAAAATTGTTTTTTATTTTACAATCCGCTGGGTACGTACATACTCGATGAGATAGTCTAGGATCACATTTGCTTGTACATGAGATTTTAGTCCAGTAATGATCACTTTACTATTATGAAAGATTGCCACATGCACAGGTAACCAACAACTAATGAGAGCTGCAGGAAAAAGTTCGGGTTCATAACACAAATTGTAACTGCTGGTACGAATCTTCAAAAATGATACACTTTCACTCAATTGAGTAGAGATCACCATATTGTCCACAGTCAGATTCGACATCACACACCTCTCCCTCTTCCATATCCGACGTAGTAGTCTTTGTAGCTCTAAGCGCATTGACTGCGCCGATGAATGAGAAAGGGCGCCGAGAATCTGTACAGTCCCATTTGGGAAGAGTTGAAGATTCCGTGAATTGTTCATCTTCACCACTAACATTTGAGGACGGCCCGGGTAATACTTGCTGTTTGGAAGCTGTTGGTGTAATGTTGTGAGATCGATTTTGGTGTAGAGTCTGAAGCGACGGAGAATGTTGACGATGGTGTAGCGATGGCGCTTCATGATGAAAGAATGAGTAAATTGAGCGATGCACCTTCCTTTTATACTTCTCCCAACTACCTTGATGAAATGTGAAGTTAGTATGAAGTTGGGAATGATAGAGTTGAATTCGCCGATTGTTGACGCGCAGCCAGATGCGATTTCCAATACGTGAATGTCTTTTCATATAGAAGTATTTCAAATCCTTCATGATATGATGTAGAGATTGAAAATGACGATAAGATAAAGCAAACTCTCTTCTCACATTTCCAGTTGAATCTTTGAAATAGACGTTTCGATCATGATCCGTTTCAATACGTTGTAGGGAATCTAATTTCCAACTCATGATGTGTGGTAGTCATGTCTGATTAAGATTTGCATAGTAGGGCCATGAACTCACGACGAATAAATGTCATGATGGAGCGATGTATGTATCTTCTATACTTCTCCCAATTGTATTTGCGAAATGAGAAACAGTTTGCGGAATGAGAATGGTAGATTTGAATTTCATTTCTGTAATGTTGAAGCCAAACTTGATCACCCAAGGAGATGAATCTTAATGTTTCAAAATATTCCAAATCCCTCATGATATCATTGAGGTTGACAAATTGTCGCCATGTTAATGTAATTCCTCTTGATGTATGACCATGAGAATTTTTGAAATGTACGTTTCCATCACGATCAACTCTGATATATTGTAGAGAGTCCAAAATCCAAGTCTTCATGATGTTATGCAAAGTCGCAGATCAGCAATATAAAAATGTCGTTTTATCATATTTTGCTTAGCAATGCGGCTACAAAGAGATTTGCTAGTAATCGAGCCGCACTCTTTTCTACTCCCATTGATCATGCACAACAGCTAAATGGAAATTGGGAAGTGGGTGTCACTCAACTTGTTTATAGCAACTGTGTCTATACTTTTGATCATGAGGTGATGACTATTAATATGAGACGTACAGCTGCTTACCAATGTGAAAAGGGGTGCCGAGCATACATTCCACAGTGGCCAAAGAAAGATCTCTTATCATGCAAAAAGTTTATATATGATTTCTTGAATAAAGCGAGTAAACATATTGTCCAATTTACTCCGCACAATGATGATTATACTTATGTACATCATGTAGTTGAGAAAGATTGGATTGTTGGTTTAAGTCCAAGTTTAAGAAATGATTTAGGTTACCTCGCTAGCGCCTTAACAAGCTATGATAATTTTAATGTCATGATTAATAATGTTATAATATATATATTTATATATATATATATATATATATATATATATTAATAATGTTATAATTAAAATGTGATGGATCAACCATCGCCACCATGAGGAGCTTCAGTGCTTCCGATGGAAAGAGGCCATCTTTCATGAAACTCTTTTGATCTTTTGGAATTGTAAAGGTAAGAAGCTTTGTATGCTGAACGGGGTAAATGGCATTTTGGCGGTTAAGACCTTCAGCATGTCCTCTAATGACACTTGGATTCGGTACTACTCGACGAATGTAAAGTGAAATATCTTCCACATGAATTCTAAAATTGTCAACTTTAGCAAATGCATTCAGCGCAAATTCAGGCTTATTCAATGTCAGCTTGAGTCGCATGCTGGTACTACAGAGTAAAAACTTTGACTGTCTAAAGAAGTCTAAATTCAGCGGACCATATAGCTGACATACTTTACTATCTTTAATCATAGCAGATCGCTTTACAAAGCCACTGTTTGTTTCAACATCAAATTTTCCTGCTTCATCTCTATACCATCCCATGGCTTCCATATGACTTTTTTGTGCTGCTGGATGAAACTGTGATACATGATTGAAATATGATTTATAGGGATAATCGCTTTGACCACCTTCCACCTGCTGCTCTCCAATCGTTAGAGAAACATCGCGAAGTAATGTAGTCAATGGTAAATTGTTCAGTCCAACTTAATGTGCATCGTCAATAGCAGTTCCATCTGCTTGCTGAATTCTAAACCTCAAATCAAGCATCGCATAACTCAAATCTATGTAGTCATCACTACCACCAGGAATAACAAATTCAATGGGGCCAGCATTCTCAGCTGTTCGAGGATGATAATCTACAATACTTGAACTAAGAATATCTGTCTGTATGGCTTGTTGATCAAACAAACAAAAACCGGAAGTTTTACACTCCATGATTAGAAGTTATGGCAGCGTCGTCGTTTAGCGCCTGATGAATGATTAGAGCCTCTGCGACGTTTGCGTGAATGCCTTTTGACTGAAGATCGCACCTTACCAGCTCCGCGATGTTTCCTCCTTCCTTTATTTATTCGTTTAGGTGATTTCTTTCCTTGAGTAACACCAGCAAAGGTCTGCTTCAATGTTTTTAAACCGCGTTCCTTCCCACGATTCAACAAACTGCTCTTAAAACTTCTACCTCTGGAAAGATCACTAGCAACATCACCAGCAAAGCCAACGGCATTACTTAAAACATTTCGTTTTAAAGATCTACCGACATTGGATATGAGAGGTGCTACAACAGATTTCAGTGCACCAAGTATGCTACCTCCACGTTGGCGGCGAGCGCCGATGTAAATTTGTCCTCCACCACTTACATAGGAGGGTCGTGAATAAAATGAGGCAGTTGGATTCATAGCTCAAACCCTAAACATTGTTAGTTACAACTTTGCATGAATCACTGTCGATCACTTAGATGAAAGATGTCGGCACGACGCATCCAAGAGTTCATACTTGAAGGATAACCAGTCCACTTAACAAGACACCATTCTTCACCTTGCCGTTTTTTACATCGAATGATTTTCTCTACCAAATATGTTTCACTTTCAGTGACTACCTCAATCTCATCGCGGTAAAAGCTACCCTCAATTTCTTCATTATCGTAATCTTTCAACTTGTAGGTGGTCGGAGAGTCTTTTTGATTAATCCTTGATACTGTAAATACCTCCTCTGTCCAATTCGGAAGGTACCCTTTAGCAAAAACACTTTTCACTTTTGAGATACGAACTTTATCACCAATTTTCACATCACTTTTCACATGAGTGTGTTTACGTTGGAATGATTCGCGCACTTTATCTACATTGTCAGCATTTACATCTACTGGTCTGAGTCCAATAGAACGATGGATAGAGTGATTGTAGGCATGGAGTGTATCTTGTAGAACCTTTGTCCAATTTTGTGTCAAGTTGGCAGTAAAATGTCGCCACAAGCGATTTTTTAATGTGCGATTACAACGTTCAACGAGTGCAGCTTTATAAGCACTCTTTACACTAAACAACTCAATGTCATGCCTCTCAAATAATCTTGTCACATGCTGATTTTCAAACTCTTTTCCTTGATCACTCTGAATTCTTTTTGGAATGCGACCTTCTCGAAAAATTGTTTGGAATGCTTTTGCTACTCCTTTCCCTTCTTTAGTTTTTAAAGGTTGAGCCCACGCATAACGCGAGAAAATATCAATGACGGTTAAAATAAAATTATTGCCCGAGTTATGTTTTGAAATGGAGGCAACATCACACAAATCTGCTTGCCACTGTTCATCGATGTCATGAACAATATAATGGCGGGTGCGGTACTTCTTTTTCGCTTGTTTGTGGAGTGTATAGGTAGCCTGACCCTTTAACCATCGTTTCACTTGTGATTGTGGAAGACCACTCGCTTTTGATAATTTCTTGATAGATGCAAATCCTGCCGGATGTTTTACATCATAATAGATTGACTTCAAACGTTCAGTCGATGACGACTGACTCTTTTTTCTCCTTCTCATCTTTTTGTTTTCTTACCTTTCTACATTTACAACAACTGCAGCATTTAGCTTTAGCGGTTTTGCGATCGTGTTCACATTGCTTAGGGGTTTCATTGTGAGAGCTGGCGCAGCAAGTGCAAGTGACAACGACATTCACCTCTGGCGGCTCATTACATGGCAAGCAACACATCTGCTTCATATTAATAGTCTGAGAACATGTATTTCCTGGGAGGAGCTGTTTTACGTTTTCCTTTTACTAGTTTTAGTGGCGATGTAGATCTACGTCGAGTTCTTCCTCTTGTTTGCTTAGTGAGTGTGGGAGGGGATGTACAGTACTGTGGAATAGTTTGGAATAATTGATAGATAGCATTGTTGCTTTGAATACAGTCATTCTTTCGATTGAAATCTGCCTCAAATCTAAGCAGCAATCGAATGCATTATTGCTATCATCCGATTGGTCTCATAGTGATATCCAATAAATTATGTGGCTAATGAAATATTGCTTCAACGCCGATCAAGCTGTATAATAGCCACACAGATGCTGATGATTCACATCGAAGCCATGGGTAAGGCGAGGCAGTTATCTAAGATTGACAAGATCCGGATAGTGAATTTTGTGAAAACTGGAATGTCGCAAAGTGAGGTTGCAGTCTTGTTTAAGATATCACAATCAGTCGTGTCTAAAACCATGAAACGTGTTCAACACAATGTGTCATTGTCTCCCAAGAAGCGCTCTGGACGCCAGCGAGTGACTTCAGAGAGGACCGATCGACGAGTTGTTCATTTAGTCAAGACTGTGTCAAACATAACGTCTGCTGAAATCAAGAAATCGTTTCCTGGCATTTTGGATAACGTGGATTCAAGCAGCATACGTACACGTCTGACTCGACACTATGGGTTACGTGCACGCAAACCCTTACGGAAGCCGCTGATAACACCATCGATGCGTCAGAAAATGTTGAACATCTGCCGAAAATACATGCACTGGACCTCACAGCAGTGGGCCAAGGTCATGTTCTCGGACGAAAGCATGTTTCGACAGTTTTCTAACCCAACAAAGTTCGTTCGTCGGCCATCTGACTCATATCCTTGTGATCCCAAGTACACGGTTCCATCAGTGAAGCATTCGCCAGGTGTAATGGTCTGGGGAGCCTTCTCAGCAGCTGGTCGTGCAGGTCTCTATTTCATACCCAAAGGTTGTATGATGAACGCACAGCGTTATCAACAAGTTCTGGATGAACATCTCATTAATTTCATGACGATTCAGGGTTGCACAGTGTTTCAGCAGGACTCGGCCCCGTGCCATACAGCGAAGACAACAAAGAAATGGTTTCTGGACAACCATGTACAGGTGTTGCATTGGCCGGGAAACAGTCCCGACTTAAATCCAATAGAGAATTTATGGTTGCTACTCAAAAAGAAGGTCTGCACAAGAAATTCATCAAACTTGGAGTAACTTAAGTCAAACATTTGGCAAGTTTGGTGCACTGAAATAACTGAAGATCTGTATAGATCACTGATAGAATCAATGACACGGAGACTTTTAGAAGTGATAAAAAACAACAAAAGATGTCCCATTAAATACTGATGTGATACATGTAATTCCATGTAATGCATGCTGAACTATCACTATGGGATAACGAAATATGAAATGTGATGTTATGTGGCCGACTTTTATCTATAAAACTAAATATTATCTTCGAATTGATAAACTCTAACAATTATTCTAAACTTTTCCACAGTACTGTAGCAGGTGACGTCTTAAACCAATTTGTTGGCATTTTCATCGTCTGAAGCATTGGAGCAGTAGCCACTGTTGAATCAAGTTCTTTCAATGTCTCATTATTCAAAGCAAATTTTGGTACATTATGCTTTTTCAATAGTTTAAGAAAGTATGACCAACCAGGTGGAACATAGCCCTGACGGCGCTTTCTACGTGTCGCATACTGAATCAAGTCTTCATAACGTGAAGCATCAATCACTTTATTTTCATCTGTAATGATTTCTCCTCTATCATTTACATTTAGATGGGGTTCAATACTGTTGAAAAGAGATATGGCATGTGCGGGAGATGCTAAAGGTGTAGCAGTCGATACAGAGTCACGCATCTTATTCTTCAAGTTTTTCAATTGCTCAACAGTTTCCGATTGTAATAATACAGCACGATGTGGATGTTTGATGTGAACATTTTGCTGATAATCTATTTCTTTCCTATACATTTGATTTGCAAGAGGTTGCTTTACTTGCTGCATGGCAGTCAATTGTACATATTCATCCTGAGGAATAACAATCATGCGAGAATAAGAACTCATAGTTTGTAGATAATCATGGGAGTTTTCAAAATATCACTTCGAAATCTAAATTCTTCCGGACACTCTTGCGTAAAGTCAATGAATAAGTAACCGTATGGTTTTTCAGTAGCTGCTTGAAAAATTTCAATTAAGGCTTTTGATCCTCTGGGTGCAACTTGTCGCGCTAAAATTTCAAATTGACTTTTATCTCGCGGATTCTTGAAAATAGCATAATAGTGTGTATTCAGGTTTCGTGTACGAGCTTCTTTTCCATCAGGAAACAAATTTTGTGTGATATAGATGATAAAACACCTTTTATGATGTGCTGCACGAGTGAACATATCTGTAACATCTTTGGAATTCTTACTTTCTTTTAATAAATCATCCAATACAACAACATCATTAGACTGAAGTTTATCCACTGGAATAATTCCTTCATGTCGAATAAAGTTGCGACTTTGCAATTCCTGAAACAGGGACGGTTGATAAATACCATAACACCAAATCACTCGATTGATAGGTTCCTTAAACAACTCCCTTCTTTTATCCAATAAATTCAGCGTGAAAACAGTTTTACCTGCATGAGATGGACCTGATACAGTCAGAACTTTATCACATTGAAGTCTGAAATCCATTTTATTACTTTGAGATTCAACATTTGCATAATTAACGCTTAGAGCCAAAGATATTACCCAATAGGTTGCCCACGGCAGGAGCTATCATTGGAAGTATTGCTGAAAGGAAACCGCCCTTTTGTGTTAGAGTTTTCCTCTTTCTTTGAAGGGTGACTTTAGGATTGGAGATGAAACGCAATTTCGTAGCATGTCGCTTAAGTAACTTTCGTTGTTTTGGCGCTAATTTCTTCGTCCTCAACTTCCTCACATGAGAAATAATTTCACAAATGAATTTATCGTTAGCATGTCGTATAGCATTGTATCGCTGATTTGCTTTCATTCGTCGGAGAGCTTGAATGGCTGAAGAAAACTTTTGACTTTTACGTTTTGTCATTTTACGTTTCGCCATTTTCCGTGTTAGTCTTTGCTAAAACCTATCTTTACCACATTTGCATAGGTACTAACTATTGCGACATAAGTGACACTCGAAATGAGCAATATCACAGTGGTTACATTGGCAAAGTTGAATGCAATTACGTATGAAACAGCGTTGACAAAAAGCATGCTTACATCTCTTGAAGATGCGCTTTTCATTTCCATCCTTTCGCTTACATACATCGCAACACATAGTTTCACCGTTACTGATGTCTATAGCAAGTCTTTTTGAAGATATGAATTTGCTAGCCTTTTCTAAATAATAGACGCATGTACAGAAGGAATATACTTCGAGAGTGAGCAGACATAGCTCGAAAACCAGTTGTGCTACAATCAAGTACCACTGCATTTTCAATTTTTCTTTATGGAAAGTTGAATGTGAATATCTGAAATCGCTTCAATCACTAGACTGCTACCATGATGGTTAAATGCGTTAAGACGTTCAGCAATTTTTATCATATGTCTTTTAAAAAATTCTTCGGGGTGATCTACCACTTCCATTGAATAAGAAGCAAAATGGAAAGAGCGACTTTCCACCTCTTCCTTTCCAAAATGACTAAACTTAATTTTCGCAACTAATCGCGCCATGATAATGCTATCAGAGAATGTATTCATTAACTGTAGAAATAGAGTGCTAGCATCATCGACCACTGCTTCGATGTCGGTCTCATCTTTATGAAAATTTATCACATAATCTTGAACAGCTCCTTTTAAACTTTGCCTATAAAAATGTAATGTTCCGCAGTCGTTTGAGAAAGACATGATCGCCCTTTATCTAACCCATCCATTGCATGAAAACAACTCTTCTCATAGTAACATTTATTGAATAACGGTAACAAGCATGCATTATAAATCAATGGTTTGAAAGAGATAAAATAGATACAGCTGGTAACTATCATACAGCGAGCAATGATAACCATACAGGACTTTGGCAGTGTTGAGGTAAGGAGGAAAGAAGCATTGGTTATGAACGTAGCTACTACAACGAACAGACAAAATAGGAACACACAAATCCTTAAAACGTTTCGTGACTTCATGGTAGTGTTGATTCACTCTACTATCCCAAGGCGGGAGCAAAATATCATCAATGATTAGATTGGGAAATACTTTCCTCTCCTTACCAGGATTATTACAAAAGATGCGTATAACATTGAAAGTAGCTAACCATCGTTTAAAGTCAATAAGAAGAGCACTCTCACAAGAAAAGCCATAGTCTTGCAAATATTTCAGATTAAGTCCATGAATGTGTTTTCTCGCCCATTGATCAACATTGGGATCGCAGTTGGCATGTTGATGATAGACACTAACAATCTGATATGACCAATTGTTCATAGCAATAGCACTGAGCTCCTGTACAGGTTCACCCTCACAATCCATAAAAATGATGATAGAAGCCTAAAACGGAAATTACACATCTAAGGAAACGTTCTATAACATATTACAAAATGAAGAATTACATCGATGCTTTTCACGACAAAATACGCAAATGATATGATGGCAACGAAGAAGTAAAATGTATCTAATAAGACCACGTCTACGACACTCAAAGCACATAAGCGAATTGTCATAGGGTAGAGTTAGGAAAGGACTAGTAATTCTCCTTCTTTGATTTGCGTTTTGATGCAGCATTCTTCTCCGACTTGCGCTTCTTACCACTGCTGTTAAGGATTTGATCAATTATGTCATCCACGTTGGGTGGTTTTGGAATATATAGGATGGATTCCATATGCATGGAGAGAGAGGCTATTTTATTATCCTTGTGTCGACCATAATATAGCCCATTCACTTTGAAAAGGATATCCCAAGTACCTTCTCCGAGCTCATCACATCTGATGGGTATTGAATGATCTCCATCCTTCTTATAGTAAGTACACCAATGTGATACTGGTAGGCAAATGTGATTACCATCCCAAATCTTTCTACAGGGAGTATCCTTGTCATCTCTCGCCTTCCACTCTTGAGCAAGAGGAGTAGGAATGTCCATATTTAATGTCACATACTCCTCAATAATATCAAGTTGGTGGCGAATGTACGGACTCACGGGGATCAGTATGTAGTCCCCATACTGATTGCGCATTATCTTGACATCCGTGGAAGGGAGCATTCCCGTTTGGAGTACTACGCTATGATCGTCATAACGCAAGACTTGTTTAAATTTACGCTGTAGCGGTGTAGGATTATGTACGTTGGTTGTTTCTTCCACTGCCCTCAGTTGTAGATGATCTGATCGTAGCGAACCTTGTAACGTTTGACCGCCATTTTGTCCTACTAGTGTAGCAGATGGAGTAGATGCCTGAAAATGAAAAAGATTGTATTAAGTTTACGTTCAAGGGAGGAGAGGGAGGAAAGTAGCGACTTACCATTTTAGTTGGATAATAGAATAGGGAACTAGAGAGAGAGAGAGAAAATGTGCGTCCGTCACTCGTGCGATTCAACGATGGAATGATTCTCACTGTGGAAGGCTCGCTATTTATATAGAAATGCTTGATTCTCATTGGATGATGATCCTCATTGGACAATAACATCAAGCTGATTCCAAATCTGAAATCCGTTTTCCAATCCGATGCTTCGTTTTGAAGCTACAGCCCAAAACGTCCCAAATTCTAACTCTGTCGTTTTTCGCCAATGTCCCAAAATCTTAAATGGCGTCTCACATCTAAACGAAGACAGATATGAACAAGCCGATTCTTTCACTGAATTTGTCTCACTCTTAGCTTTCAAATGACACCTCAGTCGACAAAATCCGTCCACTGAAGCCAAGATCGAAGCGACCTCTCCCGAGGGGGGGGACGTCAGCGAAAATTTTTCTCTCCGATTGCGTTCAAATTCACCATACCGATGCAGAATTTCACGCTGAATCCGAATCTGGCCTCCGTTTTCTCATCCGATGGTTCGTTTTGGCGCTACACACCAAAACGTCCCAAATTCTAACTCAGTCGTTTTTCGCCAATCTCCCAAAATCTTAAATGGCGTCTCACATCTAAACGAAGACAGATATGAACAAGCCGATTCTTTCACTGAATTTGTCTCACTCTTAGCTTTCAAACGAGCTATGGCACGACAAAATCCGTCCACTAGAAGCAAAGTTGGAAGGTCGGTGCAGAGGGGAGGGACGTCAGCGAAAATTTTTCTCTCCGATTGCGTTCAAATTCACCATACCGATGCAGAATTTCACGCTGAATCCGAATCTGGCCTCCGTTTTCTCATCCGATGGTTCGTTTTGGCGCTACACACCAAAACGTCCCAAATTCTAACACTGTCGTTTTTCGCCAATGTCCCAAAATCTTAAATGGCGTCTCACATCTAAACGAAGACAGATATGAACAAGCCGATTCTTTCACTGAATTTGTCTCACTCTTAGCTTTCAAACGAGCTATGGCACGACAAAATCCGTCCACTAGAAGCAAAGTTGGAAGGTCGGTGCAGAGGGGGGGGGGACGTCAGCGAAAATTTTTCTCTCCGATTGCGTTCAAATTCACCATACCGATGCAGAATTTCACGCTGAATCCGAATCTGGTCTCCGTTTTCACATCCGAGCACTCCTTCCACTCGAAACAGCCCATTTTACAACCCAACATTCAGCAGATTGCACGAAAAATATCACACACTATAGCCTCAAGACAAATCCTGGCGACCGCCCAAGTCCACCACGACACTCTGTCGTTCCAGAGGGGGGGAGTCAGCGAACATTTTGTGAACGTGAACCAACCTGGCCGGCACACCACGACAGACCACAACCTCTGTCGTTCCAGAGGGGGGGCGCGCCGGTCGAGTGTTTGCCGTTTGCTTACTACTGCCCGTTTTTATCAGCTCTGTATTAAGGTTCGGTTTCGCTAGTCCTCGGATGAAACCAACATAGATACATTTCCATGATAATACATAATAATAATAATTGATTAGATTTTATATATATAATAATAGATTTTTACATCCTTAGATATAGGCCTACATCTAAATAAAAATGAATTTTCAGACCCGGCCTGTTTCTATCAAAAATCATCAGGCCCAAGGCTGGCCTGATCCTTGGGTTGACCGGTGCACTTGCATGCCTGTCTCTCCAATACATGTAGGCCTACTTACCTTTTGGTCAAATAGGTATTAATAATGTTATGCAGATATCAATCAATGATTTATGCAACTTATATGCACATGCACAACGAATGGAATGCGTTTGTATTTGATCCCAAATATCTATTGCGGTTACATAAATTACATACGATTGTCCTAATACAGTAAGGCTGAGTATTATTTCGGAAATGAGAGTGATTCATAGATGACAGATCTTTTCGTTATCATTCTGGTTGTCAGACATCCATCTGAATTTACAAGAGTTTGATCACAATCATGCTTATCAGGAAGGAAAATTTAAAAATCAGACTGTCACTATTGTTCATTCACTCCCACTACAAAAAGATACGTCGGTCCGACGTCGAAAACGAACTCGTTCCGAGGAACAGAATGTCCGCATGGCCGATGGTCGGTACGACGTCAGAAACCGAAACCTCATTATAAAAAAGACACCCTAGGCCTCCTATCTGCTATTTCACAAGTAGGATGTCTATGGAATTACATGAAAACGTCAGTTGATCAGGAATTAAGTGTTATATATTTTCCTTTCCCTTTCTGAAGCTTGTTTGAGTAATCAATATCATCACAATCATATCCGCACGTCTTCATGTCTTCAATGTCTTGCTACAATTAACTCAATCAAAAAAGCCATTTTTATCATAATTTCTGCTTAAATTCAAAGAAATGAGGTCAGAATTAGCATGTTAAAGGTCAAAAAAATTTCCCGACCTTTTTCCGACGTCTTTCCGACGAATCTTTTTGTAGTGGGCTATAGACATAATTTTCGCATAAATTACTGTTCCTACTTCGAATCACCATGTCAACCTCGACCCGGACAGTTAGGGATGTCATAGCAGATATGATTTTTCGCCGATGCATAAGTTGTATGAATCATGCACATCGGACCGCGTGACCGACGGTTTCTGAAAATGTTTCTAACTATTTGTAGCTAATTTATATGGGAATCCAATGAATTGCTTCATTAAATGCCAGCTTAAAGAAAATGATTCAACCTTCAGGTCACGAATGGACTTTGTGAAGGCTTATGACTTCAATATTAATAAATGTCGAAAGATATAAGTAGCGAATGCATTATATAAGATAGTGCAATTTTACTCGTAGTGTGTAGGCCTATTTGTAGTCCACTTTCTTCTGCACTGTAAGTCCTTCAGCATCTTTAGTACAATATTGAACATGCACAATCGCGAGAGAAGTCTCATTGACAATACAAAATACATCCATCAGTTAAATACATGCAGGGCAAAAAAAATATTCAGATATATTGTCGAACAATGTGTCAAGGAAAAAATACGAAGTAAGCGTATAGTATTATAATATCATAATAGTAAACCTGCTACATTATAGCATCAAACTTTTAGTCCTTAGATGTACATAGCTTTTGCATGGCAACTGGAACTTTATTTTCAACCGAAGAACCGAATTCATTGTATTAAATCAAATATATATATATATATATATATATATATATATATATATATATATATATATATAGAGAGAGAGAGAGAGAGAGAGAGAGAGAGAGAGAGATAGAGAGTATAGTGACGCTAAAGCCTCATTTGCTAATCGACTTGAAATGCGAATGACTACATGCTAAATTAATTCCGGAAACCTTGGTTAAAATCTCGGATTTCAAGATGAAAGAAAGACATCGAACCACTTTTCTTGTTTGGCACATGGAACACTGTTTTTAGGCCATATGTTGGTAATAATTGTAACGGACTGAAGACATTGCCTTCAGCTGGACGCTGAATTTCTTAACCGTTTTCATCCCACATGCAGAAAAATCATTCTAAAAACAATTCCTTTTAGCTGAATAATGCTTGATCAGCTACTATTGTGTGTACAAAATTTCATTGACATAGATATCGGTTTTCATGTATTTCAAACATGTTCCCAAATGGGAACGTTGGGAGGATTCAGTATCAAGAATGAGAAAAATCCACCAGCGTCATTTTGCGTAATTCATCAATAAGCGTTGAATGTCGGCACTATTGATGGCTATTGACAAATGAATCTGCTTCTCTTTTTCATGTTATCCATAGGTAGCCTTGCATGAGAATGACCGGGGACTAATGGATCTCTTTTCTAGTCGTTCCTGTATCAATTGAAGTAAAGAACAAAGAACCATAGAAAGCAGCTATTTATGGGAGAGTTTGGCTGCATGCCTCTTGCAAGGCTATCGATGTCATGACGTTGAGGCTCTGACGTCAGGTTACCATAGAATTCTATCCTTCATGAATTAGCTCGTTCAATGGACATGGATATAGATCCATGATGGGTGCATTCTTCCAATTTCAGACCTCACTTGATACTTCTGTTTACTCACTCTCACGCTTACAGTGATATTGTCTGTATTCTGTATTCCAAGAATCAGATTCACATTTACTGGTATATCACTGTGTTATGAAGTTGCTAACAGTGGAGCAAGCCGTTGCGCTTATTTCTGAGGATAGTGATGACGATATTTTACCGACTATCGCAATATTGCCGAATGATGAGAGAGGAGACGTTGAATCTGAAACAGAAGATATTTGTGAAGAAGTTCTCCAACCAACCAGTGAGACAGAAAATGCGACAGGAATATTTGAAGTAATCCAAGCCAGTGAAGATGATGAACTAGTAATACCTCCCCCTGCAAAGCGTCAGCGAATTTGGAAAAAATCAGATCATTCTAGTGACTTTCCTGATATTGATGCTGCAGATCCTTTGGATATACTTTACGCTCACAATGCAGCTTTATCGCCTTTCGCATTGTTTAGGCTTTATGCTGATGACAATTTTATCTTTCATTTGGTCAACGAAACTAATAGATACGCTCATGAAGTCATAAGCTTCTCGACAACAAATCTCGAAATGGAACAGTTTCTGGGCATTTTATTATATTCTGGATATGTCAGACTTCCTCAAGAGAGAGGCTTGGAGTACGTCGGAAGACTTTTCATTACCATTCGTCGCTTCATCTATGGTGCGTAATAGATTTCAGCTGTTGAAAAAATACCTCCACTTATCAGATAACAATGATCTCGGTCCTTCCAAATGCGCAAAAATTGTGCCCATCTATGATCTGATGAACAAAAATCTCCGACAATTTGGTGTGCTTTCACAAAATTTATCCATTGACGAGTCAATGGTGCCCTACTACGGGCATCACTCAACCAAATAATTCATACGAGGTAAGCCTATTCGCTTCGGTTATAAGCTCTGGGCGCTCTATTCCTCTGACGGCTATCCGTACCACTTGGAAATATACATAGGGAAAAGTGAAGAGAGGGTTGCACCGTTGGGTGAAAGTGTTGTTTTGAAATTGGCTAATCTTGTAGAAAATCCCTATGAGAAGGAGCTATACTTTGATAATTTTTTTACCTCCTATTCTACTCTAGATCGTTTGGCGGAACTTGGAATCCGAGCCACTGGAACGATCAGATCAAACAGGACCAATAAATGCCCACTGTCGAAGGAGGCACTAAGTAAAAAGGAAAGAGGATCGTATGATTATTCGTCGGATGGGAAAATAATGGTATGCTCTTGGAAAGACAGTGCAACGGTTATGTTTGCCACAAACTTTGATACCGTCTTTCCAATTCGGCATTGTCAGAGGTACTCTTTCAAAGAAAGAAAACGAATAGTAGTCACGCAGCCAAAACTCGTTGACTCATATAATAAGAAAATGGGAGGCGTCGATGTCTTCGACTAACTTTTGGGATCATACCGCCCGAGCGGCCCGACTATCAGAGGCAAAAAATGGTGGTATAATCTTTTTATAAATTCCATCAATACTTTATGCGTGGCAAGCTGGAAAATGTACAATTATCTTCACCCTGACAGTCCAATTACCCACATTGAGTTCGTAAGACAAGTCACTGTTTCTCTACTGAAAAGCCAAAAGGTTCCTCGAAACAGATTGGGTGGCCCAACGGCGCGTGTGGTCACTGAAGTCCAAAAAGACCAAACCGGGCATTTTGTAGTTTCTGCGTCCCAGGGACGATGCGTACTTTGCAAATCAAACACAAGAAAGATGTGTGGGAAGTGTCGGAAAAGACTACACATAAATTGCTTTCTCACTTATCACACATAGGTATCTTGGGTTTTATCCCAACGTTCCCAAATGGGAACATGGGTAGAAACTTACACGTAATTTTGTAATTCCATGATAAATTATAGAATTTTTATGATGAAGTGGTGATGTAAGGTCTATTGGTGTTTCGCAGGATGATGTTTAGCTTGAATAGATGGACTTTGGCACATGACTGAGTTTTCAAAAAATTGCTTATTTTCGTGGAAAAAATTGTAAAATATAAATTCAATTCTAAACGTGACGGAAGTGAATTATTGCACGAATTCACTGAAAATAAAAATGATTCATCTATGACGATAATTTCGTCAAGGAATCCTAATTAAAAAATTAGATATAACATGAGCTCCTCAAATGCATGTTCCCAAATGGGAACGTTGGGATGATAACGGTTAATGCTTGTTTTTCTAAATCGAATATTTTATGCCTGTTCAAATGTTTGTATGTCTCTTAGTTAACAGACAACGAAAAGGTTTTGATTTGTTGGGTCTATCAAGATCATAGAATTACATGTAAATTGTCATTGTACATATTGTGCTATTTAAAGCTGGAAACGGTGAGTCTTAGGCATATTTGTAACTCCCTATGATGTGAAATTTTCTTGATGATAAAATGTAGCTGATTTACTTATGAGCGTGAAATGATGTGTCTTGTATTCTTTATTGCAGTTTCACGTCGCATCTAAGAAATACAATTCTAGTGCATCAGTTGAGCTGTTTTCAACTTACTAGTGCAAATTGGACGTATGCCGTCACAATAATGCAATATTGTCGTAACTGTACCGGTAAATGGCGTTCGCGGACGATATCAGATTTAGCGTACTCGGATGGTTTCCCATTTCATTTATCGGTACTCTTTTAGCGTCGGGAAAAGAAATGACAGTATTTTGAGGATGTTGCGTAACTTCATAGCGTCTTTAGGGAAGGAGAATGTGCAACAGGTAGCTGATAAATGAATGTACGTTACAATAGCGTGGGATACACATGGTAGTGATAAGTCTTAAACACTCAAGATCTTCAGGCTGGTCTGACTTTCTCGCAGACTCTCAGAAAGTCAGGAAGCTGAACACAAACCGGCTATTGCGTAATTACTAAGTGCAATGTGATAAGGAAGAAGAAACTGAAATTTTGTTAGATGTTAGCCGTCAACCACCCCATAATTGATCATGTAATTCATAGACTTCATAAGTCACGAAGAAGGAAAAATAATCACCATTTTACATCCTACATCACTATCAGTCAATAATAGTTCTCGAGCGAAGACATGTCCAGATTTGAATTTGTGAGTACCCAGCAGATAGAGGCAAGTATTGCCAATACAACACCTGTAAATACTCGCCGAACCACAAACTTTGCTGTGGCGTGTACGACGAATGGAGGAAATCACGAAACGAAGCATTTCCCAATGGACCTGTTCCGTCTTTGAATGACCTGGCATCAGGAAATTGTGAGACCTTTAACAAGACTTTGTCCCATTTCGTATTCGAAATTCGACGCAAGGACGGTAAGGAATATCCCGCCAACGGCATCTACGGAATATTGTGCGGAATAGTGCGATATTTCCGAGATGAGTGTGGCAGACCCGATCTTAACTTCATAAAGCCGGACGACGTAAAGTTCTTTTACTTGCGACGCTGCCTTAATCGACGCATGCAGGAGGTGTCTGAGAAAGGAGAGAATATGCATAAATGTCAAGCAGATCCCGTCTCACCAGACGATGAGAGAAATCTGTGGAATTCTGGTGCATTTGACATCAACAAAAGTGAGGGACTTCTGTCAGCTGTATATTATTATAACAGCAAAGTCTTCGGGTTGCGATCACGCGACGAGCATAGAACACTTACTATTGACCAGTTCACGTTTGGCGAAGACGCTGAGGGCAAGTTCGTCCATTTTGTCGGGAAAACCGACAAATCAAATAAAGGAGGTTTGCGTCATAGAAATGTGCCGCAGAAGAACATCAAACATTATGATAGTGAATCGTCTGTGGCCACTTATAGACATATGAAACTGTACCTTGAACGACTTCGCAATAGCGGCATATTTGATGGTGTGTTCTATCGTCGACCTCTGATAGAACTATCTAATCTTCCGCGGTTTGGTGTCAGCCCGATGGGAGTTCACGCAATCTCAAAGCTGTTGCCAAATGCTGCAATGAAGGCAGGTCTCACCTCAAACATTACCGGGCACTCTGGGAAGGTCACATGCGCGACGAACCTATATCAATTAAATATAGATGAACAATTAATTCGTGAGCGCACCGGACATCGCTCAGACGCAATTCGAGCCTATAAAAGAACCTCCTCATCTCAGCAGAAGACGATCAGCCATCTCGACTTTTCGATTGAGCCAACGTCAAGCAGGCATGTCAGACTTCAAAACTTGAAGGCCAAGTTTACTGTCAAAAACTTCGATACTGATGAATTTGACTTGTCTGTTGACTTCTAAGCATGAGTGCATTAGGGCCCTTCTTATGCGCATTCCTTCTCAGGTCCATACTCCCGGCTTGACTGTGAAGTCTTGTGTTTGTATTCACTCTTTATACAGAATTTTTCTTTAATATATTTCGCTCAATTTCTAGTAATACGATACTCTCCAGTTGTCATATTTTTTTTATTGATATGGACTAATTTTTTTGTGTGCTGGTACTGCACTCTTTGTCGTATCATTCTACTGATTTTGCTGTGTTTTGTATACTGTGCTATACTTGACTGTCATTTTTCGATTTATTTTGAATAGATATTTCTTCCTTTATGTGTTTTGTATTTTTTTGTCATTTTTCGATTCATTTTGACTAGATATCACGCACTGCACTATTTGCCTGTAATGTTGCATTCTACTGATTTGTATAAAATGTTTCATAAGTAGATACATGTATTTAATTTTTTGAGTCCATCTGCAAGCATATGTTCCTATTTTTACACGAATTTTTATGTTCGTAGCTGTACCGATAAATTTTTAATACTATTTCGCTTTTTTCGATTTTCTGGGTATGTCAGTGATAAATGTAGGGTTTTGATTAAAACGAAAATATCAACGGTTTGGTTTTTGTCATTATCGTTGTTTATTTCTTTCTGTATTTCTCATCATTAGAAATGCGAGGGTCTGGTATTATCAGGTTTAGCAAGCTTGAAAGCTGAAGGGTCTTTTGATATGACACTCACGGTACTTTATTTTCACTATCGACTGGTCACTTACTGATTCCTCTGGTCTTAGAATGAACTATTAGAAGAAATGTCAGTAGTAAGCAAGTGACAAACACTCGACCAGCGCCCCCCCCCTCTGGAACGGCAGAGTGTCGTGGTCGGCCGCCGTGGTGCTTCGGGTCTGAGTCCCCCCTCCCCCCCCCTCTGGAACGACAGAGTCTGTCGAGGTGTGCCGGCCAGGTGGGTTCACAACATGTTCGCTGACTCCCCCCCCCTCTGCAACGACAGAGTGTGAGACTCGGATGTGTTGGTCTCGTATGGGTTGACGTGACCGACCGCCTAGGTTGACGTGGCCGACCGCCTAGGTTGACGTGGGCGACCGTCTAGGTTGACGTGGGCGACCGTCTAGGTTGTCGTGGATGGTGAAATGGCTGCCAGATTCGGATTCAGCGTAAAATTCTGCATCGGTAGGGTGAGTTTCAAGGCAATTGGCGAGAAAAAATTTTTCTTCAAAATTTTAACAGAGTTAGAATTTGGGACGTTTTGGTGTGTAGCGCCCAAACGAAGCATCGGATGAGAAAACGGAGGCCAGATTCGGAATCTACGTGAAATTTTGGGTTAGGAAGGATGTTTCCAGCGAAATCGGAGAGAAAAAATTTTCGGCTGACGTCCCCCCCCCCTCTGGACAGCTTGCTTCGATTTTGGCTTCCAGTGGACGGATTTTGTCGTGCGATAGCTCGTTTGAAAGCTAAGAGTGAGACAAATTCAGTGAAACAATCGGCTTGTTCCTATCTGTCTTCATTCAAAAGTTAGAGCGGTTACAAGATTTTAGGTCGGAGCTCGCTCACCTGAAAAAATCCTAAGTGTCAGAGTGGCTTTGTATGGGTAAAAATTTGAAAATTTTCCAAAGTGTGGAATTTCGACCTGGGACCGTCACCAAAACATTTTTCATCAAATTTTGAAATTTCACTGACGTCCCCCCCCCTCTGGAACGGCAGAGTGTCGTGGTCGGCCGCCGTGGTGCTTCGGGTCTGAGTCCCCCCTCCCCCCCCTCTGGTCTGGAACGACAGAGTCTGTCGTGGTGTGCCGGCCAGGTGGGTTCACAACATGTTCGCTGACTCCCCCCCCCCTCTGCAACGACAGAGTGTGAGACTCGGATGTGTTGGTCTCGTATGGGTTGACGTGACCGACCGCCTAGGTTGACGTGGCCGACCGCCTAGGTTGACGTGGGCGACCGTCTAGGTTGACGTGGGCGACCGTCTAGGTTGTCGTGGATGGTGAAATGGCTGCCAGATTCGGATTCAGCGTAAAATTCTGCATCGGTAGGGTGAGTTTCAAGGCAATTGGCGAGAAAAAATTTTTCTTCAAAATTTTAACAGAGTTAGAATTTGGGACGTTTTGGTGTGTAGCGCCCAAACGAAGCATCGGATGAGAAAACGGAGGCCAGATTCGGAATCTACGTGAAATTTTGGGTTAGGAAGGATGTTTCCAGCGAAATCGGAGAGAAAAAATTTTCGGCTGACGTCCCCCCCCCCTCTGGACAGCTTGCTTCGATTTTGGCTTCCAGTGGACGGATTTTGTCGTGCGATAGCTCGTTTGAAAGCTAAGAGTGAGACAAATTCAGTGAAACAATCGGCTTGTTCCTATCTGTCTTCGTTTAGATGTGAGACGCCATTTAAGATTTTGGGACATTGGCGAAAAACGACAGAGTTAGATTTCGAATCAGCTTGATGTTATTGTCCAATGAGGATCATCATCCAATGAGAATCAAGCATTTCTTTATAAATAGCGAGCCTTCCACAGTGAGAATCATTCCATCGTTGAATCAGACGAGTGACGGACGCACATTTTCTCTCTCTCTAGTTCCCTGTTCTATTATCCAACTAAAATGGTAAGTCGCTACTTCCCTCCCTCTCCTCCCTTGAACGTAAACTTAATACAATCTTTTTTCATTTTCAGGCATCTACTCCATCTGCTGCACTAGTAGGACAAAATGGCGGTCAAACGTTACAAGGTTCGCTACGGTCAGATCATCTACAACTGAGGCCAGTGGAAGAAACATCCAAGGTACATAATCCTACACCGCTACAGCGTAAATTTAAACAAGCCTTGCGTTATGATGATCATAGCGTAGTACTCCAAACGGGAATGCTCCCTTCCACGGATGTCAAGATAATGCACAATCAGTATGGGGACTACATACTGATCCCCGTGAGTCCGTACATTCGCCACCAACTTGATATTATTGAGGAGTACGTGACATTAAATATGGACATTCCTACTCCTCTTGCTCAAGAGTGGAAGGCGAGAGATGACAAGGATACTCCCTATAGAAAGATTTGGGATGGTAATCACATTTGCCTACCGGTATCACATTGGTGTACTTACTATAAGAAGGAGGGAGATCATTCAATACCCATCAGATGTGATGAGCTCGGAGAAGGTACTTGGGATATCCTTTTCAAAGTGAATGGGCTATATTATGGTCGACACAAGGATAATAAAATAGCCTCTCTCTCCATGCATATGGAATCCATCCTATATATTCCGAAACCACCCAACGTGGACGACATAATTGATCAAATCCTTAACAGCAGTGGTACGAAGCGCAAGTCGGAGAAGAATGCTACATCAAAACGCAAATCAAAGAAGGAGAATTGCTAGTCCTTTCCTAACTCTACCCTATGACAATTCGCTTATGTGCTTTGAGTGTCGTAGACGTGGTCTTATTAGATACATTTTACTTCTTCGTTGCCATCATATCATTTGTGTATTTTGTCGTGAAAAGCATCGATGTAATTCTTCATTTTGTAATATGTTATAGAACGTTTCCTTAGATGTGTAAATTTCCGTTTTAGGCTTCTATCATCATTTTTATGGATTGTGAGGGTGAACCTGTACAGGAGCTCAGTGCTATTGCTATGAACAATTGGACATATCAGATTGTTAGTGTCTATCATCAACATGCCAACTGCGATCCCAATGTTGATCAATGGGCGAGAAAACACATTCATGGACTTAATCTGAAATATTTGCAAGACTATGGCTTTTCTTGTGAAAGTGCTCTTCTTATTGACTTTAAACGATGGTTAGCTGCTTTCAATGTTATACGCATCTTTTGTAATAATCCTGGTAAGGAGAGGAAAGTATTTCCCAATCTAATCATTGATGATATTTTGCTCCCGCCTTGGGATAGTAGAGTGAATCAACATTATCATGAAGTCACGAAACGTTTTAAGGATTTGTGTGTTCCTATTTTGTCTGTTCGTTGTAGTAGCTACGTTCATAACCAATGCTTCTTTCCTCCTTACCTCAACACTGCCAAAGTCCTGTATGGTTATCATTGCTCGCTGTATGATAGTTATCAGCTGTATCTATTTTATCTCTTTCAAACCATTGATTTATAATGCATGCTTGTTACCGTTATTCAATAAATGTTACTATGAGAAGAGTTGTTGTTTTCATGCAATGGATGGGTTAGTTAAAGGGCGATCATGTCTTTCTCAAACGACTGCGGAACATTACGTTTTCATAGGCAAAGTTTAAAAGGAGCTGTTCAAGATTATGTGATAAATTTTCATAAAGATGAGACCGACATCGAAGCCGTGGTAGATGATGCTAGCACTCTATTTCTAGAGTTAATGAATACATTCTCTGATAGCATTGTCATGGCGCGATTAGTATCGAAAATTAAGTTTAGTCATTTTGGAAAGGAAGAGGTGGAAAGTCGCTCTTTCCATTTTGCTTCTTATTCAATGGAAGTGGTAGATCACCCCGAAGAATTTTTTAAAAGACATATGATAAAAATTGCTGAACGTCTTAACGCATTTAACCATCATGGTAGCAGTCTAGTGATTGAAGCGATTTCAGATATTCACATTCAACTTTCCATAAAGAAAAATTGAAAATGCAGTGGTACTTGATTGTAGCACAACTGGTTTTCGAGCTATGTCTGCTCACTCTCGAAGTATATTCCTTCTGTACATGCGTCTATTATTTAGAAAAGGCTAGCAAATTCATATCTTCAAAAAGACTTGCTATAGACATCAGTAACGGTGAAACTATGTGTTGCGATGTATGTAAGCGAAAGGATGGAAATGAAAAGCGCATCTTCAAGAGATGTAAGCATGCTTTTTGTCAACGCTGTTTCATACGTAATTGCATTCAACTTTGCCAATGTAACCACTGTGACATTGCTCATTTCGAGTGTCACTTATGTCGCAATAGTTAGTACCTATGCAAATGTGGTAAAGATAGGTTTTAGCAAAGACTAACACGGAAAATGGCGAAACGTAAAATGACGAAACGTAAAAGTCAAAAGTTTTCTTCAGCCATTCAAGCTCTCCGACGAATGAAAGCAAATCAGCGATACAATGCTATACGACATGCTAACGATAAATTCATTTGTGAAATTATTTCTCATGTGAGGAAGTTGAGGACGAAGAAATTAGCGCCAAAACAACGAAAGTTACTTAAGCGATATGCTACGAAATTGCGTTTCATCTCCAATCCTAAAGTCGCCCTTCAAAGAAAGAGGAAAACTCTAACACAAAAGGGCGGTTTCCTTTCAGCAATACTTCCAATGATAGCTCCTGCCGTGGGCAACCTATTGGGAAATATCTTTGGCTCTAAGCGTTAATTATGCAAATATTGAGTCTCAAAGTAATAAAATGGATTTCAGACTTCAATGTGATAAAGTTCTGACTGTATCAGGTCCATCTCATGCAGGTAAAACTGTTTTCACGCTGAATTTATTGGATAAAAGAAGGGAGTTGTTTAAGGAACCTATCAATCGAGTGATTTGGTGTTATGGTATTTATCAACCGTCGCTGTTTCAGGAATTGCAAAGTCGCAACTTTATTCGACATGAAGGAATTATTCCAGTGGATAAACTTCAGTCTAATGATGTTGTTGTATTGGATGATTTATTAAAAGAAAGTAAGAATTCAAAAGATGTTACAGATATGTTCACTCGTGCAGCACATCATAAAAGGTGCTTTATCATCTATATCACACAAAATTTGTTTCCTGATGGAAAAGAAGCTCGTACACGAAACCTGAATACACACTATTATGCTATTTTCAAGAATCCGCGAGATAAAAGTCAATTTGAAATTTTAGCGCGACAAGTTGCACCCAGAGGATCAAAAGCCTTAATTGAAATTTTCCAAGCAGCTACTGAAAAACCATACGGTTACTTATTCATTGACTTTACGCAAGAGTGTCCGGAAGAATTTAGATTTCGAAGTGATATTTTGAAAACTCCCATGATTATCTACAAACTATGAGTTCTTATTCTCGCATGATTGTTATTCCTCAGGATGAATATGTACAATTGACTGCCATGCAGCAAGTAAAGCAACCTCTTGCAAATCAAATGTATAGGAAAGAAATAGATTATCAGCAAAATGTTCACATCAAAGATCCACATCGTGCTGTATTATTACAATCGGAAACTGTTGAGCAATTGAAAAACTTGAAGAATAAGATGCGTGACTCTGTATCGACTGCTACACCTTTAGCATCTCGCGCACATGCCATATCTCTTTTCAACAGTATTGAACCCCATCTCAATGTAAATGATAGAGGAGAAATCATTACAGATGAAAATAAAGTGATTGATGCTTCACGTTATGAAGACTTGATTCAGTATGCGACACGTAGAAAGCGCCGTCAGGGCTATGTTCCACCTGGTTGGTCATACTTTCTTAAACTATTGAAAAAGCATAATGTGCCAAAATTTGCTTTAAATAATGAGACATTGAAAGAACTTGATTCAACAGTGGCTACTACTCCAATGCTTCAGGCGATGAAAATGCCAACAAATTGGTTTAAGACGTCACCTGCTACATCCCCTCCCACACTCACTAAGCAAACAAGAGGAAGAACTCGACGTAGATCTACATCGCCACTAAAACTGGTAAAAGGAAAACGTAAAACAGCTCCTCCTAGGAAATACATGTTCTCAGACTATTAATATGAAGCAGATGTGTTGCTTGCCATGTAATGAGCCGCCAGAGGTGAATGTCGTTGTCACTTGCACTTGCTGCGCCAGCTCTCATAATGAAACCCCTAAGCAATGTGAACACGATCGCAAAACCGCTAAAGCTAAATGCTGCAGTTGTTGTAAATGTAGAAAGGCAAGGAAGAAAAAAGATGAGAAGGAGGAAAAAGAGTCAGCCGTCATCGACTGAACGTTTGAAGTCAATCTATTATGATGTAAAACATCCGGCAGGATTTGCATCTATCAAGAAATTATCAAAAGCGAGTGGTCTTCCACAATCACAAGTGAAACGATGGTTAAAGGGTCAGGCTACCTATACACTCCACAAACAAGCGAAAAAGAAGTACCGCACCCGCCATTATATTGTTCATGACATCGATGAACAGTGGCAAGCAGATTTGTGCGATGTTGCCTCCATTTCAAAACATAACTCGGGCAATAATTTTATTTTAACCGTCATTGATATTTTCTCGCGTTATGCGTGGGCTCAACCTTTAAAAACTAAAGAAGGGAAAGGAGTAGCAAAAGCATTCCAAACAATTTTTCGAGAAGGTCGCATTCCAAAAAGAATTCAGAGTGATCAAGGAAAAGAGTTTGAAAATCAGCATGTGACAAGATTATTTGAGAGGCATGACATTGAGTTGTTTAGTGTAAAGAGCGCTTATAAAGCTGCACTCGTTGAACGTTTTAATCGCACATTAAAAAATCGCTTGTGGCGACATTTTACTGCCAACTTGACACAAAATTGGACAAAGGTTCTACAAGATACACTCCATGCCTACAATCACTCTATCCATCGTTCTATTGGACTCAGACCAGTAGATGTAAATGCTAACAATGTAGATAAAGTGCGCGAATCATTCCAACGTAAACGCACTCATGTGAAAAGTGATGTGAAAATTGGCGATAAAGTTCGTATCTCAAAAGTGAAAAGTGTTTTTGCTAAAGGGTACCTTCCGAATTGGACAGAGGAGGTATTTACAGTATCAAGGATTAATCAAAAAGACTCTCCGACCACCTACAAGTTGAAAGATTACGATAATGAAGAAATTGAGGGTAGCTTTTACCGCGATGAGATTGAGGTAGTCACTGAAAGTGAAACATATTTGGTAGGATTTGCATCTATCAAGAAATTATCAAAAGCGAGTGGTCTTCCACAATCACAAGTGAAACGATGGTTAAAGGGTCAGGCTACCTATACACTCCACAAACAAGCGAAAAAGAAGTACCGCACCCGCCATTATATTGTTCATGACATCGATGAACAGTGGCAAGCAGATTTGTGCGATGTTGCCTCCATTTCAAAACATAACTCGGGCAATAATTTTATTTTAACCGTCATTGATATTTTCTCGCGTTATGCGTGGGCTCAACCTTTAAAAACTAAAGAAGGGAAAAGAGTAGCAAAAGCATTCCAAACAATTTTTCGAGAAGGTCGCATTCCAAAAAGAATTCAGAGTGATCAAGGAAAAGAGTTTGAAAATCAGCATGTGACAAGATTATTTGAGAGGCATGACATTGAGTTGTTTAGTGTAAAGAGCGCTTATAAAGCTGCACTCGTTGAACGTTTTAATCGCACATTAAAAAATCGCTTGTGGCGACATTTTACTGCCAACTTGACACAAAATTGGACAAAGGTTCTACAAGATACACTCCATGCCTACAATCACTCTATCCATCGTTCTATTGGACTCAGACCAGTAGATGTAAATGCTGACAATGTAGATAAAGTGCGCGAATCATTCCAACGTAAACGCACTCATGTAAAAAGTGATGTGAAAATTGGCGATAAAGTTCGTATCTCAAAAGTGAAAAGTGTTTTTGCTAAAGGGTACCTTCCGAATTGGACAGAGGAGGTATTTACAGTATCAAGGATTAATCAAAAAGACTCTCCGACCACCTACAAGTTGAAAGATTACGATAATGAAGAAATTGAGGGTAGCTTTTACCGCGATGAGATTGAGGTAGTCACTGAAAGTGAAACATATTTGGTAGAGAAAATCATTCGATGTAAAAAACGGCAAGGTGAAGAATGGTGTCTTGTTAAATGGGCTGGTTATCCTTCAAGTATGAACTCTTGGATGCGTCGTGCCGACATCTTTCATCTAAGTGATCGACAGTGATTCATGCAAAGTTGTAACTAACAATGTTTAGGGTTTGAGCTATGAATCCAACTGCCTCATTTTATTCACGACCCTCCTATGTAAGTGGCGGAGGACAAATTTACATCGGTGCTCGCCGCCAACGTGGAGGTAGCATACTTGGTGCACTGAAATCTGTTGTAGCACCTCTCATATCCAATGTCGGTAGATCTTTAAAACGAAATGTTTTAAGTAATGCCGTTGGCTTTGCTGGTGATGTTGCTAGTGATCTTTCCAGAGGTAGAAGTTTTAAGAGCAGTTTGTTGAATCGTGGGAAGGAACGCGGTTTAAAAACATTGAAGCAGACCATTGCTGGTGTTACTCAAGGAAAGAAATCACCTAAACGAATGAATAAAGGAAGGAGGAAACATCGCGGAGCTGGTAAGGTGCGATCTTCAGTCAAAAGGCATTCACGCAAACGTCGCAGAGGCTCTAATCATTCATCAGGCGCTAAACGACGACGCTGCTATAACTTCTAATCATGGAGTGTAAAACTTCCGGTTTTTGTTTGTTCGATCAACAAGCCATACAGACAGATATTCTTAGTTCAAGTATTGTAGATTATCATCCTCGAACAGCTGAGAATGCTGGCCCCATTGAATTTGTTATTCCTGGTGGTAGTGATGACTACATAGATTTGAGTTATGCGATGCTTGATTTGAGGTTTAGAATTCAGCAAGCAGATGGAACTGCTATTGACGATGCACATAAAGTTGGACTGAACAATTTACCATTGACTACATTACTTCGTGATGTTTCTCTAACGATTGGAGAGCAGCAAGTGGAAGGTGGTCAAAGCGATTATCCCTATAAATCATATTTCAATCATGTATCACAGTTTCATCCAGCAGCACAAAAAAGTCATATGGAAGCCATGGGATGGTACAGAGATGAAGCAGGAAAATTTGATGTTGAAACAAACAGTGGCTTTGTAAAGCGATCTGCTATGATTAAAGATAGTAGAGTATGTCAGCTATATGGTCCGCTGAATTTAGACTTCTTTAGACAGTCAAAGTTTTTACTGTGTAATACCAGCATGCGACTCAAGCTGACATTGAATAAGCCTGAATTTGCGCTGAATGCATTTGCTAAAGTTGACAATTTTAGAATTCATGTGGAAGATATTGCACTTTACATTCGTCGAGTAGTACCGAATCCAAGTGTCATTAGAGGGCATGCTGAAGGCCTTAACCGCCAAAATGCCATTTACCCCATTCAGCATACAAAGCTTCTCACCTTTACAATTCCGAAAGATCAAAAGAGTTTCATGAAAGATGGCCTCTTTCCATCGGAAGCACCGAAGCTCCTCATGGTGGCAATGGTTGAAAATGATGCATTTAATGGTAATATAAAGAAGAATCCTTTCAATTTTAAACACAATCAGTTAAGTGAAATTGCTTTACGTGTAAATGGTGTGAGTCATCCTGGTCCACCCTACAAACCAGATTTTGCTTCAGATCAATTTATGCGCAGTTATGTTGATTTTATGGATGTTTTTGGCTTTTACAATACGGATGACACCAACGGACTGACTATGAAAGAGTTTAAGAGTGGATATACTATTTATGCATTTGATTTAACTGCTGACAGCGATATTAGTGCACCCTATCGTCAAGCGAACGTGCCTCATAATATTCGTTTGGATTTGACGTTCAAAAGAACACTACCTGAGACGATCAATGTATTAATTTATGCAGTCTTCGATTCAAATATTGAAATTACAAAGTATCGTGACGTGATTCTTCAGTATAATCGTTAATGAGTTGGTTGACTGCTGACGATATTAAGACTAAAGTGCAGCGTAATGCAGACGAAGCGACGTTGAAAGCTTTCGATAATGTCTATTCACTCGATACCTTACCACCTGCAGTAAATCACTATCCCATCTTTATTGTGCTAAACACTCATTCACAGAATTTAGGCGGTGAGCATTGGAAAGCGATCTTTATTGGAGAAGACCGACGTGGTGAACTATTTGACTCTCTTGCTCAACCTCCAAATATACCAACACAGCAGTGGTTGAGAAAACATACGCGTCAATATCAGCGAAATGAACGCATACTACAACATCCACTTTCATCAACGTGTGGTGCTTTTATACTGTACTTCATCTTAAAACGTTTACATGTATCTCGATTTGCATCTATTATTCAAAACTTTTCATGTAATCCATCCTCTAATGAAAAAATGATTTGTAAGTTCTATCATGATTTGAAATAAAAACATCATGTTGGAAAAAATTGTTTTTTATTTTACAATCCGCTGGATACGTACATACTCAATGAGATAGTCTAGGATCATATTTGCTTGTTCATGAGATTTTAGTCCAGTAATGATCACTTTACTATTATGAAAGATTGCCACATGCACAGGCAACCAACAACTAATGAGAGCTGCAGGAAAAAGTTCGGGTTCATAACACAAACTGTAACTGCTGGTACGAATCTTCAAAAATGATAGACTGTCACTCAATTGAGTAGAGATCACCATATTGTCCACAGTCAGATTCGACATCACACACCTCTCCCTCTTCCATATCCGACGTAGTAGTCTTTGTAGCTCTAAGCGCATTGACTGCGCCGATGAATGAGAAAGGGCGCCGAGAATCTGTACAGTCCCATTTGGGAAGAGTTGAAGATTCCGTGAATTGTTCATCTTCACCACTAACATTTGAGGACGGCCCGGGTAATACTTGCTGTTTGGAAGCTGTTGGCGTAATGTTGTGAGATCGATTTTGGTGTAGAGTCTGAAGCGACGGAGAATGTTGACGATGGTGTAGCGATGGCGCTTCATGATGAAAGAATGAGTAAATTGAGCGATGTACCTTCCTTTTATACTTTTCCCAACTACCTTGATGAAATGTGAAGTTAGTATGAAGTTGGGAATGATAGAGTTGAATTCGCCGATTGTTGACGCGCAGCCAGATGCGATTTCCAATACGTGAATGTCTTTTCATATAGAAGTATTTCAAGTCCTTCATGATATGATGTAGAGATTGAAAATGACGATAAGATAAAGCAAACTGTCTTCTCACATTTCCAGTTGAATCTTTGAAATAGACGTTTCGATCATGATCCGTTTCAATACGTTGTAGGGAATCTAATTTCCAACTCATGGTGGGTGGTAATCATATCTGATTAAGATTTGCATAGTAGGGCGATGAACTCACGACGAATAAATGTCATGATGGAGCGATGTATGTATCTTCTATACTTCTCCCAATTGTATTTGCGAAATGAGAAACAGTTTGCGGAATGAGAATGGCAGATTTGAATTTCATTTCTGTAATGTTGAAGCCAAACTTGATCACCCAAGGAGATGAATCTTAATGTTTCAAAATATTCCAAATCCCTCATGATATCATTGAGGTTGACAAATTGTCGCCATGTTAATGTAATTCCTCTTGATGTATGACCATGAGAATTTTTGAAATGTACGTTTCCATCACGATCAACTCTGATATATTGTAGAGAGTCCAAAATCCAAGTCTTCATGATGTTATGCAAAGTTGCAGATTAGCAATATAAAAATGTCATTTTATCATATTTTGCTTAGCAATGCGGCTACAAAGAGATTTACTAGTAATCGAGCCGCACTCTTTTCTACTCCCATTGATCATGCACAACAGCTAAATGGGAATTGGGAAGTGGGTGTCACTCAACTTGTTTATAGCAACTGTGTCTATACTTTTGATCATGAGGTGATGACTATTAATATGAGGCGTACAGCTGCTTATCAATGTGAAAAGGGGTGCCGAGTATACATTCCACAGTGGTCAAAGAAAGATCTCTTATCATGTAAAAAGTTTATATATGATTTCTTGAATAAAGCGTGTAAACATATTGTCCAATTTACTCCGCACAATGATGATTATAATTATGTACATCATGTAGTTGAGAAAGATTGGATTGTTGGTTTAAGTCCAAGTTTAAGAAATGATTTAGGCTACCTCGCTAGCGCCTTAACAAGCTATGATAATTTTAACGTTAATTACCACATAAGTGGTCATAAACAGTTAATATATCGAGAGGAAGCTTATTATGTAGATCTTATTCCAAGAAATGAGAAGACGTTGGTGAAGAAGATTGTGATTAAGCCAAGAAAGACAAACATGACTCCTGAAACATTATTGAAGAAATTTAATTATCTCCTTCGAGTTGATGGTAAACAAGTGGCAACATTGACTTATATCAAATCATCTAATCATATTGCAATAAGCAAATTAAATGATGATGATCTAGTATTAGTTTGTTCAAAAGATTTTCATCAGTTCTTACGACATCGTTCTGCAGCTGTTCATGGAAAATCTGATATGCAACATTTACCATGTGAAAGGCCAAATCAATTTGATACAGAATGGGCCGTATCTTTATACAGAAAGTGTGTAGAGCCTTTTGGTGGTTTCTTACATGAAACAAGAGTGTTGATGCCTCGCATTATTACTTCGGTTAAATTGGTTGTAGATTATTTAAATGAAGTGATTAATGAGCAACATATTTCATTTTCTGAAAAAGAAGGTACTTTGTCTCTCACTATAAGTGGAAAAGGTATTGAACTAATTATGGATAAAACTCTAATGGACATTTTGGGTTTTGACCAAAATATCTTTAAAAGTGGTACTGTAACCAAAGCTAGCGCAGACATGTCGCTATCGCGTCGTATTAACTATTTTCAGATATATTCCAATATTGGTGAAGATGTACGTGTGGGAGATGTTGAAGCTCCATTGCTAGCAATGATACCATACCAGCCAAAGAGCTGCAGTATTTTATCTGAGCATACTTTCAAGAAAGTGCATTATACAAAGCTGAAATCAAACTACATCCCACAAATTGATATTGCCATTTATGACGATGCTGGTGCGTTGATTCCTTTTCATAAAGATGCTGTGACAAGTATCACACTCCATTTCCGAATGAAGAGTTAATGCAAACGTATGCTAATATATTTTTCCAATGTGAATAATATGGAAAGTGAAAATAAGGACTCGTTTCTAATCTACTTGCCCAGTAATGCTTCTATGAATAAATTTCCCAAAAATAAACCATCAGACTATCGAGTAGAATTAAATCGCCCACTGCATTTAGAAGGTGAATGGGAGGTTGGCGTTTCTAGTATTTGCTATGATAGCAATATTCAGAATGTGAATGATTTGGAAGAAATGATATTAACTCCTCGCACCCATGATGGAATAACGATGAATAATGCATTTCAGTTCCCATACAATTTAACATCAGATGGAAAGTGGAACTATGAATGGATTCAGATAAAATCAGATTCTTATGAGCCATTTGGGAATGAGAAAATTATTAAGGCATTCAACAGTGGTAATACTTCCATCATGAAGAATAAAAATCAGAAAGCTTATGAGTTTACTATCTATCATTGGAGTGGGAGACAGTTCCTCCGCTTTCATTCTTTTACTAAAGGTCTTACGCTGAGGTTGGATAGTGAATTCTATCCGCATCTCGGTTTTGGTCATGGACTACATCTAACGTCAATTGCTACTGCAAATGTTAGAAAAGTTTATTCAAATCGAATCAACAAATTTCATTATAGATTTAAAATATTTGATGAAGATGTTGTAGAATGCGAAGAACGCATCATTTTGAAAAAGCGTGGTGTTCAACCTTTATCACTTATTGAGTTAGTAAAACGATGGAATGAGACTGTGGGTAAGAAGTATGGAGAGAAAATTATGGCGGACAAAAATAAGTTGGTTATTCAGAAATATAATGACAAACTTACAGTTTATTTCTCTCCAACCTTGCGTCATTTTGTAAGACATTATACACCTATTATTGGAAGCGGTGTGGTGTATGCTTCTCATGAATATCACACTAAAGCTGATTCAGTTAATGATGAATGGTGGGTAGACATCTATGGCGATCGCATCAAGAAAATTTACCAGTCTTATGAAGAATCTAAAGTTGCTATCAATATAATGCCGCGTCTATATCATACAGTTGAAAGCTTCATTCATGTAGTAAATCCTTATATACAACAGAAGTTGAAGCATGTGATGAAAAGTAAATATGATGCAAAGACACACCACATTTCGTTTTCAATTGAAAATCAACGCGTTGTTCTGAAACTGGGTGATGACATTCAATGTCAATTGAGTAAAAATTTGAAAAAACTCTTTGGTTTTTCAATGCTACAAACAGTGTTTGCTGCTGCGCATACGATTGGTATAGAAACACCAATGACACTTGATAAACATGAACAGCACCTTTACATTCAAAGTGATTTGATTCTACCTATTTCTGTTGGTGAGAAAAAAGAATACATTTTACGTGATTTCATTCATGATAAAGACGCTTCATATGGAATAGTCGAGAAGATGTTTGAATCTATTTTCTATCATCCCGTCGTCAAACAAACTATACCCTCTATTGCTATCAAAATTACCAATGGTTTACAAGAGTGCATCCATGTGAAAGATACTAAATCCCTCATAACGTTAGTGTTTCGGAAAACAAAGTGAAGTCATTGTGATATGTTTATTGAAATATGTACATGAATGTGAAGCAACAGACTTTATACAACATCCACTGAAAATATATACATGAGCGCACTTCAATAAACATTGTTATATACAAAAAGTCTTTTTACTTCGTGAAGGGTGGAAATATACAGGGATAGGAAAAATGTCTTTCAGTGGAAAAGTCATCACATGGGGAATGTACAGATGTGGACACATATTCACAAGGAAAAAACAATCTCATGCGATACATAAAACAACAATGTTTATCTACAGAAATCAACATCAAAATACTAAGTTAAGGATGATTATGCTAAGACGTCTCCTGAATGTGGTAGTGTGAGTTTAATTCTTTTGGGTGGTGGTATGTTTGTGTCAGGATGTCCATGTGGAAGAGATATGTTGTGTTCTAACCAGCACCTCTTATCCTCCCATGCTGAAAGCGCCCGTTTCCTAAAAGTATGAGTTTTGATCTCATGCGACTTAGATTTTAAGATTGTCATATTGACAAACGTTATATTTTTATTTCTATAGGCTTTCCTGAAATTCTTATGTTTCATATTTTGCACAATGGATTTTGATATGCCTTTAGCGCGCTTAATGCTATCATCACTATCCTTTAATTTCATAGAATACATTTTTGGACGGAGGAGAATCATTTCATCTATTTCCTTCCCTGCTGTCTCATCCTTAAAGCAGCCAAGTTTTGCCTTATTTTTGATGGAGTAGAGTGGATGATCAGCAGGATAATTTGATGTATCAAAATATCTTTCCAAAGATTTTCCTACTTCATTGAAATTTAAATCTTTTTGAGTGGTAATACCTAAGAAGAAACTATCTGTATCACCACCCAACAAACGAACCTCTTTTACGAGAGGACATGGTTTTAGTATTTTATAAAAGAGTTGGTACATTTCAAGCTTAGAATAATCTAGTACAGCTTGACCAATATAGATGGGTTTGCACAACTCAACTTCAGATTTTATCATTTTAACACCTATAAGGTCCTCATCGATAATGTCTCTATCGATGAATAGAGGTGATGAGGTCAATTTGTGATACTTTTGATCATCATTAACTAGTTTGTAGTTTACGCGCTTTCTAACATCCTCCATCGTCTTACCAAATAGACTGTTGTTCTTATATTTATAAAAATCTTTTTCAAAGTTATTTTGGGCTAGTGCACGTTTCTGGCTGTTGCTATCAATATATGGCTTGAGGAAGGCTTTCTGTCTAAATTTAATAATGCGGTGAACTCTTTTTAAAATCATACCCATTTCTAAATAAAATTTTAAGATGCTAAAGTGGACTAGATAGTTTTCTTTATCATACTGGGTGAGTAAAAGTTTGCGACAAGGCTTATAGTCGGGTTGTCCACATGATTCTAAATCTTTATGAAATTGTTTCATAAAGTCGGAAAACATATCTTTACTCACTTCACCTGATTCGGGTGCGAGTGGAAAATCTACGGTTTTATGTTTAATATTATTTGGATAGATTAGATCTATCTCAAAATAATATCCCCAATCACCTTCATCTGGAATTGCTAGTATGTTAGAAGGGTTGGAGAAATGTTGAATATCACTATCATCTAACCAGCTAAACTCAGAGTGAGGTAGCGGTTTGGATAATGAACTACCATACAAATTATTTTGGTCATAATACTTCAGATGAGTCTGGTCATTGCCTACTGTTTCAGATTTTAACCTATGTTTATTTACAAATGTGAGACCACCGCGAATTCCTCGCTCAAATAAATTATACATCTCTGGATCTTGTAAGAGATGAATGGTCTCACCAGTCATTTTAAAAGCAGACTTAAATGACATGGCTGGCAGACTGACAAAGTGGACGGGATCTAACTTATCTTCTTCTAATGCCACTCGTCGAAACTCCTGAAATACATCAGCCAGCAAAAATACATCTAACTTAAGGTAGGCAATCATATATTCGCCAAATGTATGGCAGTCAAATTTTATCCATGCATCTTGTGCATGATCATAATCTTCGGTCTTACATTCTGCGCCGCTCAAATCATTTTTAAATTTATCTATGGGCGGAAGAGAAGTCTCGCCGAGTTTACTAATCGCATCAAAATATGCATATGGAAAGACTCCTTTCCGTGTGATGACTTCATCGGTTAGATTTGGGTATTGTTTCTTAAGATTTTGTGTTAGTGGAAGAGACTTTAGATTTTGCACGAGAGAGGCCAGTGAAGCAGTCATAAATTGGTAGGAATCTAAAAATTTTATATCAAAATAGACCGTCTTATTTTCTTTAGTTTTATCGACAGGCACTTTTGCTGTCATGGCCATAAACTTCTCTCTCGTTTGCGCTATTACATCAAGCTTCCACTCTTTCATTTGACCTAAACCTCCTTTTATTATCATATGGCTGTCGTAGCCCTTGAAATTATGGAAAATGACGGGTAATGTACGCCGTTTCATCCTAAGTGAAAAATTGCATTTTGAACAGAGTGCGTTTCTAAATTTAGCAGTGATGTGATCATGGTCGCGCACTTTCTTAATCTTATCATCGTCAAATGTTTTCCTACATTTGGGGCAAATGTTGCAACTATCAAATTTTGCTTGATCATCTGCTGTCATATGCAATGATCTGCGATAGAATTCACCATCATGTTTTTGTTGAAATTTTACAGCCTGTTCGAGGAATTGTAGGAATTGGTAAATACAATCCTCACCTTGCCAGACGCGCATTTTATTTTGCCTACCCCTAAAGTGATCATGCCATACTTCATAGCAGGAAATGGCTGCTGGTCGATGGATGTTATCATCGATATAACATTCGATGTCAGCATAGATGACACGAAGAGGACTTAATTCATCACCATTCTCTCTATATGAAAACTCCTTATCTTTGGGCATGCGCTCCATTTGCAGTTTACCTCGCTTACACCATTCGTAATGAGTTTCAAATTTAGTTTTCCTCCTAAAGTGGCGAATACATCTGTCGCAGTAATATAACTCTCTACTAGAGTTTTCTAAGTGGTGGTATAAGCGAGAGATTTTGGGAATACCGCAGTAGTGCCATTCCTCACTATCATCCTGTTTTACTAATAACAGGTTTACTGTACGTTCATAACAACTCGAACGCGAGTTGTAGCGCACACCCTTCAATCCTTTTTCCCAAACATGGAGAACTATTTTGATGTTGTTCAATTTTTCAAATTTTTCTATATCTTTAATTTTCATATCGTCACTATTACAGTCATCGAAGTTTAATTCATTCTCCCACTGTTGATACTTACTCTTGCGGTATCGACTATTCTGCACATCATTATAGTGGAGAATGGAGAGGACGGCATACTTAAAACATTGCGATTCGCAATCTACAGAAATGACTGCTGCTTTATTTCTTAAATTTTTCGGAAGTTTAAAGGAGCCTCGACCACTATGATTTCCTAATAAACTGATTTTAATCATGGCGGTCTCAATACCATCAAAAACGAGTCCACTATCACGCTCGTTAAATTTATCTATATTTAATTTTAACCCTTGGATATGAAAATTTATCCAAGACTCACAGTCTACAACTTCGGTTGCAGGAGAGGAGGGTATGTGAAACTCCAACCTCTCTATTATTTGTCCAGTATGGTGGTCGATTTTTACATATTTTATTTTAAGATAGATGAGCGCCTTCATCCTAAAATTGTCTAAATTGTTGAAGAGCGCTTCTATCAATGATGAATTTTGATGAAACCATTCCTCAAAGTTAGCAATGGTTTCTGAGGAGTCCATCTGGTAGTTCCTCACTAAATTATTTATGGACACTTCAGTGAGTCGGATAGAGGAGGTACCGTTGGTGTAGGTATCGTTCGCGTGTGTATGTTGAAGTCTGTGCGAAGATAGTTCAAAACGTGTCTCGAAAGACTGAGCGCACAAGTCGCAAGAAAAGGAGACATCGTTAACAGAATCATCCCTACCTTCGGAGATTGATGCCGGCTTAGGTTGACAAACACCTCGCTTGATGTGTCGGGTGAGATCACGCTTCCTCGTGAAGATGTGTCCACAGTCAGCACATTGCCGATCGTCGCATTCCCGCGACAATGTTGATATGGACTCGCACGAGATGGAACTGGTATCACCTGAAAGAGAAATCATTCTTTCATCTCTGTTCAAGTGTCAGTATATTGTTACAACCTACCTTGACTCAACAACTCTAAACTTTCCTCGAGAAGGGAGGGTGTTGGTGATGAAGTTGTTGCCTGAAATTGAGGAAGATGCTATTAGCCACACGTTTGAGGGAGATGAGAGAGGAAATTTTCAACTTACCATTTGAACGAAATTATGTTTAAGCTTGATACTTGAACAAGATAGAGACTTCACTCAAATTTGGAATTCACTAAAGAGCAGTTCACTTGTACGCCTCAAATACAGAATTCGCTAGACAACAGTTCACTTATGCGTCTCAAAGACAGAGTGAAATGATACGGATGTCACTTTGCTTATATACTTTCATTCTCTTCATTCATTGGATGTTCATTCTGATTGGTTGCTTGTTGATACTTAAGAATTAGAAAACATTTCAAAGTCATTATTCACAGTCAACATGACAAGCCCTCCGACAACATCAAACACAAAATTCTCTTCTCCATGCTCAACACCAAAGGCGCTCGTTACACCAAACGCTCCAAGAAAGGCGAAGGTGGAGAAGGTGTACCAACTGGACGATATCAGGAAGTTATCATTACCAGCGGATGAGGAAGAGGAGAGTGTATGTGAGAAGGAGTGTCCCGACTTAACAGGCGTGAGGTGGAAGTATCTCCAGTACGATACTGACGATGTGATGGAGATCAACAGCACGAAATTCCTCCACCAATTATGGGAGTGGTACACCCCTAACTCCCAGCCACGAACTATGGCAGAGTGGGAGTATATTGATAAAGTGAGGCTCGCAGTGGAAGAACGATTAAAGCAACTGAACTGTTTTTGTTATCTATGTGAAGCCAGACTCTGGGACGATATTGACGATGAAGACCTTTTGAAATACATGCCATAATAAATTTTTATTTCGTATTATCTTTGCTTTCATACTGACATACTTGAATGGGGCTTCAGTGGATGATTTAACCATGTATACATTTTCATTTGGAAATAGTAGCACGCTTAGTCTAACTTGTAAATCTTAAAACATTTCATATGGACGATGATGATAGATGAAATAGTGTCAAATAAAATTAAGATAGCTTACACTTCTGATACAGGGATAGCAATCGACTGCGATCCATGTGTAAAGAGCTTGTTAGACTACGGATGGGGTTAAGTGGATGATTTAACCATGTATACATTTTCATTTGGAAATAGTAGCACGCTTAGTCTAACTTGTAAATCTTAAAACATTTCATATGGACGATGATGATAGATGAAATAGTGTCAAATAAAATTAAGATAGCTTACACTTCTGATACAGGGATAGCAATCGACTGCGATCCATGTGTAAAGAGCTTGTTAGACTACGGAAGAGAGAAGTGTGTTATGTTGCGTGTGGCGCGTGAGTGTCCTCCCATTTCATTCCATTCATTATTTTTCTTCCCCTCTGCATTCCATATCCGAGGATATGTGGCGGGCTTGGGACCGCTTTAGCTGCATTAGAAGGTTGGCCCTTAAAAGAGCCCATGGGTCGTTCTCCGTCCACCGACACTCCTCTCACTTCTGCAAAAACTCTGAAAGAAAAAGAATAGGAGATTAGATGAGCTACAAAAATGATCATGTTGAGGAAGCTTACTGGGAACTTTCTTCCGAACTTTTCGGACGACGAAGTCTTCAAGCTGGCCGGTAACGTCCATACTCATGTGGAGACATCGGACTCCGTCGCCCTCATAACACTGCTGTGTTACGTTGGGATCATCCGTGATGGTTGGGGCGTCGCACACATTGTTCTCAAAGAGGGGAAGATGGACTTCATACACTCTCCTTTTTCGACACTTCAAACGCTCATGCAGTCGCTCCACTTCACCCGTCAACCTCTTATTAATAACCTTCACCTCCTCCGTCTCCTTCACCACGCTTCGCATCCGCTCTATCTCTTCATCCTTCCTCGACACACTCGCCTGCAAACTCTCCACCAAACCTGCCTTCCTCATCAACTCGCTCCTTTCCGCCATCCATTCCTTCTCCTTCTTTCTCAAGCTCTCCAACTCTTCCCTTGTTGCCCTATACCCCTCAACCTTCACCTTCAGCTCTTCATTCTCCTTCAAAACTTTTCTATTATTACTTTCCAAAGCCATCACACGATCCTTCATTCTCACAAATACCTCCGTGTCATACGCCTCTTGCTGCCGTGGCGATGACGCTGCCATCGGCTTAGCCACTTCCTCCCCCTCCCACTCTTCCTTCAAATCCGCTATGTCCCCAAACAAATCTTCCATCACCGCATCCAAATCAACATCATCCTTCTTCTTCATATTCGCTCTCAACTCAACTTCCTCATTCGAACTCCCATCACTCGAACTCCCCTCACTCGCATTCCTCACCACTTTCTCCCCAATCACGTCCTGTATCGTTGCCACCGCCTTTGTCACCTCTTCCCTCTCCAACAACTCTCCCTCAAACCATGCCTTGAACCCCTTCTCTCCGATGTTCCCACTCTCACACTGCAAATGCGCCTTCATAAATTCCTTCTCATCCCCCATCACACATTTCCGACAAGACACACACAACCTCAACATCACTTTCCTCTCATGGCCCATCGTCCCTCTTTTTCTTTTAAATGTTTCTTGAGTTCGCTACCTCTAGCAATCTTGCCACAACTGCACTTCCCCACTAGCATCTTGGCGTTACTCGCTTTCGTCATGATAATTCTGTAAAGATAGAGTAAAATTTGATAGCAAGTGTTTATAGGATACTACTTGCTGATATGTATTGAAAGACTAAGTCACCAAACATTTGATAGCAAGTCAGCAACCGTTTGGGTGTTAAGCTCTTGAATCCGTTACAGGCATTACTCAGAGGGGATCTTATCCCAGCTCCAAGGCCTCGACCCACAAATCCAACCTCGATCGGACAGAGCGTGCGTCATATCACTGTGTTGGTATCCGGGCCCCAGTTTTGACATGAAAACCGGTGGAGTTATTTACAAGAGGAAACGACCCAAGTCACAGAGACTCATAAACGACTGCTTTTTATTCAAAAACTTTAATTATTATCATTAAATATGAATTTAAATTTTTCAGTATTTTAGTACTACTCATAAAACGTTTATAAGTAGTCTGTCACCTTCTGCATAGCAAACGCTGTCGAATGTTTTTTGAATCAAGTCTAAAGGACTTGTAGAAGCAAAGTTATAGCCGTTTGAAGATTTCGGCCTACTATCATCAAATGGTCAGTCATGCTATACTGACTAACCTATAAGTCTGACACCTTAGCTGATATCAGCAATGTAAAGTCAGAAGTCCGATATCGGACCTCAAGAGAAACGACTTACCTGTAGTCAGTTTCTCAACTTAGTGAAATTCCTCTCCCGATCCCGTTCTTATATACCCTGTGAATATGCAATCGATAAGAGGGGGGGGGGACGTCAGTGAAATTTCAAAATTTGATGAAAAATGTTTTGGTGACGGTCCCAGGTCGAAATTCCACACTTTGGAAAATTTTCAAATTTTTACCCATACAAAGCCACTCTGACACTTAGGATTTTTTCAGGTGAGCGAGCTCCGACCTAAAATCTTGTAACCGCTCTAACTTTTGAACGAAGACAGATAGGAACAAGCCGATTGTTTCACTGAATTTGTCTCACTCTTAGCTTTCAAACGAGCTATCGCACGACAAAATCCGTCCACTGGAAGCCAAAATCGAAGCAAGCTGTCCAGAGGGGGGGGGACGTCAGTGAAATTTCAAAATTTGATGAAAAATGTTTTGGTGACGGTCCCAGGTCGAAATTCCACACTTTGGAAAATTTTCAAATTTTTACCCATACAAAGCCACTCTGACACTTAGGATTTTTTCAGGTGAGCGAGCTCCGACCTAAAATCTTGTAACCGCTCTAACTTTTGAATGAAGACAGATAGGAACAAGCCGATTGTTTCACTGAATTTGTCTCACTCTTAGCTTTCAAACGAGCTATCGCACGACAAAATCCGTCCACTGGAAGCCAAAATCGAAGCAAGCTGTCCAGAGGGGGGGGGGGACGTCAGCCGAAAATTTTTTCTCTCCGATTTCGCTGGAAACATCCTTCCTAACCCAAAATTTCACGTAGATTCCGAATCTGGCCTCCGTTTTCTCATCCGATGCTTCGTTTGGGCGCTACACACCAAAACGTCCCAAATTCTAACTCTGTCGTTTTTTCGAAAAATGTTGAAAATTTTTTCTCGCCGATTGCCTTGAAACTCACTATACAGATAAAGAATTTCACGCTGATTCCAAATCTGAAATCCGTTTTCCAATCCGATGCTTCGTTTTGAAGCTAGAGCCCAAAACGTCCCAAATTCTAACTCTGTCGTTTTTCACCAATGTCCCAAAATCTTAAATGGCGTCTCACATCTAAACGAAGACAGATAGGAACAAGCCGATTCTTTCACTGAATTTGTCTCACTCTTAGCTTTCAAACGAGCTATCGCACGACAAAATCCGTCCACTGGAAGCCAAAATCGAAGCAAGCTGTCCAGAGGGGGGGGGGACGTCAGCCGAAAATTTTTTCTCTCCGATTTCGCTGGAAACATCCTTCCTAACCCAAAATTTCACGTAGATTCCGAATCTGGCCTCCGTTTTCTCATCCGATGCTTCGTTTGGGCGCTACACACCAAAACGTCCCAAATTCTAACTCTGTTAAAATTTTGAAGAAAAATTTTTTCTCGCCAATTGCCTTGAAACTCACCCTACCGATGCAGAATTTTACGCTGAATCCGAATCTGGCAGCCATTTCACCATCCACGACAACCTAGACGGTCGCCCACGTCAACCTAGACGGTCGCCCACGTCAACCTAGGCGGTCGGCCACGTCAACCTAGGCGGTCGGTCACGTCAACCCATACGAGACCAACACATCCGAGTCTCACACTCTGTCGTTGCAGAGGGGGGGGGAGTCAGCGAACATGTTGTGAACCCACCTGGCCGGCACACCACGACAGACTCTGTCGTTCCAGAGGGGGGGGGACTCAGACCCGAAGCACCACGGCGGCCGACCACGACACTCTGCCGTTCCAGAGGGGGGGGCGCCGGTCGAGTGTTTGTCACTTGCTTACTACTAATGTCCTTCGCGCTGGTTCTTTGAAAGAAGAGAAGATAGTAAGTTTGCGTAATGATCCACTTGTTGAAAATCGCTACCCACTGTGATCGCTGCCATTCATCATTTTCCATGGCTGAAAACAGATTTGGTGGTTCCTTCAACTTCCTTAAATTTGATTCCCCAACTTCCCTAAATTTGATTGCGTAATCAAATAGCGCTTTAGCGTAAAACTCGACAGTTACGACAAATCAGTTATCGTACAGAGGACCGTTCGAGCTGCTTCAGCTCGAACGATCCTCTGTACGATAACTATTACTTATGAAAAATACTTCTGCCGGTGAAACGTCGGAAAGGGATAGGCGACGCAGGGATCATGTTTTAAATATGGACGCAATGGAATTTAGGATAGCTGAATTCATAAGGGAATTTCATGATGTAATAGCATTGAGATCTCAATGTCTGATAGTAATTGTACGATGATAACTGAAATTAGTTGCAGCAATTAGAAATAAAATTATTCTATCAAGTTTAGTACAAATAATGACTCATAGCCAAGAAACATTCACAATAAAATTGAGGAAAATGCCAGCTTACTTTCGAAGGCACGCTAACGTTCGTCAGGTAGAAGAAGTTCATGGAGACCATAAGACCCATATCAGCTTCTTTGGTACAATTCTTCAGAAGAATGCAGTCATTTAGGCAGTCGTTTTTACAGTAGGCATCACAACAGCGTCCGCTTATACGTCTCTGAACCGCGACTTTCATAGCTTGTTCTAATGTATTACGATCTTTGATAAATTGCTCAGTTGTGAATTCAACAGCAGCAGCTTTCAGAGCATCCATGGCAGAACTTTTTATTACTGACTGGTAAGTCAATTGATACTTTTGATGCAGAATAGCTAACTGATCCGGTCGGAGAAAATATAGAAACGTGGCGTTGATGTGAACCTCAAGAGCGTCTTTGGTAAAAACGGTGGTTGAGAAACTCACTATGTTAGCTGATGCTGGGTAAACTTTGAAATCAATGTCAGGCCCTGTCAAATATCGTCCACCACTGTATAGTTTGTCTGTATATACCTGAGCCGTTGAACGTTGCCTTTTGAAACCATAGTTGTAATATTCCAAGTAAGAGAAACATATTGTGATAATGAAGATAATTACTCCAAGCACAATGCCTCCTGCGAAAACCGCGATTTTGGCTTTCGTTGTTAGCTGATCCATGTGCTGAAAATCGACAGCGTAGTAAATAATAACAATAATAGTGACATCTTTATTTGAAGCATGCGAAAAGGAAAACCTATGGTATAATGCAGATGACACGGGCATCTGATGGCTCAAGGCCATAGCGCAAAGTATTATTGTTCAGCGGCGAACGACAAGAGTCCACTGCGACAAGTTATTTGTTGCACAGGACCACTTTTCAGATTATCACCTGTCGGCACTCCAGCCAATGAGGCGCCATGAGGTGCGCGGCTACCTTCAAATTCAGTTGTGCAAGCAAGTTGGGAGGCATCAAATTTCAGAAAAAGAAGTGTCACGGTAATTTTTTCAGAGACAATAGTTGAGTTCATGTCCGGTGTAAGTGTTAGTGTTTACTCCGTTTACCCGAACCCAGAGTTAACCCCGGAGTTAACTCCAGCGTCGGTGTAAACTCCGGGGTTAAACCGGCTATGTTTGAACCAGGGATGCGGAGTCGGAGTCCTATCATTTTTGCTGGAGTCGGAGTCCTATCAGATGATAGGACTCCGGCTTATAATTAGACCCAAAATATAATACAAACAAATTATTTATCCTCGTGCATAGCTGTCACTGTCTTGATGTCAACTTTCTCCGTCAAACAAAAGTGCAGAGACACTGCTGCATGCAAAGCTTGTAATAGTTGATGGAATGAATCGTGATAGTGAAAAAAGGATTGTCTTTTCACTCGGTGATTTAGTAGAGAAGACAAGCCTTCCTAGCCTCGATCACACCTACGCACCAAAGGTCGCGTCAGAGACAAAAATGAAATACTAGTTTGTTTGAGAACATTACCTCTTGCCCTCACGTTAATCGTGTGTGATCTCTCCTCCAAAGTGCATATTAAAGTCGAAAGTGTACTCATATTTTTTGGAGAAGGATGGGGATTTTACTGCCTAGTAGAGACTGGAGAAAAACCGTGTGAAGCACACATCAGCAAGATGGGAGGAGCCAAGTCGCATGCATCCAACTGAAAGCGACATTTGATGAACTTTCATTGAAAATGATTGATAATTGAAACAGCAATGATCCCTAAAAATAGGTTCAGGTAAGCCTATAATGATCTATGATGTAGGTTGCCAGTTAATTTTTCAAAAAACTAGGCTTTATATATTGGCCACCCGGAGTCGGAGTCCTATCAAAAGCCGGAGTCCTATCAAAATGATAGGACTCCGCATCCCTGGTTTGAACGAACGACATTTGGCAGCGCTTTCATAAAATCGAAATGTCACGTGCATGTTGACGGAATGAAAAATTCATCAGTTTTTATTCAATTACCCCGAAAGTAGACTGAAATCAGACAAATTCCATCAGAAAACAAAAGACAAATGATTTGGGTGCATTTTTCATCATCATTACGATTCCGCGGAGAAAACTAAACAAACGAAGGATGTTAAAGCAAGAGTGTCGTTCCTATGACAAAAGTACAGAGTTAGTACAAATGTTGTGTCAACGATTGTACGATTGATCCTAGAGTTGTCGCTGAAAAGGGTCAAAGAAGAGGAAATGTATTGAATCGGTGATTCCAATTTGTGCCCTGTCTTTTGAGAGCACTGAAGCTATGACGGAGACAGATGTAGGAAAACGGACGAAAGTCGCTATACCATGTGACTCTTTCTAAGACTGCGTTTTCAGCGTCCACTTGAATGCCACCGTCTACATGGGCGCTGTTTTCTGTGCATCTTGTTGCTTCTTATGCGATTAATGATTGATTTTTAATGTCATTGTAATTTTGATTCGCTTATCTGTATCGAGCGATATTTGTTCACAATAAATACAATTGACTGAAACGCCGTTTTATTAATCTTTTCACTATTTGCTTTAAAATTCCCATGTATCAAGGGAAAATTCTGCAGAAGTCCAGAATGTGCATGAGGTACATGCGGAATCATACAGCTCTCTTGTTGGAATTACAGACTTACATTGAAGCCTAAAAGGTCTACTTGCATCCAATAATACAATATGATCACGATATGTCGAAGTTGATGAATATTATGGCTGAGGAAAGTTGTCAATTTGTCATATAGTGGATTATGTGAGGAAGGACCAGTATCTGAGGACAATGATGAATTAAGTAGGCCTAATCCGCTTTCCAAATGGCTTAATGTAAATACCGGTATAAATACTGGTATGTTGTTCAGATTATTCGTCTTGGCAAACATGTAATTTTATAATTGTAAATGGGATGTCAACTAAGTTAGAATCATAGACATCGGATATCAGCACTGAGGTCTACAAAATATCCAATGTAAAATTAAAGGATAATCAACCAAGTTGCTGATGACGTGGTCGTGGTGACACCGTCCATCAGGTCCTAGGTTGCAATTAACCATCTTCATGCGAGCATATGGCAGTCAATCTTCAAGCTACAGTTTTAAGATGACACGTGCCACACGGATGCATTTGAAATGACTGTGTATACTGCCTCCCCCACGCGCGGTTCGTGCACTTCTAGAAGACTGAATTAGGTTTGCAATAATTGTCATCGCATAACTTCACTCACTGTTTTATGCCATCTTTGGCTAAATAAAAGCAAATATATGCCATAGCTTCCGTTGAATTCGCTTACAAATTTCGTATGTAGCTGATAGCTATCTCAGGAGCAACCGTCTCCGGGCACAAGTGCCGGTAGGACCCCTACGCAGGTGGGCAGGATCGAGCAGGCCAACACGAAATTCACTTTCGGATATAGGGCGGGATGCAGGAAGATGTACATGTAGACAGCATTATGAATGAGTTGATGCGACGAGTATAAGACAGGTGGGCGGACCTATTTCTAGTTTTTTGCAAGTCGAGCTCCTTGATTGCCCGCAGCATTTCTCATAGAATCAAGGCTTGATGAGCTTCCGATTTCATCATTTCAGATAAGAAAATTAGCAAGGGTTCAAGAAATTAATTAGAAATTATATCACGCACAAGTACGATTCCAAAATGTACAAAGTTCTTTAATATTGAGAGCTCTTTCCATAGAACAGGAGCGAAAATCGCAATTTATTTATTCACCGTGCAGAATTTTCATGAAAAAAGGAATATTCAATGATATTTTGGTGGTTGTGAAATATGATCTGATAGCGATTTATAATTTCATTATGTTGACATACATCTTTGTTGCGCAACCAATGGAAAAATTTCATCAATATGCAGAACTTAACACTTCACACTTTACACCAGATATGAACTCGACAAGGAGTTATCCTCTAGGGGTTAACTTTTGCATGGTCCGAGTTATCTATGTAGCAGTAGGATTTGATGCTGGAAATGTGCATTTTCATATAATTCGGTAAATGACTTAAATTTTAAGATTTTTATTCAGCTGTTATCGTATACTTTACATTTGAAAAAGAGTTCGATTCCTTTAGTTCAGGTTAACTCTACACCGGGAGTTTACTACGGGGTTAACTCTAGAGTTTACTCCGGTGTAAGTGTTTACTCGACCTGAGTTCATGTTCGGTGTTAGGGTAACACCTACACTTACACCGGAGTTAACTCTACACCGAGAGTTTACTCCGGGGTTACACCTACACTTACACCGGAGTACACTCTAACACTTACACCGAATGTGAACTCACATAATTGCGCAATCGCGAGGCATAAAACATCAAACTTAAGGTGTCAAGATGAATTTCTCTGAAATCAGTTGTGCAACGACAGGGCAATTACCAATTTATGGAGTGGCGACCTATTTATTTTTTACCTATTTATGGAGTGGAGGGTAAACTTGTCGTAGAGATATAGACATTGCATAATTATTGCATCGAATTCTACAGACCAATTCGGTGCGTTACTGCCTATGGTGGCCGCTGGTGGTCTGTTGGACTTAGCAACAAAGTAGAAGAGGGGTGAAGGAACTGCTTTTCGGTTAATTTGCGATTAATAAGACAGAGGATAGGAATGTCAGTTCTGTTGACAGTTCAGTGCGGGGCATCTATCAAGAAACATACTAAAGCTTCCTCAGTCAGTGTTGATGATTCCAGGTGTGAATTGAAGACGAGGGGCGATTACGCTCTCACTGCGAGATAGACAGGGGGCTTCCTTGGATACTGAGACGTACGAGCCGTTGAACAAAGTAGTTGTCGCGTAGAAGCCATATGATTGGTCTAACCGGCTTAATGTATTTTCAATATGTAGATAATAAGTGCGCTAAAAGTCGCATATTCACATATATGTTGAATGTATTATTCATACATTAGCATCTAACAAGTGTAATACATATGAGATATTCGGATTTTACGTATATTTTCCATGACTTAGTGTAGTATAGTTTTTAATAAATAATAAATAAATAATCTGTTTAGTTGTGGAAATATTATATATATATATATTGAAAATGGTCCGTGTAAAAGAGACCGAAACGTCGCTAAATAAATACTTTGCAATAAAATGGCATTCGTTCATAATTCTAAAAACACTGACAACAACGGAAAAGCATGAATTTAGAAAAACAGAAAAGACTCTACACAAATGCGTGAAATTAGATAAAGACATTCAATTTAATTTAATATGCAAAGAAAATCAATTGCTACCAAATTATACGAAGATCAGTAGAAAAGATCAACATCAAGAAGGAAAAGAACAACAGAAGTTAAACGAAAGGTATCAGTCAGGTCTTGTAGACCTCGAAATCAAGAATAACAAAACAAAATTACTATTGATGAGAAAGGAATTGACTGCACACTTGATATATATATATATATATATATATATATATAATGAAAACAATACAAAAAACCAATATGCCAATAAACAAGTAATAAATTAGATATAAACTCAAGGAAAAGTCAAATGATATTCCAACCGGTTTCACTCCCTTCTGTGGGAGCTACTCATGGAATGAAGATATATTATACAAAATAATACAGAAACCATATTAGTCAATAGAAATGAAAATACAAATCAGACAGAATTCAAACTAGGCTTACGCATAGAAATAAAGATTTGCTCCTGTCTCACTCGGTCCATTTTAGTGGCATTTGGACTTAGCTGGTAAATTGGAGTTGCTTCGAATTTCGGTGTTATTGATCTTGCACAAGAGGCTATGTGCTTGCTCACATTCAGTATGGCATAGTTAGAGTGCGCTATTTATTGTCTATGCACAGTTAGCCTATTACGAAAGTAGTCGCCACTTTGTCCAACATATAGTTCGTTACAGCCTTTGCATCTTAAAATATATAGGTATGATGTTTTTAGATAAGCAATTCATGTTCCTTCTTATTTCAAATGTTATTGTTTCACTAATTGTTCCTTTGTTAATTCGAATGTTAATGCACTTGCCTGTAATAATAGCTGGACAGCAACCACATCTTGTTTCGTCACACTTACTAACACCCTTTAATGTTGGTCGGTTATTTTTGTTTAGGAGGCTTAAAAGTGAGGGAGGTTGTTTCCATGACCTCATGATCTTATACTTCTGAAAGGGATCCATTAACTTCAACCTGTTGCTGACAGGTTTAATCACATTATTGAAGACGTCAGGATTGTTCTTGTTATATGTGCTTACAAAAGGAATAATATCAGTTGCAATCGGAGATACTGAGATACGTGGATTCACACTTTGCTGTCTGGCACGATCGAAGCCAGATTGGATTACACCATGAGGGTGCTTTAATTTTAAAAGTTTTACTCTTAGTTCTGATAGCTGTTTGTTTTGATTAGCTTCTTTTGAGACAACAAACAGCTATCAGAATTAAGAGTAAAACTTTTAAAATTAAAGCACCCTCATGGTGTAATCCAATCTGGCTTCGATCGTGACAGACAGCAAAGTGCGAATCCACGTATCAATCCATTCCCATGACTAGCCTGCTTAGATCAGGACGAAACCGGTCGGGAATTTTGATACCTCTGACTTTTCCTTGAGCGCTTTTTTGGTTTATATATATATAATTCCATCTTCAGCGGAGGTCATCAAATTAACAAGCATTCCGAATCATGTCCGGTTGAAGGAACATTTGTGTTTTTATATATATATATATATATATATATATATATATATATATATATATATATATATATATATACATGTATATATATTCAAACATAAAGTGCCCAATTTCAGCATATTTTCAAATGAAAACAACTTCGTGTTTTGAAACAACCGAAGATGTTTCAGAATCTCATGGATTCCATCATCAGCGGTAAGAAGTCAGAAACACACACAGAAGTCAGTTTATATAAGAGTTCTTAAAACAATATCAAAGCATGTGAACAGATATCTCACAAAAACGATCCGAAGGTCAAAATACATCGAAATATGCCGATTCATAGATTTAGATTCAGAGGTATGGAACCATTCTTTTCATTCGACAATAGGTCAGTATTGTTTTTAATCATAATAGATTCTAAGACAAAAGGATGCTTGGACACTCCCACAACCGAGAAATTTTCTGGTTTCGGGTGATGTTCATGCATAGAAATGTCAGTGGCCACAGGGTAGGCTTTTAGATGCTCATTGATACGAGTGGCTAAATGACGCTTGGTTGCGCCAATGTATCGCATTGTGCAGCGATCACACGTATATAAATACGTAACATTAGATTTCAGGCCAACCGCAACAATGTCTTTATTGTTGAAATGATTCAAAACCTTATTGGAATTGAACACAGGTCAAATTTTGACTTTCTTGAATTTATCGTTAATCTCGGCCATACGCCTTTTCAGATAACTATAACCATTGTCAATGAAAGGAATCGACCAATAGACCTTCTGCACATCACTCTCACAAGTATCAGATTGTGATTGCTGGCATTTATTTAAAGTAGCACGTTGAATTCTATCAATAAAATTCTCATCGTAGCCGTTCCTCAAAAACATAGATTTTATTTGTTCAGAAGCTTTTTCAAAATTATCTTTACTCGAGCAAATTTTGAAAGCTCGAGAAAACAATATAGATACCTAGTTATATACCTAGTATATACCTAGGTATATAGATACCTGTGTTAGTTTCTTTTATGTGATGAGCAATATCAAAAGTGCCATCAGAAATGTCAACTTCAGTGTCAAGAAAAGTCAGGCGACCATTTGAGTCAACCTCCATCGTGAATTTAATATTGTCTTCAAGACAATTAAGAAAATCGAAAAATCGATGACTTCAAATTTAAAAGCTATAAATTCGACAAACGTTCGAAGAAAGACCCGTTCATCCTCGAAGAGGATAGGTATAATCGGAAAATTCAAAACATGAAATCTAAGAAGCTCTTGAAGGATGAAGTCATAAACCAAATCAAATCTGTCGGCTCACAACCTGCCAGATTGTATGGTCTTCCTAAAGTACATAAAAATCAAAACAGCCCTCCGTATCGTCCCATATTAAACATGAGGAATTCTTATCTTTCCAACTTATCGGGTTGGCTAGACAATCTTCTGAAACCTTATATTCTCATACCTTATCAGTATGATGGTATGCCAATGGGCTCTAAGTTAGCGCCAACAATGGCGGCTTTTACTATGAACCTCATTGAAAGTCGTTTTTCTGAACTGAGTAATCACCAACCGCTTTTTTACGCGCGGTATGTTGACGACTGTTTTGCAGTTTTCAAAACAGAAGAAGATGGTAAACAATTTTTCGATTTTCTTAATTGTCTTGAAGACAATATTAAATTCACGATGGAGGTTGACTCAAATGGTCGCCTGACTTTTCTTGACACTGAAGTTGACATTTCTGATGGCACTTTTGATATTGCTCATCACATAAAAGAAACTAACACAGGTATCTATATACCTGTTTCTTCTTGCACCCCTTCGTCTTATAAAGTTTCGACTATGAGATCTTTGTTTTCTCGAGCTTTCAAAATTTGCTCGAGTAAAGATAATTTTGAAAAAGCTTCTGAACAAATAAAATCTATGTTTTTGAGGAACGGCTACGATGAGAATTTTATTGATAGAATTCAACGTGCTACTTTAAATAAATGCCAGCAATCACAATCTGATACTTGTGAGAGTGATGTGCAGAAGGTCTATTGGTCGATTCCTTTCATTGACAATGGTTATAGTTATCTGAAAAGGCGTATGGCCGAGATTAACGATAAATTCAAGAAAGTCAAAATTTGACCTGTGTTCAATTCCAATAAGGTTTTGAATCATTTCAACAATAAAGACATTGTTGCGGTTGGCCTGAAATCTAATGTTACGTATTTATATACGTGTGATCGCTGCACAATGCGATACATTGGCGCAACCAAGCGTCATTTAGCCACTCGTATCAATGAGCATCTAAAAGCCTACCCTGTGGCCACTGACATTTCTATGCATGAACATCACCCGAAACCAGAAAATTTCTCGGTTGTGGGAGTGTCCAAGCATCCTTTTGTCTTAGAATCTATTATGATTAAAAACAATACTGACCTATTGTCGAATGAAAAGAATGGTTCCATACCTCTGAATCTAAATCTATGAATCGGCATATTTCGATGTACTTTGACCTTCGGATCGTTTTTGTGAGATATCTGTTCACATGCTTTGATATTGTTTTAAGAACTCTTATATAAACTGACTTCTGTGTGTGTTTCTGACTTCTTACCGCTGATGATGGAATCCATGAGATTCTGAAACATCTTCGGTTGTTTCAAAACACGAAGTTGTTTTCATTTGAAAGAATATATGTATGTATATATCTATATATATATATATATATAGAAAGTACTCAGAAGAGTATTCCCAGGCTCTCACGCCGCACCAACTATAATCCAACCTTGTGCGAAATCAAAAAAATGTCTATCTTGTTCGTGGAAGACCGGTTTCGAGTTTATCTTTATCAATTCCACATGTAGTGATACAGGACACAAACTGAAAGACAGCAAAATGTCAGCCAACGAGAGATGTTCACTTCTTGAACAACAAGCTTTGCAGATTTCTCTCTGTGGTGTACGAGGGACATGTTCTTACGTCATCAAATGCATTCTGACAATAGCGCAGCACACGCTGGCTACAAGAACTATACGGCAATACAAGGTGAGAATTATCAAGCGCATTCAATTCATGATTTAAACCATTTGGATACAAAGTGCTCAGGCGCTTAATCCACAAATTTTCTTTTTTCAGCCGTTTACTTTCAGAAGGACAATGCTCAAGGGCCACAAAAGAAAAATCACTAAAAGTACAAGTCTCATTAAAATGTTGAGCTACAGAAGTAGAGTAAAAAGAACGTATACTTCGGACATGTTCGGAAATGCGTTCACACACCATTCTGGATGTTTGGCCCACATACATGAATTTACACTTTTTACAGATAATAAGATAAATTACTTTACAAGATTTACAAGAAAGTCTATGTACAATTTGAAAAGGGTTTTTATTTACAGTATTTACAACATATTTTGATGGTATGCCAAAATCACAAACGGAGCAGCTTTCGGCACATGTAGAAAAACCTGTTTCCCACTGATCGGGAGACTGCAGGGTCAACGAAAAAACTTGACGTACACAGTGACGTACTAAGCTTCTGGTATAGCCTTGACGCCTCCACTGAGACTGTACAACAGCCTTTGTATTTTTGAAGTCTTGGTAGGAGGCACTATGAGTTGCAAAACGCAAAATTTGACCAAAAATAATGGAACGGAAAACATGTTGGGGATGATATGACACAGGTGGTAATAGAGTATGGCTGTCTGTCGACTTAAAGCCAATACGATGAAAAATTCTTTGACCAGCCTTGTACAACTCCAGGTCCAAAAAACGAATTGAACAATTGCTCGAACAAGACTCAACTTTAATACTCAATGAAATATTATTCACAAAATGAAGAAAACTTTTAAGGCTTGATTCATCACAATCCCAAATCATAAAAATATCGTCGATGTAACGAATCCAAAAAGATGGTGGGCGTTCACAATTATACACACTTTCTTCCCACTCAGACATGAAAATATTTGCATATGACGGTCCAAAGGCACACCCCATGGCCGTACCTTGGACTTGCAAAAAAAGTTCCTCCTTAAAGACAAAACTGTTACTTGTTAAAATTAAACGGAGCATCGTTAACAAAGTTAAGTCAGGCCTCCTTTGATCTGGATTCTTCGAAAAAGCTTTACTAACAGCATTTATGCCCTCTTCAGTGGGAATATTCGTGTACAGAGATGACACATCTAAGGTCACAAGAAAAGAAGAATGAGACACATTTACATTGGTCAAGAGACTTATAACATGCATTGAGTCTCTTACATAGCTTTTGCCACCCTGTGCTAATGGCTTAAGAAAGTGCTCCAACAAAGTCGAACATGTTTGTGTGACACTATTTACATCAGAAATAATTGGTCGACCAGGTGGCATACAATCATAATGCCAAACATCTTTATGAAATTTCGGTAGCATGTAGAATTTACGAGATCTACCGTCCTTAGGTGGCTCCAGCGCTTTAAATTCACGATTTGTCAGAAAACCTTTTTTCTTTAATACATTGAGTAAATGTTGTAGTCGACGACCAACATGAACATCCATAGGATTTTCTAAAGGTTTATAAAATCCATCATTACACAACTGACGATAGCCTTCAGCCTCATAATGATTAACGGGAACAATCAGCCAACCATTACCCTTATCAACAGGTGCTACAGTTACTGAATCAGACACAATGAGACGATTTAATTCAATTCTTTCATCACGAGATAAATTGTCATTGCCAAAACAATTTTTGCAGTTTTTTAGCATAGACATTACTGCACATCGAATCCTCTTACAATCTTGCAGAACAGAAAACGGAATTAAATCACGACGAGGACAACGATTAGACTTAAAAGTAAAACGACAATTACTGTTAGAGGGCGCATTGGCAAAAACAAAACGCCACTGAATTTTTCGCAAATAATCATCAACGCCAGCTAAAATCTTTCTATGACAATTCATATGAGCCGGAGTAGGAATAAATTTCCCCGTTTTCCTTAAAAGGGAACCGGTTACATTATTAGTTACAAAATGAGGATCAGTACATAGAAAATTGTTATTTGCCGAATAAGAACGGATAACACAGCTGGAAAAAGATCTAGCTACATTTTCGACAAAAAACTCGACAATGCATGAAAAATGCGCTCTCGTAAAACATCTGAATTTCTGTCATCTACAGTTGCTGCTTTTGAATATGGAATGACTGTACAACCAGCAGGTTTGCGATCAACAATGAGTTGATTGAATTCTGAAGCATTTGACTTAGTTTCTTCATTAGCATCAAACGGAGCGCAAAACCGTACAATGCCTATGTAGGCATTAGGGAAAACTCGCTTAGCATTATATATAATAGTACGCAAAACAGTCAGATTCGTCATGGATTTATTTTTTATGTCCAATAATGACAGACAAACAATGAAATGCGTGACGTTTTTGTGTACGCTTCTAATACCTTGAGTTACATTCTTGTAAAAACTTAGACGACCTTTACTTGAAGACAGAAGAGTGAGATCGTCGTGTTTAAATCCATGAATGGTATCATCACCAAAAACTATAATTGAATTCGGGGAACTCAGGGACTCTAAAGCTTCTTGAGTTGAGCCGTAAAGCACGACATCCGAAGAACCAGTGACGCTGACACTTGGTAGTTTGGTTTGAATGAATTCACGCCGCTGACAGCTACCTGATGTACCTGACGTAGACTGTGCATACGTATCAAGCTCTATTGCTTGAGAAGAGGATAACTCCCATCTTCACTCACTTCAGGAACGGAATTGATGGCACCTTCTGAATGATGATGTATATCAATAGCTGCAGCGGTTTGTGTTGCAACATCCGAAGACACAGATAAGGAATCAGATGACTGTGTTGACGATGAAACAGTTAGAGGAGCATTGACAATGGTCTGGGTCGAGTTGTTGCTGGTCTCATGGACAGATTCTGGAGCAGAGGACCGCACAGTGTCCGAAAAAAGCATACGTGATTGTTCACCAATAGAGGCATCACTAACAGGATCGACTGATAGCAGTTGATTCTCCATAATCAGGGACAAAGCTTCATCTAGTTCACGATCCTGAAGTTTTCGACCAAGATGAGAGCGAGCCCATTTGATGACAAGCGAAATCGAACGATCAAATAGGTTTGCAGGCATTGCAGTTGAAGAAATATGCTCAATCGCATCACAAATTATGTCATCATAATGACAGCGTAAAGATTCGAGAATTGAAGAACACCACTGTTCAGTAATCTCGCTCACCATGCTCCCGAAGCGATCACTCTTGAAGGCTGGATTAACGCTCGCACACATGATGTCCTTCTTCCTGATCAGTGAAGGAGGAAGGCCATGTTTGAGAACTTCTCGATGATGCACGGACTTTAAAATCACAAAGTGATTCTTGGTCAATTGGAAATATTCAGGAGGGATCCTGAAGGAAGGAGGATTCGATGATGACACAGAGCGACGACCATTGCGATTGAAGGAAGAAGTTTCATTAGAAATCCTCGATGAATGGTAATGATTTCTATAGCGATCCGTTGGCAAATTCTCATTGAATCGCACTCGACGATCAGACGTACTCCGATCTGACGACCGATTGTGATGAGTCCAGCGAAAAGGACGATGTCGATTCTGATCACCTGACAGATTGCCATGATTGTTGAAGCTTCTTTGATAGGATCTTCCCACAAAGGTTCGAGTCATAGCCGGAGCGGGTCCTCAGCAGATATATGTATGTATATATATATATATATATATATATATATATAGAAAGTACTCAGAAGAGCATTCCCAGGCTCTCACGCCGCACCAACTATAATCCAACCTTGTGCGAAATCAAAAAAATGTCTATCTTGTTCGTGGAAGACCGGTTTCGAGTTTATCTTTATCAATTCCACATGTAGTGATACAGGACACAAACTGAAAGACAGCAAAATGTCAGCCAACGAGAGATGTTCACTTCTTGAACAACAAGCTTTGCAGATTTCTCTTCGCTTTGCATCTTCGGTTGTTTCAAAACACGAAGTTGTTTTCATTTGAAAGAATATATATATATATATATATATATATATATATATATATATATATTCTTGCATGTTTCATTAAATATAATATCGCAATCAGTCTTGTTAATTTTCAAATAATGATTTTCCATAGTTCTAAAAAGTTTCTTTTCTTCATTCGTTAAAAACTTCAAAATACATTTTGAAAGCCATTTAATTGGAATCATACCGGTACTTCGGACTGTCACGGAGTCCATCTTCAGGGTAATTGAATTTGCTGAATGTACATTGATCATATTAAGGAAAAAGCTAGGAAATATAAACCATGCATGTACAAAATTGTGAGAAGGATATCGAAAATGGAATAGAAATGGTCAACATTGGAAGAACATAGAAATGATTAGTCTAATTCATGCATAAAAATGGAAATATTTTGCTACATTACTAATAAGCGATGGGTCAAACGCTGGTCTTGTTTATTGAGAAGAGGTTGGTTCTCTTTAATGAGCAGAGCCTCGGCGATTTCCAGGGATTGAGCAATTCTATGGGTTGCCGTACCACAAAGTGAGATGATTGGACGAAGTGGTGGGTTAACTGCATCTTTGTGTATTTTTGGAAGACCATACACATATCCTGGTCTGAAATATCCAACTAAATTTTCAAATCCATATCGCGTCATTAAGATTCGATGTTTCTTCAATGTCGAATTGATTTCCTTTTTCAAATGTGGAGTAGTATCCTTGTTGATTCTTTGGAATTTGGTTGTATCACACAGAATATTGTCAATTTTACTTGTATAATCAGCTTTATTCAAAATAACGAATCCACCTCCCTTATCAGCTTTTGAAACATGTATGTCTTTGTCGTTTTTCAATGCTTTCAATGCCTTTTTATCGTCAGCTGAGAGCGGATTTGGTAAACGATCTGTCGTAGCTGTAAGGGCAAAAGATTTCAAGTCGGCTCTCAGTTTCTCTTTATCATGAATATCAATAGTACCATGCGTTTCTTTTTTTTAATAATTGAGCAATACAATTTCTCTACCTCTATTTGCTTCAATAAAGGATCAAAGCGCGGTTTGATGCAAAAGCTAGGTCCTTTTTGTAGGAGATTATGTTCATCGTTGTTTGGATTATATTAAGAACAATTAACATAAGTCTTGTCACTATTTTCTTTCACAATCAGCTTTGAACCGTATAGCCTTTCAAGTTTCTGCAAGTGACGGAATTTTATTGTTTCAATACTTTTGGAATTGATGTTCACCATGAACGTTAGCAAAGCAAGAAATCGAACCTCAGAGAGGGATTTCATCAATTTCAGCATGGTCACGCCGAGTCCTTTCATTTCAATTTTCTTTTTATCGCTAAGTGTTTCAATCTGTCTCGTTATCAAATGTTTCTTGAATTCTACAGTTTTTGTTTCATTGCGTGCTGCATTGTCGTGTAATTTGAAATTTGTGAATATGGGCAGCAAATCATTATTCTTGCATGTTTCATTAAATATAATATCGCAATCAGTCTTGTTAATTTTCAAATAATGATTTTCCATAGTTCTAAAAAGTTTCTTTTCTTCATTTGTTAAAAACTTCAAAATACATTTTGAAAGCCATTTAATTGGAATCATACCGGTACTTCGGACTGTCACGGAGTCCATCTTCAGGGTAATTGAATTTGCTGAATGTACATTGATCATATTAAGGAAAAAGCTAGGAAATATAAACCATGCATGTACAAAATTGTGAGAAGGATATCGAAAATGGAATAGAAATGGTCAACATTGGAAGAACATAGAAATGATTAGTCTAATTCATGCATAAAAATGGAAATATTTTGCTACATTACTAATAAGCGATGGGTCAAACGCTGGTCTTGTTTATTGAGAAGAGGTTGGTTCTCTTTAATGAGCAGAGCCTCGGCGATTTCCAGATCTTTCTGCACTGGTTAATTTGCGATCACTTTTGAGTTGGATTCTATTAGTTTGTAACCCGGTTTTATATTTTGGTGTGTTGTTAGGTGTGTTTTTATTGAACCATTTGACATATGTTGCTGGCATCTATGTGTGAGTGTGTTTGTCGTATAACCAATGTAGCTGACGTCATTACATTCGTCAGAAGGGCAATGAAATTGATACACAACATGGTGCACAGTTGATTTGAAAGGATTGATGTTTTGGAGTACGTGTTGTAGGCGCGTCATTTTATAATACACTCGCAATTTGATTCTATTTGATTCGCGAGTAGGGGCAACACTTGTTACTATGATTTTTTGAAGGCGCTTTTCTTCAACAACTGAGCTTGATTGGCTTTGTCCATTGGCTTTTATAATAAAATATGATCTCACTCTCATCAATGGGTGCATTGACATTCTGCTTTCGTTTGAGGAAAGCTTTGATCATTTCTTCTATCAAACGCTGTGGGTATCCGTTGTTCACAAGTATTTGAGTAATTCTCAATATTTCTTGATGAAATAAAGCCCAACTCGAGCAGTGGCTGTAAGCTCTATGTAAATAAGATGAAACTACAGACCACTTGTATGTCTCTGGACCGAAACTATCGTAATTCAGACATTCGCCAGAATTTGTGGCTTTTCGAAAAATCGATGTTGTCAATCTAGATCCATCTTTACAGACAAATACGTCCAAGAAATTCAATCCATTTTCAGATTCGTTCTCGTGTGTGAATTTCAAACAAGAATTTCTTTCCAATTCTTGTTTAATGCGTGTGATGTCTCCATTTCTATTCAAAATCAAGAAGGAATCATCGACATACCTTCTATAGAGAGCTATATTGTTAGAAAATTCGGGAATTACTTTATTTTCCAGTGCACTCATATAAAAATTTAGTTGGATATTTCAGACCAGGATATGTGTATGGTTTTCCAAAAATACACAAAGATGCAGTTAACCCACCACTTCGTCCAATCATCTCACTTTGTGGTACGGCAACCCATAGAATTGCTCAATCCCTGGTTAAAATGCTCCAAATATATCTTCCTTCCCAATACATTTGCAAGTCATCTTATGAATTCATTGCTTCTTGTAAAGATTTGGAAATCCCTGAAGATTCTTGCCTTGTATCGATAGACGTTGAAAGTCTCTTTACTAATGTTCCTGTGGAAGAGACAACCGAACTCATCCTTGATTGTGCATACAGCAATCCTGACAATTCGCCAATGGTACCACGGAACATTTTACGACATCTTCTTCTTCTCTGTACAACTTCGTCTCCATTCATTTGGAAAAATGATTTATACCAACAAATTAATGGTGTTTCGATGGGAAGTCATTTGGGACCTCTTTATGCAGATTTTTATATGAGTGCACTGGAAAATAAAGTAATTCCCGAATTTTCTAACAATATAGCTCTCTATAGAAGGTATGTCGATGATTCCTTCTTGATTTTGAATAGAAATGGAGACATCACACGCATTAAACAAGAATTGGAAAGAAATTCTTGTTTGAAATTCACACACGAGAACGAATCTGAAAATGGATTGAATTTCTTGGACGTATTTGTCTGTAAAGATGGATCTAGATTGACAACATCGATTTTTCGAAAAGCCACAAATTCTGGCGAATGTCTGAATTACGATAGTTTCGGTCCAGAGACATACAAGTGGTCTGTAGTTTCATCTTATTTACATAGAGCTTACAGCCACTGCTCGAGTTGGGCTTTATTTCATCAAGAAATATTGAGAATTACTCAAATACTTGTGAACAACGGATACCCACAGCGTTTGATAGAAGAAATGATCAAAGCTTTCCTCAAACGAAAGCAGAATGTCAATGCACCCATTGATGAGAGTGAGATCATATTTTATTATAAAAGCCAATGGACAAAGCCAATCAAGCTCAGTTGTTGAAGAAAAGCGACCCTCAAAAAATCATAGTAACAAATGTTGCCCCTACTCGCGAATCAAATAGAATCAAATTGCGAGTGTATTATAAAATGACGCGCCTACAACACGTACTCCAAAACATCAATCCTTTCAAATCAACTGTGCACCATGTTGTGTATCAATTTCATTGCCCTTCTGACGAATGTAATGACGTCAGCTACATTGGTTATACGACAAACACACTCACACATAGATGCCAGCAACATATGTCAAATGGTTCAATAAAAACACACCTAACAACACACCAAAATATAAAACCGGGTTACAAACTAATAGAATCCAACTCAAAAGTGATCGCAAATTAACCAGTGCAGAAAGATCTGGAAATCGCCGAGGCTCTGCTCATTAAAGAGAACCAACCTCTTCTCAATAAACAAGACCAGCGTTTGACCCATCGCTTATTAGTAACGTAGCAAAATATTTCCATTCTTATGCATGAATTAGACTAATCATTTCTATGTTCTTCCAATGTTGACCATTTCTATTCCATTTTCGATATCCTTCTCACAATTTTGTACATGCATGGTTTATATTTCCTAGCTTTTTCCTTAATATGATCAATGTACATTCAGCAAATTCAATTACCCTGAAGATGGACTCCGTGACAGTCCGAAGTACCGGTATGATTCCAATTAAATGGCTTTCAAAATGTATTTTGAAGTTTTTAACAAATGAAGAAAAGAAACTTTTTAGAACTATGGAAAATCATTATTTGAAAATTAACAAGACTGATTGCGATATTATATTTAATGAAACATGCAAGAACAATGATTTGCTGCCCATATTCACGTATATATATATATATATATATATATATATATATAAGTAATAAATTATTATTATAAATAAGTAATAAATTAAAAGCTAAGGGCTGATTTGAAATCATTTGCTTTGACTAAAACAAGTAGACATACACATCTCTAAAGCATATAAGGTAGGTGGATTCATTATTCTGAATAAAAAAGACTATGAGAAAAAGATAGACGATATCTTAAGTGATACATCTAAATTCCAACGTATTAACGAAGATGCTACCCCACATATAAAAAAGGAAATCAATTCGACATTGAAGAAACATCATGTCTTGACTACATAGTATAATTGTGAAAAATTGGTTGGTTATTTCAGACCAGGATATGTGTACGGACTTCCAAAGATTCATAAAAATGCCACTGATCCTTCCCTCCGTCCCATCATATCACTTCGTGGAACTGCAACTCATGGAATTGCAAAATCGTTGGTGAAAATTCTCCAAAGTTATATTCCTTCAAGGTACATCTGCAAGTATTCCTACGGATTCATCGCTTGTTGCAAAGATCTTGAAATCCCTGAGGATTCAAAATTTGTATCCATCGACGTTGAAAGTCTTTTTACAAACGTTCCAGTAGAGGAGACAACTGATCTCATCCTTGATTATGCGTACAGTAATCCTGACCTCGCTCCAGTGGTACCAAGAAATACTTTGCGATATCTTCTTCTTCTTTGCACGACGTCATCTCCTTTTATGTGGAAGAATGCACTTTTCAAACAAGTCGATGGTGTCTCAATGGGGAGTCCACTTGGACCGCTTTACGCCGATTTTTACATGAGTTCATTGGAAAACGAAGTAATACCAGAATTCTCTGATGACGTTATTCTTTACAGGAGGTATGTCGACGATTCCTTCCTGATTTTGAACAAGAATTCTAGTATCGAACAAATTAAACAAAAGCTTCAGGAACACTCCTGCTTGAAATTCACCCATGAAAACGAGGCAGATGATGGATTGAATTTTCTTGATGTTTTTGTCGGTAGAAACGGTTCTAAACTGACAACTTCGGTTTACAGAAAAGCGACAAGTTCTGGTGAGTGCCTCAGTTATGAGACTTTGGACCAGAAACATACAAACGTTCTGTAGTTCTATCATATCTCCACAGAGCTTACAGTCACTGTTCCAGTTGGCCTGCATTCCACCAAGAAATAGTCAGAATCAAGCAAATACTTGTAGACAATGGGTATCCCCAAAGTTTAGTTGAAAACATGTTTCGAACATTTCTCAAACGAAAAGATCAGAACAATGCGACCAATTACGAAGGTGAAATAATATTTTACTACCGAAGCCAGTGGACGTCAAGTTCAATTGTCGAAGAAAAACGCTTGAACAAAATAATAGCGACAACTGTGAGTCCTACGAATGACACGAACAAAATCAAACTCAGAATCTATTACAAAATGACACGGTTGCAGCACATAGTACAAAACACTAATCCGTTCAAAGGAGTTAATCACCATATTGTATACCAATTTCATTGTCCGTCTGACGAATGTAATAGCGTCACATACATTGGCTATACAACAAAAACACTCACACACAGATGTCAGCAGCACATGTCAAATGGATCAATCAAATCCCACTTGTTAACACACAAAAACATCAAACCAGGCTATAAACTAATAGAAACAAAAACAAAAGTAATTGCTAGCCTAGATATAACTTCAAAAAAGACTTGGAAATTGCCGAAGCCCTACTGATAAAAGAACATCAACCGATCCTGAATAAACAAGATCAAAGTTTGACCCACCGACTAATGGTCATGTAGCTACTTTGTACACACACTTTAATATATTTTATGTCTATGTTTTTCTTTGGAAGCAAGCAACTCATCTCTATTTCCTATTTCCATATTTCCATATTCAGATATCCTTTTAGTGATTTTGTGCTATACTTTCCATAGCTTCATTTTAAATATTTACTATCTTAAGGACATTTGTAAATTTTAGTATAAGTAGATTTTTGCAACCCTGAGGATGGACGTTGTAACAGTCCGAAGTACCGGTTGTATTATTATAAAATGGTTATCAAAATGTATTTTGCGTTTTTTAGCAACTGACGAAAAGAAACTATATAGACAAATGGAACATCACTATTTAAAAGTCAATAGGATCGATTGCGATATTTTATACAACAACACTTGCCTAAATAATGATTTGCTGCCAACCTTTACATATATATATATACAATGTAATCAATTTGGTGCTTCCTTACAGTGAATGCAGTGGACCAGTTGTACGCCTTTGTAATCAATTGATTGAAGATGTAAAGACTCGTGGCTCTTATCGCTCTGGCAAGAATTTGCGCAGTTTGTTGAACTATAATCGCTAGACCTATTTAAGTCTATGCTTTGTACATTTTCTGGTTCCTTGTACATATTGGAGTTGAGAAAGATTTTGAATCGAAACCGGTCCTCCAACACAACGACTTTTCTTTGTCTTGGCTTTGGTTTGTCGAGTAACGGATCTGGGACGTACGCGCGGTGCGAGCGGCACCTACTCAGTGGAATTAAAACACCACTGAGTACTTCTACCAATCTACCGATATATATATATATATATATATATATATGTATGTATGATAAATCTAGATTGATATAAATACTGAATACAAGAATTTAATTTGAATTAACATATATTGATTTTTCAGACGTGGTTAATATATGATAATAACATATATTGCCTAAACTCAGCACAAGGCGTTCGGCAAGGTGATCCTCTGGGTTCTTTCCTTTTGCTTTGGCTTTACATCCTCTTCTAAGGCAAATAAATTCAACTGTCCGTTTATATCATCATTATTGGTATTTGGACTGTGGTATTTTCGCAGGACACAAATAGGAAGTGATTCAAGCGTACAAATTGCTGGAAAAGGAGTCACAAGACATCGGACTTATCGTCCAGCCCCATAAGTGTGAGCTATTTCATCAAGGAAGGAAACTTTTGGACAATATACCTGAACTACACGATCCCTAAGTGTCAGTTGCTTTGCTGCGATCTTGAGCATCCTTCTGTCGGGTAAACCACCTGGCAAGGACTATTCCCCAGGCATTGCAAAGGAAGCCATCGATTCTTTTGAGAGTAATATTCGTAAGACCTTCGAAGATAATGCAACCATAGAGTCGCTCGACCCTACATGGAACCAAGTTCAGCCTAAGCCAAGTAATGGAAGTTTTGGTTTTCGCTCAACAGTGAAACATTCTCCAGCAGCCTACATCTCATCCGTGTTTCGTTCGGTCTCAGAAGAAGATATTTCTAATTCCGCAACAATTGCGAACTGCATTGATCAATTCAATTCAGTTGTGGAGGGAAAAGACCGAATCAATGTAAGCAGTCTCTCATCGTCCAGACCCAAACAGCGCAAATTGTCGTCCACCATAGACAAAAAATTGCTCAACTCAATGAAAAATCAAGCTAATGGTGCGCATACAGTGCGCCTGAATTCAGTCAGATCCGCCGGTGCTTCATCCTGTATTACAGTGATACTATCACCAGATTTGGGCCTCCGTCTATCACCTAACCAATTTTAGATATTCGCAAAATGGTGACTAAGCATCTCTCTATTTAACCCTAGACTTACCAATAAAATATGTAACGCGGTTTACCATGGGGAAAATATAACCTAAATTAAAATCTTCATATAGTTTGCTGAAAACTTCATTAGGATAGACTTTCTTATTCTGAATATCATAGCAACGTTCTCACATTAAAAATTCAGGGCTTTTATTCTATTCATATTTGTGCAACTTAAAAAATTGTATTACGTACGTGGATTGCAATTACAAAATTGCAAGCAGGCAACTCAAAACATTGCTCATAAAAATGTTTGTCTCTCATGCACAAGAATTACATTTCACGAAAACGATAGCATGATCTTTGCAGACACCAGCACCACATTCCACACAGACCTTTGTTACTTGTCTGTCCAACTGTCGAGGACAAGAGCCGCATCTTCACGAACCTTGACGTAGGCCTACAGACAGTGGTGAAGCCAATCGTCGTCCTCGTGACGGCCTGGATGTTTCACCATCTACGCCAAGATTCATCAAGAAAACGCCTGTGTCTTCGTCCTGAAATGCTCTCATATTCGGAATGTATATGCAAGAATAGCACCAAGGCACTATAGCACGAAACATTCATAAGATTGAAAAACATCGTTCGTGGCCAACGGCGAGAAGCACGAGATCAAGAATAAATTTGTATCAGCTGATGAAGTGTGTCAACTCCACATTTGCCACGATTGTAATCCAAAATTATAGTCGACTTATTGGCAACATTATGATCAACGCATTTCTCCTTGTGCAGCGTCGAAAGCATAAGTACTGCTTTGTTCTTTTTGGGTACACACGAGTATGAAACCATTGTACCATCATTTTGAAATGTCAACAGCGAAGAATATTGCTGGCGTTTTAGACTCGGCAATATATCTCTTGGAATTTCACTCTTATTCTTCCGAATTGCTTCGTTATTGCTAGATTTCTGCCAAAAGTGGTCCTTCCAAGTTGAAGGCTCGTAAAGAAGTTGACCATAAAACATTACGATCACTTCCAGTGATGATATCCGTTAGCTCTAACACAACCCGTTGACCTTGTCCACGTTCAGGAACTGAACCAGTTCGGCCGATGTATGGTTTCATATGGAGACGATAATAAGTATTAGCATCAGCCAGAGCCCTAATTTTCATGCCATACTTGCCCGATTTCGATGGAATATACATCTTGAAAGGGCAGCAGCCCCTTGTGGTGACTAATTGCTCGCCGACAGTTGCTGCCTCACCAGCCTTGTAAGAAGATCGAAACTTCGCCACCACGTGATCGAATATACTGCGTATTGGTGCAAGTTTGTCGCACGAATTTCTTTCTGTGTAAATCGGTTACGCGACATTGTATTAGAGAGAACCATGTTCACCACTCTATAGATCAATAACACGAGTTTTGTTGTCATGATGAGCACCACCAATAATATATAAGCAGTAAGTGTAAGCCTAACAGCATAAGAAATAAAATGTAGTGCTAAAGCTATTCCGAACACAAGAATTATGCAATACATCATGAGTTATTCAAATCAAGAGGAATCAACAAAAACTGTGAATTGTCGGCTGGGGTAATTTTTTTCTACGTGGTAAACCATGCTGGAATATTTTTGCATGTGTTCCCGGAGAAAACTATTGACCAGATTATTCCACTGTTGCAGTATTTTATAACCAATGCATAGTCAAGAAAGGTCATTAACTGATTTTAGCTGAAGTGTATTATTTCTTGAGTTATCGAAATACTCCACGCCCTAACGTGCAAAAGAAGTCTAAATGTAATTTCAATACACAATACTGTTAAAGATCAACTTAGTGAGATCTGCCACTGGGCGAATCTGCGACCAAGCATTGAGAGGCCTGGGACACTGGCTCGGGGGTGACAGATATTAATAGACGACCTGATGACTTACTTCCAGACTGGAGTCTTGGACGACCAGGCGCGATTGACCTCACTGTGGTGCACTTGCTTTCTACAAAAAATATTTCCGTAGCCAGTAATACCGTAAAATCTTTCCTCGACATCGCTGAAAATCGCAAGCACTCCTCCAACGACTTGAAATGTGGAGAACTCGGGTGTAGATGCCTATCAACGACTTAACATCGATAAGACACAAGTCATGTGGTGCGGCACTCGACAGCGAATCGTTTACAATCATCATATACCTATTCAGGTTGATTAACAGAAAATTAATCCTGTATCCTGTCTGAAGTATCTGAGTGTGACAATTGATCCAACGTTGCCTTTCTCTACCCACTGCGCAGTCACATCAGCCCCCTGTTTTGGTCGTCTCAGGCAAATCAGCACAATTCGAAGGTCTCTGCCTCGTTCCGTGGCGAAGTCACTCATTGTTTCACTTGTTTTCCCAAAGCTAGATTATTGCACATCATTCTGAATTTCTGAGTGCCTCATTTCTCGCCTTCAATCTGTCATCAACACCTTTGTGCGACTAGTCTTCAACCCTCAACCTTCAACGATCTGATCCCATTTCCTCAAAGTTAGAGCAGCTTCAGTGGCTACCTGTTAGGTCGAGGATTGAACTCCGATAAGTTACCATCGTTGCAAAGTACATGAATGATCAAGCTCCAACTTATCTCCAAACCAATAGCGTCTCCGCTCTGCGAATTCCCTGCTCCTCTTCATCCCACGCACGACGCTAGTGTCTATCGGTAGAAAATCTTTATTTTCAAGTTCTCCTCGTGCCTGGAAGAACTTGCCTACCGAGCTAACAATGCCACACTCCCTTCGTCATTTTGAGCGTACATTCAAAACCTTTTATCATGAAAGATCAGTGTGAAATTGCTTCTTTACATGTTTCCCTTTATCATCAGTTCATACATCTTTGTAAATGGTCTTGAAGTGACTTGCTCACATGACGCCATTTTAATAAAATTCGTGATTAATTAATTAATTAATAATTTAATATACATTTCAATCACATTTTTTTCATACGGGTAACCTGTGAGCCAGATGCGGCCCACGGCTCCTTTTCAAAACACCGTCATGTGTGGCTCACGAGGTCTACAGTAGTTTATTTCTGTAAAACTAATTGACACAGCAATCATTCATTAGGACTACAATCTCGGATGAGCACCTGTTCAGCCGCATGAATCTGACTAAAGGTCCATTCATACCGGACGCAGAGCGTCCTAAGGCGTCCAGAATATTCGTTCAGAACCTTGATAAACCTATGGACTGTTGACACCGGACGCGCTCTGTGTGAACAGCCACATAGGTTTATTTAGGTTCTGAACGAAAATTCTGACGCGTGAGGACACGCCGCGTCCGTTATGAATGGACATAAGGGAAATTAAAAGCTAAACTCGCAGACGCAAACCTTCAAGAAGTCTCCCTTCTAGCCTCCTCATAAATCAAGCCTGACATCAACGAGTCATTCATTATCAGATGCAACGAACCATCGACCTTCACAATAATGAGCCAATATGAAGACTGGATATTCTTTGCACTTCGTCTAATATAACGTCTTTTTGATTGTTACAATTATGCCTTAAGCGTCTTTCAGTCACATCTTTTGCCTTCATTTTTAGTAGTAAAATATAAATCTATTTAAGCAGCATAATTCAAAGGTAATTCAATAAAGATGGAAATTATAACCAAGCTACTGATGATAGATTTTTATTACAAAACGTTCCACCGACAAGAATCAAGGATAAGGTTCAATTAAACCTTTTTTATATTAGGCCTGTTCTGTGTTCAAGTGAATTTGAGTGAACATACTCGTAGTAAACATACCTGTGCAATAGAACATCAACTCAGTGATAGGTAGGGTTAATAGGAAGGGTAATAGCATAGGGTTAATAACATAATTATAATAGCACGTAAAAGTCATTCTGGTGTGATGACTAGCCGAAGAACGTTTTCATATTGATTATAAGTAATTTTTTTGAGTACAACTTTTAGCATTGTAAATTTTGATGCAGATTAGAACATTTAGAAGTCAATATTTTCAGCGCTAAGTCAACATTAATCATTTGCATTACGTGCTTCTCTATATCTTTGAAGCAGCTTTAACAGTGCAGCCTTAATGTCTTCATCTCTGTCTCTACTTAAGAAGACAACATAATGACTCTAGTTTTCCAGTGATAATCAAAACGTTTTTTGATTTATCTGAGGAGGCGATCTAATTCCTTTTCGAGTTGATGTCTCCTGAGGAAGATTGGAAGGTTATAAAAGGCTCCAGTTGAAGTGGGTTGAGAAAGAAAACAGTTTATACTAAGAACGGTTTTTGCGACAGCTCAGTCAACGCTCATACTGAGTAACACCCCATTCATATACCGTTCATCTATTTGAAAATGGCTTCAAATTCAGTATGTTTCCGTAAAGCCCATAACTTCAATCAGAATCATGTGGTGTATCGATGAAGAGATAGATTTTATTAGGGATGCAGCGGAATTCCGGTCATTAGTTGAACTCCTGCTCTGGACTAAAGGAAATTTTGAAACTTTTGCTTTCTTATGATTTATAGCCTCTTGTGACATTGAAAAAGTCTTGTGTTTGATTCGTGCTGAAAGCGGTTGAAGACGTCGGTTGCTAAGTGAGAATACGTGCTTCATGCTGTTCAGATCAGGGCTGTGAATTTGGTCGATTTTTTGACCGAGCTCGAATCCGATCCAGTCCGGAATCCGGACCGGATGCGATATGGATAACAAGGCCCATTAGCTTACAAAGGCTGTAAGTCGGAATTTTCTGACTGTCTTTCGTCAGAAACTCAGACATTCTACACAATTAATTAAAGCACATCTCTTAAAATAGACACTAAAATTAGGCCTTGACATGAGGAAGCAAAACTCAAGCAGCATTTTTAGTCACAAAGGAAGGATTGTTTTATGCACAGCACCATCTGATCCTTTGAAAGTACTCGAACTTTTTAATGAGTTCCCTCGAAATTTAAAAAGCATTTGTGGACTCGAAATTTCGTTCATATATGAGCCTTTTGCCTTAAACTCCTATCATTTTTGAACTAGACACACGATTGATTTGATTCTTTTGGTACAGAAGCTTCAGAGTGGGCATTAACATTTCATCCCGACCATTTATCAAATTGCAGCATGAAAAAATCTGTGCACCAAATTTCGATATAGGATTAAAACAATTAATGAGGATGCATGATATCTTCTGTATTGATGCTTTGCTTGATATATCGATATCCATGTTTGTATGCACTCTATGGTTATGAATGACATCTATGATGAATGTTATTTGTACATCTATGAACTATGTGTTAGTCTCTGATGTGTCATTAAAGCATACCTGTTTGACCAAACACGTTGTCTTCTTTATTGGCGTCGCGAATTGTACATACTGATTTGAAATGGCTGAAATTGCATTAGTGCCACGTTTAACTAAGAATTGCAGCTTGGATGGGTTCAAGTTTTGGAGAACCGAATTTCTGGCATTCGTTGACATTAATGTGGCTGAAAGCGACATGAATACAATTGGGTTGAAATACCTGAAGTATGCTATTGCAAGCGCATGTTTAGAATTGACTTTTGACAGCAAAACAACATTCAAATCTGCATTGGAAAAGGTAGAACTGGTATTTGTTTCTGCTAATCGACCTGCTAATCCATTGTCTGATTTCATGGCGCTTTCATGGGATTCAAATATGACAATACATTGTTTCATCGGGAAATTGAGATCTTTATTATTCTTCATCGATAACAAAGCTGCTCAAGACCAGCTTATCAAACAACGTATTCTCGAAATGCAATCATACGAATTGCGTATTGTTCTCTCCAAGGAAAGTCTTCCATCGATTGTGACTCAATTGGAAACGATTCCTCGCCAAACTGTTGAACTTTTTCAGATTGCATCCATTAGTCAATCTGCAGTGTCTTCACGCCGAAAAATCTGTTTTAACTGTGGTCTTGCAGGTCATATAAAAACGAAGTGCTTCAAACCGAGGGTTGTATGTGGGAAATGCTCGAAAAGTGGTCATTTAACCCAATTTTGTCAAATTCAAAAAAACTACGTAAAGGCCGTTTTGTCGGAGGATCAAAGTGGTCTGAACGATGTTCAATCCTCCGAGTAGCTGAAATTGATGATATTGAAATGATATCTTTATTTGACTCTGGCTCTCCTGTTTCATTCATGAATTCAATATGTTTGTCAAAATTTCCTTCGGTACCGATAGTTGACAGGAGAAAACACAAGTTCGTGGCTGTCGATGGGACAATATTTTTTGCAATTGGTGTGATTGAGTTACCAGTGAAATTCAAGGACAAACTTATTCGGCAAAAGTTTTTTGTGGTTGATTCTCCGATTTCCGTCATATTGGGTGTAGATGCCTTATGTGCTATGAATATTCACATGTGCCTTTCTTCCGACAATACCGTGAAAGTTAACTCAGTCAGTGTTCCTGTATCCAATTGTGATTCAAACGCGCCTATTTCCGATCTGCAGTTTTTCGATTTATTCGACTTGACTAAAGTTCCAACGGCTTATGCAGACAGCTTGAAGAAATTGCTACTTGAATTCCGTGATGTGTTCTCTTTAACTCCATTTGATATTGGACGCACGGTTTTGGGATATCATGATATTTGCACAGGTAATGCTGCTCCAACATTCAGGAAACCGTATCGTTTGGCTCATTCAGAGAAGCCTGTGGTTGATCGAATGATCAATGAAATGCTTGAACATGATCTAATTGAGGAGACACAATCACCATATTCTTCACCATTCATTTTAGTGAACAAAAGCGATGGAACAAAGCGCTTCGTGGTGGATTATCGAAACTTAAATTCGAATACAATCAAGGACCGAATGCCTTTACCAAATATTGACGAGCTTTTGGATAATTTATCAATGCATCGCACTTTCTCCTTCCTTGATTTGACTTCTGTATTTTGGCAGGTACCACTAACTGATGATGCTAAACCGAAAACTGCTTTTACGACAATGAACAATCAATACCAATTCAAGGTTATGCCATTTGGACTTTGTAATTCTCCCTTGAGTTTCCAGCGCATTATACAAAAGGCAATGAAAGACCTACCTACAACGCCATACATTGATGACCTTATTATCCCGACGAAAACTGACTTTGAACAGCTTGATATTCTGAGAAAGGTATTTGAGCGTTTACGGCTTGCTAAGTTCAAAGTAAAGCCAGCGAAATGTATATTTTTTTCAAATCGAATCAAGTATTTAGGATTTGTTGTTCATGAAGGAAAGTTATTCCCAGATCCAATGAAAGTAGCTGCAATAAAGCAATTTCCTGTGCCGTCATCGACGAAACATTTACAGAGGTTTTTAGGACTGTGTAATTTCTTTTCTCGATTCATTCCTAATTTCGCGGAATTGGCATCTCCTTTGACAAAAATACAGAATTCACCAGCCACGAATTTTCAACGAATCTGGAGCAAGGATGAAACGCAGTTGGTAATTGCCTTCGAAAATCTCAAGCAGGCTCTCATTTCTCCACGAGTTTTACGCTTGCCAGATTTGAATTCCTCATTCTCATTAGACGTTGATGCGAGTAATCATGCAATTGCTGGTGTATTATATCAAGTGAGTGGTCCAGTTTCCTATTACAGTCGTAAATTACGAAGCTCAGAATTAAATTACAGTACTACAGATAAAGAATTCTTAGCTCTTTATGAATCAATAATGAGATTTCGGCCATAGTTACTCGGAAACCGATTTAACGTTCATACTGACCACAAGCCTCTGACTTCTCTGGTTTACGGAAAGTCTCATAATCCTAGACAATCTCGTTGGCAAATGGCATTGCAAGAATACACTTTTAACATTCAGTATAAGATTGGCAAAGATAATGTTGCAGCTGATGCATTAACTCGGCAGCACAATAATTCAGAAGCAATCATTTCTTCCTGTGTCACTTCAGTGGACAGTTCAATAAATCAGATGGTTCGTAATAATCAAAAATTATGCGATGAAATTCTTGACTGTATTGATGCTTTAAAGCACAAGTTATTACCTTCATCTCGAGGATGTATTGCTGAATCAGTGCGTAAATGTCGTTGGATTCATTTTCTGTGAAAGACAATTACTTGTTTCATGAGAACCGACTAGTTATTCCCTCCTCAGTTGTTTGTGATGTCGTAAAACGCTATCATTATGATGGTCATTTCTCATGTAATAAAACGCGTGAAGCCATTCTGGAAAGATTTTGGGCTCCAAAACTACGTCCTGTGATATCGAACGTTATCTATGACTGTGGTTGCAGAGTTGCGAAATCATATGGACACAACCCTTCTCCGTCAAAGACTCCCTCTACTAGACCATTTGAAGTGATTGCCATGGACATTGTTGACATGAAAAGTGATGCTGGTTATAATTCCATACTTACCATGGTGGACTTATGTACAAAGTGGCTTGTTACAGTACCTATGACAAATAAATCAGCCGATAATGCTGCTTCATCATTTCTGAAGAATTGTATTTTCAAGTTTGGTCCACCTGCTAAAGTACATTCGGACCAGGGGACTCAATTTGTAAGTAACATTTTCAGATCTTTATTAAACAAGCATGGAATCAAGAGCTCTTACTCTTCTATTTATCATCCCAATGGCAATTCATGTATCAAACGGTGTCACAGAACTCTTAAGGACAGACTGAGGACAATGCCTGGTAGATGGTTGTTAAACCTAGCGGAAGCTACGTATAATTGTAACCGACTGAGTGGATCTTTCACAAATGTGTTTCATAGGCCAGCGACACCTTCGAAAGATTGGCCTGACTCACGAGATTTTCTTGAGCAAATACCTCCTAAAAGTGGTCCTCAAGTAAATAATTATGTCGCATTACGTGATCGAAATCCAAAGAGTTCGTTAGCACCCCGCTTTGTAGGAAGCCATAAAGTTGAGAAGCGTCTTCCTAATTCAGTAATTTTATCTGATGGGAGAAAAGTGAATCTTCATGATGTTGTTTTGGTGGGGAGGAATGAGGATGCATGATATCTTCTGTATTGATGCTTTGCTTGATATATCGATATCCATGTTTGTATGCACTCTATGGTTATGAATGACATCTATGATGAATGTTATTTGTACATCTATGAACTATGTGTTAGTCTCTGATGTGTCACTAAAGCATAGCTGTTTGACCAAACACGTTGTCTTCTTTATTCAATTATATTTGTCAATTTTTAATGCTGAACACTTTTGGTGCGCTGACTAGATTTGCTTCCTGCTGTGTCTATGGTTATATGAGATTAAGTGTACAACATAAGGCACATTTTCGTCTTATAGCGTTCAAATTAGCTCTTTCGATTTCCTACTTTTCTGATAACTAACCCTGTTGATAGCGCATCGAGTGAGAGTCCGCAGTCTTGGCTCAGATGCCATGTGGTTGCAAGTCCTGGCTCCTGAAAATGTCTAAGTCACGCGCAGGATCATTATCCCGAGCTTTCATGATTTTCTGCTTTAGTAGGCCTATACATTATAGCATCTATTCGTTAATCGTGGTCATATTGAGGTTGTAAAAACTTCTTGATCAGAACCACTCCAAATAATTGAAAGTTAAAAGTCTAGTATTCGCGATAAGTCTGACGATGACCGAGCGACTCAGTCGAAAGGCATCTCGCAAATACTAGCTTTAGTTTTTAATTTTTATGATGTTCATGTTCGAGGTATTTTATGCTGTAACATATTAGTCATGCATTGCTGTACTTAAGGCCTTTTATAATCCTTCACCGGTATGAGTGCGGTACTTGTATGAATGACAAGATTATGTGGAAATCTGCACGCAATAAATAGGTGTTAGAAGTCTACATAAACAAATAGTATACTATAAACACCACATGCTGCTTTTTTCTCGTCCGAATAGCCGAGAAAGTAATTGCGGACAATGAGAACATGGGAAGTTATATAAGCATGACTCAGTTGTTACAAACATTCTATCATTGCTTTCCACAAATTAAGGCAGAAGTGATAGAATCTAATGATTTATAGTTCATGAAAATTTAGGCTTTTCCGAGATAAGGATTTCAGTCTTTCGTGAGATTGGAAGTACTATTTTCTACAAGCCCTAGGTAATAAACCTAGCAATTATCATTCACCTTCCTATTTTGGCAATACAAAGTCGATGAGAAGACACGTGTCGAATCAACATCAACTATCTAACAATATAGAGTCATCATGACATTCGAAATAGGCTGGATTATATATACAGTATATTTCAAGCAACTCAGTAAAAAAACAAACTTTGATTTGACTGCTCATTTCTTTATGCTGTCAATGTCATTGTGTCTTTCAATGATCATGTAATACATAAACACGAGGTCCCTAATTCCAATTTGAATGGTTTAGATTGATGAGTAAAGCGCACATCAAAGATGAGCCAAAGTAGGCATAGAAAAGTTATCTATGATTCGATTCGATTTTTGCCAATTATACTGAAAACCAGAAAATGAAAACCGATACATTCATTCTCAATTCCAGAGGAATCTTAGAAAAGCTAATTTTTTTTGGTGAAAGTAGGAGAAAGATCTTGAGAAACAATTAATCCACATAAAGTTTGGGTTTCAACGATAAATTATTCTGCGAACTTCATGAGAATTCGTCGACGCTCATCTCCGAAAATCACCGCGCCGCGCCACACAGCTCAAGATCACGGATTCGAAAATGAAATTGTTTATTTTCATTTTCAGTCCTTTCTGGTCACATGCAGTTTCCGTATTTTAATATCATCTTTGAATGTTTGACTGTAATTTTATTGCATCCTTGAAACTATAAAATTTATATACAATATATGGCTATGCCGTGTATGGCCATCGTATAGGCCTAATGTGTGCACCGTATATAAATGCAAATGAGCACATCAAGTTCACCTCCGAATGTGCAAAAAATATTGATCCAGTCTTTTTATGTAATGCACTGGTATTCATTGTGCCCCTGGCAAGCAACTATGAAGGAGCAGATACCTTTCACATAGTCATGCTTCAATATTTAAGGAATTATTTGCAGATCTACTCCATCGCTATGGGACTCGCTATGTGAATAAATGTCTTAACAGCAGTTCCAAGTAAATGCCTACATAACATCTATTGGTAATAGGTGCACGATTTGCACCTAAGTATGAGCACATATCACAAAAGGTTGCAATGGATGTCTTTCCATCATGTCCACCAGTGTTGTAGACATCATTAACTTCAAGATTGACTCTTTAATATGAACGACTAACCGCATGATCTCACGTTACTTTAGCAAAAACTAGTTTTTCAAGCACCAGCTGCTAGACGAAGAACGAAGAAATTTGCAACTTTTTCCTATTTTGAAGCATCTGTAAAGTGAAACTACAAAATTTCAAACTATAAAATGAGAAAAATACCTTGTATTTCAGTTGTTATATCTTGTATTACCTTGTATAATTTTCTTCAAAGTTCATTACAAATGTATTCACTACAGCTATATTTCGTACAGCAGGCTTAATCTTAGCCCATTTTATTTAGTTAACTGCATTCCTAGAGGATGATGATTTTTATTTAAAATGTATCAAATTCCTAACTAAGCTAAAAGTTCTATGATTCTATCGGTAACTGCACTAGAAACATGAAATGCATTCTTAAAGAATACTTGAACGAACTCTGCTGATCCAGCATACGTTGTAGCACTTCTTGAACCAAAACGATAGACATCTCACATAGCCATCAGCTGATGAATTCATATCTAAATAAGTACCGAAAAACTAAACTGCAATGACATTGAGATATTCAAACAACGTATTTGGATGCAGAAAGTTTCATACATACGGCCTTTTCTGCGTGTCAGTTAAATAGAAAATAGAAAAAATTCTTTCTATGTCATCTCATTTCAATGAGGTCATCAGACGCGAATAACAAGTAGTCGAATTAAATAGCACAGTCTATGAGTACAGTAGACCATCACTAGACCTTGAAAATTTTAGATTGTCTTTGAGTCAAGAGCATGGAATGGGCAATTATTTTCATGTTTGAAATCGTTTCCTTTTTTGTCAAATTAAGTGAGATTTGATGCAAAGAAAAAGGCGGATGATTTGATCCATTGAGTAGATATATTAGGTGGAGTAGCTACTCCGTATTTATTAAATTCTCAATGCTTGGAGTAAGCACATGTAGGTCGAGTGTCGACTCAAAAAAGTGTCTGTATGCAGCATACAGTATCATAGAGTAGGGATATATAGGTAGAGTCATAGAATAAATATGTTAGGTAGAGTGGTAACTCCGCATTTATTAAATCCTCAATGTACGTGTACACACCATAGATATAGGTAGAGTGTCGACTCAAAAAAGTATCTGTCAAAGATATTCAATTGTTTAAAGAGCTAGATGAAAAATAGATGCCTAAATTTGAACCCATTTAATACGGTCCTTATCGTGGCAAAAAAAGCATTACAGCAATGGGGCGAAATTGCTGTTTTGTCGGCTGTACGGTGTGCAATGCGACAAAAAGCCTTGGAATTGGCACATTATGTAGAGCACAACTCACTGATACTATGTGATAAGTTTCAAGAATATTCGTTCAGCAGTTGCTCTAAAAAAATTGTTGAAAATGAGAGCGGCAATGCAGCAATTTAATGCAGTACAAAGACAATGGATCATCAATACCATAGACATTGATCAATACATATCAATCATAATCAATGCATTATCTTTGATGCAGTACTATCAATTTGGAAGAAAGAATATTCAAATGAAGACTCATGGGGTGCTGATGACCACTCATCCCTCTGTAGAATTCATGACTATTAGCAAATTCAGTTGGAATCCGAATATTACAATGAGGAATTGGCTATTAATAAGGCTCAGTCATGTCAACAACGTTCTTCGAGCTATTCACCAGGATGAAACTATTTAATATGGATATGCATGTATTGCAAATAATTAACAGAGGGCAATAGGTCCAAGTGGAATCGATCATCGGATGTCTGTCAAAGTCAGAGATGTTGTCAATCTATGCATTGTATAACATGCGTAATATATGTTGTTTGCTTTTATTTGCTTAAACCAATTTTATATCAAATTTTCTGATAATTCATATTTATTTGTCTGTTGTATCATATAATCTCTTACCGCAAAATTACATTTACACGTTCTATTATTGCCAAGCTTGGCAATCGCGTCTGACGTGACCGCGGGGCCGGTGCATGTGGGCACAGCAACGATATACGTGTACAACCACTGTGTACAACCATAGCCAGACTTCGTACTTATTACAAAGACACAATCTGCACGATCAAAAGTGAAGACGCGGTTCATTTTTCTGTTCAGAAAAGTCATTTGGTCATGTATTTGGTGAAGTGAACCTCACTCTGCTTTTATCTAAGAATGAAGCAATTGGTTTTCATTTGTGCCATAGATGATTTGTGCTATTAATATATACCATGCGCACATAGACATGCGCACTTCAGATTTAATAATCAACTGACATAAAATAATGCAATGAAGTCTAATTGAAAGCATTGTATCATCAGGATGCTCTTATTTACAACTGCGTTTTGGAAAACATCTGAAAAAGGAGAACGCTGGAGAAATTTTGAACGCTGTATTTTGACATATTTGAAAATTTCTTGAATGCACTTTAGGTCTGTAAATACTAAGAAGAGGCAATGAAAAGGGATTTTTTTTGCTCGCTTACAAATATTTTCAAATTCATGCAATATCAGCTGATTTTCACTGGTTTCGTTGCACACAAGGTAAAAACACGTCTATTTCCTATCCAGCCCTTTATAATATTAAATATCTTTGGTATCTGTATACAGTGAAAATTTTTCAAAGATATTTAATACATGTATTATAAAGGTAGATAGGAAATAGACGTGTTTTTGCGGTTTTTACCTTGTGTGCAACGAAACCGGTGAAAATCAGCTGATGTTGCATGAATTTGAAAATATTTGTGAGCGAGTAACAAATAATCCTTTTTTATTGCCTCTTTTTAGTAATTGCAGAACGCATTTCAATAATAAATCAAGATGTTTTTATATGTCTCAAAGCAACGTCCAAATTGCAAAAAAATTGCCAAAGAGTATATCATTCTACTTTTTCAGATGTTTGGCAAAACGCAGTTGTAAATAAGAGCACTGTTGATACAATTCTTTAAAATAGACTTTATTGCATTATTTTATGGCAGTTGATAATTAGATCTGAAGAGCGCATGTTATATAGGAACGCAATCTCCGCAAAAAGCTGAATCCTGTGATATAAAAATTTCAAAGATATTTAATTGTTTAAAAGGGCTAGATGAAAAATAGATGCCTAAATTTGAACCCATTTAATACGGTCCTTATCGTGGCAAAAAAAGCATTACAGCAATGGGGCGAAATTGCTGTTTTGTCGGCTGTACGGTGTGCAATGCGACAAAAAGCCTTGGAATTGGCACATGATGTAGAGCACAACTCACTGATACTATATGATAAGTTTCAAGAATATTTGTTCAGCAGTTTCTCTAAAAAAATTGTTGAAAATGAGAGCGGCAATACAGCAATTTAATGCAGTACTATCAATTTGGAAGAAAAAATATTCAAATGAAGACTCATGGGGTGCTGATGACCACTCATCCCTCTGTAGAATTCATGACTATTAACAATTTCAGTGAGAATCCGAATATTACACTGAGCAATTGGCTATTAATAAGGCTCAACCATGTCAACAACGCCCTTCGAGTTATTCACCAGGCTGAAACTACAACATGGATCCATGTATTGAAAACATAAACAGAGGGCATTTTAGGTCCAAGTGGAATCGATCATCGGATGTCTGTCAATGTCAAAGATGTTGTCAATGTGCATTGTGTAACATGTGTAATATATGTTGTTTGTTTTTATTTGCTTCAGCCAATTTTATATCAAATTTTCTGATAATTCATATACATTTTTTCTGTTGTATCAGGTAATTTCTTACCTCAAAATTACATTTACACGTTAGATTATGGCCAAGCTTGGCAATCGCGATTGGTGTGGCCGTGCATCGGTGGGCGCAGCAACGATGTGCATGTACAACCATAGCCAGACTTCGTACTTATTACAAAGAAACAATCTGCAAACAAAAGTAAAGACGCGGCTCTGTTCAGAAAAGTCATTTAGTCATGTATTAGGTGAATTGTAAGTGAACTTTGTCATGTATTTGTAAATTAATAGAGCAGTTACATGAGAGCACAAGTGAAAACTCAAATCGTGCGCAATTAGTTATGTATTCAAATTCATGCACATATAAACAATTAAGCTAATTGGAGGTTAGTTTAAATTAATAAAACTCAGGGAAGGAAATACGGCACATCTCCCCACCAACTTCATAAGTTCATGATTTGTCGCGGCTTTTTCACACGAGAAGACCGACGCAAATTTTCAAAGTTCGTATTCCTTGCGGCGACCGCTCCAGGGAAATCCGACTTCTCCGATCCAGGGGATTCCGTCTTTTCGAGATCGATAGGACGAGGTAACGGCCTGTTCTCCATTTCCACGGTATCAGGAACTTGAAACTCCACACCAACGGTACGAGAGAGCGGAGTCTTCTCCACTGCGACAGAGCTAGTTGAATTGGCACCATGAGCCCCTATGCCTGAGCTATCCACATGAAGTGGCCTAGGTGATTCTGCGGTTGAAGAAACGCTACTCAAAGGCACAGGAGTGTGAACTTCAGACTCAAAACGCTTACGCAATTGATCAATATGTCTTCTGACATACCCACTAGGGACTTCAACCAAGAACACGTTAGAACTCAAAACTTGGACTATCGAACCATGAATCCAAACATTGCCTGCTCCGTAGTTTCTAACGAAAACCTTGTCACCCAAACTGAACTTGCGACGGACAGCGTGTCGATCATGGAAATATTTCTGGTTATTCATTGCCTTCTGAACATGAGAATATAGTTCTGGTTTTACTAAGCTCAAAGGTGTTTTAACATCACGATTGAAGAGTAAACTAGATGGTGTACGACCGGTAGTAGATTGTGGTGTATTTCTGTAACGGAAAAGAAATCTCGAAATTTTTACACTCAAAGATCCTCCCGAAACACGAGAGATACCCAACTTCACCAAACCGACAGCCTTCTCAGCTAAACCATTCGAAGATGGATGGTGAGGTGAAACCTTAACGTGGCGGATCTGTAATCGGTTGACAAACTCAGCAAATTCATTACTCACAAAACAAGGTCCGTTGTCAGAGACAATTGTGTCGCACAAACCATGAGCGGAAAAACTCACCATCAACTTCTCAATAACAGTTTTAGCATTACAAGAAGAACAAGGAAATGCTTCAATGTACTTGCTGTGGGCATCGATCATTACCAATATGTATGAATTTTCTTTTAAGGGACCTGCGAAATCTATATGAATTCTACTCCACGCCCTCTCCGGATATGGCCAAGGAGACAACTCAGACTTAAGTGGCGAAGATCGGGATTCTTGACAAGCATCGCACTCATGAACAGAACGTTCAATATCATGATCAATTTTAGGCCAATAAACGAAACTGCGAGCAAGCTGTTTCATCTTGACAATACCAGGGTGGTTGTTGTGCAAGACTTCCAGCATCCTAGGTCTCAATTCTGTAGGAATAATCACACGTGATCCCCACATGACAACTCCAGACTCAATACTTAGTTCATTTCTGCGATGAAAATATGGAACCAACTCTTTTGACAAATTACGTGGCCAGCTTCCATGTAAAACGTAAGACATGACCAAACTCAAAATTTGATCCCTTTCTGTATGAGCTTGAACTTCTGACGAATCAATCAAGGAAACAAAATTCAATGAGTGAACATTCTCAACAGGTACTGGAAAGGATGGTTCGGTGATCTTAAGGGGTAATCTACTTAAGGCATCAGCATGAGGAATGGAAGATCCAGACTTGAACTTGAAAGTATAATCATACGCACCCAAGATGAGCGCCCAGCGCTTCACTCGGCCAGAAACAGTAGTAGGAATGGCCTTCTTCTCGCTCAAAAGAGATTCCAAAGGCTTATGATCATTAATTATAGTAAAATGACGTCCATAAATGTATTGGTGAAATCTTTTCACTGCGAAGATGACAGACAACGACTCCTTCTCTAGTTGTGAGTATTTTTTTTCAGATTCAGATAAAGTGCGCGAAACACAAGCAATCGGATGCTCACGTCCATCAACAGTATGTGAGAGAATGGCTCCTATCCCATAGGCTGAAGAATCACAACATATCGATAAAGGCTTGGAAGGATCAAAATGTATCAGAACTGCTGAAGAACAAATCAAAGATTTAGCTTCCTCAAAAGCAATCTGCTGTTTCTTACGCCAAACAAACGCAACTTCTTTCTTCAACTATTCATAAAGTGGATTCAAAACAGTTGACAAATTCTTCAAGAATTTTCCATAATAATTCACCAACCCCAAAAAAGCCTTCAATTCTGTGACATTTGTAGGAGGAGGAGCATCCTTAATAGCTGTGACCTTGGATGGACTTGGGTGAATACCATTCGAGTCAATGAGATGTCCTAAGTATTCAACTTCAGTCAACATGTACTTGCACTTGCCACGATTCAAACGTAAGCCTGTATCACAAAGTCTCCTAAGAACTTCTTGCAAATTCATCAAATGTTCTGCATCATCTCTACCTGTGACCAAAATGTCATCCTGATATGCACAAACATACTTCATATCACGCAAGAGATCATCAATTATGCGTTGGAACACTGAAGGAGAAGATGAAACTCCAAATGGCAATCGTGTGAACCTGTACAGACCAGTGGGTGTATTGATAGCAGTGAAATCTCTGCACGACTCCTCTAAAGGAATCTGCAAGTAAGCAGTACGCAAATCGAGTTTCGAAAACCTTTCACCTCCAGCCAGCGTAGCATACAATTCATCTATATTAGGAAGCGGGTAACGATCAGGAACAAGACAATGATTTATGGTGACTTTGTAATCACCACAAAGCCTGATCTTTCCATCATTTTTTTCAATCGGAACTATAGGCGCTGCCCAGTCGGAAGTAGTGATCCGTTCCAGAACACCTAATTTCAACAGTCGTTGAATCTCGCCATCAACTTTCTCACGAAGTGAATATGGAATAGGTCGAGGTCTACAAAACTTGGGAACTGCATTTTCTTTCAGATCGATCCTACAAGTTGCCTTGACAGCACCAATATCATCATTGAAAACGGAAGTGTACTTGGTCAAAATGGAATCAATGGAATCTATGTGAGAAACAGGAAAGTCTGGGGTCAATCCGAAAGCCTTGATCCAATCTCTACCACAAAGATTAGGTCCTTCATTCTTGACAACTGCACACTGTAGATACAACTTTAGAGAGTTGTAGAAAACTGTGGACTTAAATATCCCGACTACATGCAAACTATGACCCGTGTAAGCTCTCAAACCTGAATTGGAAGTTTCCAACTTAACTCCCTCGAAATTTTTACGGAACGTTTTCTCAGTCAAAATGATGGCCGGAGTACCAGTGTCTATCTCAAACTTGATAGGAACTTCATTCAGTAAGATAGTAGCCTCATAAGGTGCAACGTGATTCAGTTGATCTTCTGGAGTAACTGAGTATAAATCATAGAAAAATGGGTCAGACTGACTAGTGGACTGGTCAGGTGTATCTGTGTTAACACTGTCAACTGCATTAACAGAATTCTTGGAATTTGTATTTTGAGAACTTTTGCAGACTGGACTGATATGACCCTTCTTATTGCACTTGAAACACGTACTGTTAATGGCTGGACATGTCCTACAGTTATGCTTTTTTCCGCACCTGTAACACGGACTCCACTTCGTATCCTGAGGCTGCTTCTTCTGAAAATTGTTGTTAGATTTGTCTTTTTTGTAGAATTTGGAGTTGTGAACTTTATTGACACTGGTTCCAGTGGCACCTGACTTCAAAATCTCAGCATCTCGAGTGGCAGTTTCAATCGCTAAACGAATCTCAAGAGCCTTATTAAAATCCAAAGTTGTATATTCAGTGGTCAACAACCTTCTCTGCATGTGCTCATTATTTATGCCTGATACCAAACGATCTCTCAGCATAGAATCCAAAGTACTACCATACTCGCAATGCTCACTTATTTCCCTCAAAAGAGCAACGCATTCAGACACCGTTTGGTTAGACTGCCTTACACAAGTATTGAATTTCCACCTTTGTACAATGGGTGACGGTTTCGGAGAAAAATGCTTGGACAAAGCAACAAGAATATCAGCCAAAGCAACATCAGCAGGCTTATTAGGGGTCAGAAGACTTCTCAACAACCCGTAAGTCTTCGGCCCAACACAACTAAGAAAGACGGCTCTCTTAATAGATTCATCCGTGATACCGCTAGCCAATATGTATTGAATAAATCGCTCAGAGTACTGCTCCCAATTTTCTTTTTCAATCAAGAACTCACTAAACTGGTATGTAACCGACATTATCCAAAAAAAACGTAGAAGCACCAAGTTGTACTTAGACAAAGTTCAGAAATTGTTTTTACTTAATGGTTAATATGGTAAATAAGTTGAATTATTATTGGAAAGCAACTCTTGGATACGTATTGCGTGAGATTCAATGTTCAACGTCGCCAATTAATGTCATGTATTTGTAAATTAATAGAGCAGTTACATGAGAGCATAAGTGAAAACTCAAATCGTGGCAATTAGTTATGTATTCAAATTCATGCACATATAAACAATTAAGCTAATTGGAGGTTAGCTTAAATTAATAAAACTCAGGGAAGGAAATACGGCACAAACTTCACTCTGCTTTTATCTAAGAATGAAACAATTGGTTTTCATTTGTGCTATTCCTATATTCCTCGTAACATGCGCCATAGAGACATGCGCTCTTCAGATTTAATAATCAACTCACATAAAATAATGCAATGAAGTCTAACTGAAAGAATTGTGCGTATATCAACGGGGTGCTCCTATTTACAACAGGGTTTTGCAAGACATCTGAAAAAGTAGAATAGACTATTATTTGTCGCAATTTGGACGCTGTTTTTAGGGTAAAAAAATTCCTTGATTTATTATTAAAAAGGGTTTTGGTTCTGTAATTACTAAAGAGGGGTAGTGAAAAGGAATATTTGTTGCTTGCTTACAAATATTTTCAAATTCATGCAATATCAGCTGATTTTCATTGGTTTCGTTGCACAGAAGGCAAAAACACGTCTATTTCCTATCTAGCCCTTTATAATATCAAATATCTTTGGGAATAATACAAATGAAAACCATTTGTTTCATTTTTAGATGAAGCAGAGTAAAGTTCAACTACAATTCACCAGATGCATGACTAAATGACTTTTCTGAACAGAAAAATGAACAGAGCCGCGTCTTTACGTTTGATCATGTAGATTGTTTCTTTGTAATAAGTACGAAGTCTGGCTATGGTTGTACATGCACATCGTTGCTGCGCCCACCGTTGCACGGCCACACCAATCGCGATTGCCAAGCTTGGCCATAATCTAACGTGTAAATGTAATTTTGAGGTAAGAAATTACCTGATACAACAGAAAAAATGTATATGAATTATCAGAAAATTTGATATAAAATTGGCTGAAGCAAATAAAAACAAACAACATATATTACACATGTTACACAATGCACATTGACAACATCTTTGACATTGACAGACATCCGATGATCGATTCCACTTGGACCTAAAATGCCCTCTGTTTATGTTTTCAATACATGGATCCATGTTGTAGTTTCAGCCTGGTGAATAACTCGAAGGGCGTTGTTGACATGGTTGAGCCTTATTAATAGCCAATTGCTCAGTGTAATATTCGGATTCTCACTGAAATTGTTAATAGTCATGAATTCTACAGAGGGATGAGTGGTCATCAGCACCCCATGAGTCTTCATTTGAATATTTTTTCTTCCAAATTGATAGTACTGCATTAAATTGCTGCATTGCCGCTCTCATTTTCAACAATTTTTTTAGAGAAACTGCTGAACAAATATTCTTGAAACTTATCATATAGTATCAGTGAGTTGTGCTCTACATCATGTGCCAATTCCAAGGCTTTTTGTCGTAATTGCCCATTGCTGTAATGCTTTTTTTGCCACGATAAGGACCGCACTAGAATGGGTTCAAATTTAGGCATCTATTTTTCATCTAGCCCTTTTAAACAATTAAATATCTTTGAAATTTTTATATAACAGGATTCAGCTTTTTGCGGAGATTACGTTCCCGTGGTCCAAAAAATTAATTGAGCAGTTCAAAAAATGTCAAAATTTTGACAATTTATATACTACCGAGATGACTCTCCTATATAAGTAGTATGAAGTAAGTTGGATTGAAGTTGGATATCAAAAGGAATGAATATTTAACAATAAGCATCCTAACTAAGTGGAAATCAAGCTTATTATCAAGGGAATTTCATGATCCACATTATAGTGGAAGTCGTCATGAAAAAGTCGCGATATTATTCGTGCTTTCTTGGCTGAAATTTCAAGGTTTTAATTCAATTTTCACCGGTATGATTTTATGATTCACAGAATTCATGTTTCATTTCTTGAATCTGAATAGTGATGTGGACCCATTTACATCTTTCAAAGATTATTGAAATCATTGTCTTTGATTATGTGATTTTGTTCTGCGAGTGGCAGCTGTTGCCTGTGATATGATCACGCTTAATTTAAGAAAACAACCTTTTTGAGGTTGAGCATGAAATTAGTAGGAACCCATCGCATTGCTAATATAACAAACATTAAATCTCCAAGGCTGTCATGAGATTCAGTGAAATACCATCATTCCTTCTGTATTACAATCATGATCACTCAATTCCGTTGTATTTTCTGCAAAACCGCAAGAATTTGCATATCTCACATTTGATGACAATACCACCTGCATCTCCTTCGAGTTCATTTAATAAAATCGAAAGTATATACATATTGGGGATTTAATAAATGCAGAGTTACCACTCTACCTAATATATGTACTCTATGGTACACACTTTCGATTTTATTAAATGAACTCAAGGGAGATGCAACGGAATTGTTTCAAAATGTGAGATAATTTATACACATTTAGGCCCATGCAGTTTTGAAGAAATTGCAACGGAATTGATTGATCATGATAGCATTGCAGACGGAAATGATGTTTATTTTGCTGATTTTCCATGTCATGACAGTCTTGGAGAGGTAATATTTGCTGAATTGGTAACTCGATGACCTGCCATTGCTTTCATGAATATGAAATATGAAACTTTGCGAAGAAAGCACAATAAGATGTCGACTTTTTCATGAAGACTTCCATTATAAAACGGAATATTATGATATTTGCTAATAAAACATGACATTCCCTTGATAATCAGCTTGATTTCCGCTTTGTCAGGATGCTTATTATCAAATATTCATTCCTTTTGATATCCAACTTACTTCATACTACTTAAATAGGAGAGTCATCTCGGTAGTATATAAATTGTCAAAATTTTGACATTTTTTTAACTGCTCAATTAATTTTTTGGACCACGGGAACGTAATCTCCGCAAAAAACTGAAGTGGTGACATTTTTCTTCAATATTTTTTCACAGTTTCTGATAATTGACATTATGCGCATTTATCTACTCGGATTGTGTTTCTACCTTCAACATTATCTGTAAATGTATGTAGTGTATCAGTACCGCATAGCCATGTATTAGCACAGAAGTTCTCCTCTAGTGAACGTCTTCATGTGTTTTACTTACTCTACTCAATATGATTTGTCCTAAGTAATTTTGCGCCAACTGTAGGCAAGTAGAGACAATTTTCGCGATACTAACAGTTTTCAGTTTTCATCCACCACTGGTAAAACAAATCATATTTCTTTCTCTATAGTTATGTGTAGGGTAATTCAATACTACTTATTAAATTTGCAAGCATACTTTTGACTTGCTTTCTCCATAAAAACTTTTAAGCACGTAGCTTTTAAGTAATTCCAGAAGAAAACGTTGTCTTTCTGCGCCTATGTCCAATGAGTGATGCTGAGTTTCCTCCAATTGTCTTTCAAGTCTACTAGTCAGCAGCAGAATATAGAGAAATTCATTTGGTTTATGTCTTACTGGACACACGCAAAAGACCACATAGGCTACATCTTGAGTTATGATAGATAAACTGAAAATAGATGTATGTTAGATCAAATTGTCTTGCAGAAAATGTGCGCCTGTCATAACTTGAAGGCGCGTGCACCCACGTTATCAATCATCAACATAGGAATGTACCTCTCTTTCGCTTGTCTAAAGACTGGTTCTTCACTTCATAGTTTTATATTTCGGTAAAATAAATCAAGAAGTCGATTTCCCCCAACATTTTGAGCTGCAAACTTATCGAGTGGGGCCAAACGAGATCAGTGTGATGAGTTTGAAACTCAAAATGTTGGGCGAAAACATATTTTATATTATTTCACCATTTTCTTCTTAGTAAAAATTAATGGAAAAATGTTTTTTCGGTCTGTCTAGGCACAAAAATTTATAAATGATATCAAAATAAGATTCGCCTATCTGGCCTTATCAATTGAGATAGTAATTGATAATAGATTTTGATGTAATCTATGAATTCTTGTACGTAGGAAGACTGAAAAAAATATTATTTCGTTTCATGTAATTTCAATTGTAAGAAGATGATATCAAAGTTTTTCTTTTACAGATCAACAGAAATTTCTAAAAAAAATATTTTTCACTGGCAATGTAAAACTATGTGAATGATAAACGTGTCTTCTTAAAAACGAATATTCAGAGACTGCTTCATGCGTGCAGCCATTAGTATAAGAATGTATCACATTCTCCTTGTACTTTTTACGTGATAATCTTAGACTTAGATGCATATTCACGCAGCAAACTCAGCGCGATAGAATGCTTTTCGTTCTTCTCAACTTTTGTAATCAGCAATGAATGCTAATCATGCACATTTTTTGAATCTTTTACCTTTTTTGCATCGCAGAATCACACATAACATTGAGACAACGACTCACAGAACGCAATATACAAGAACTGTAAACACATATACAAATTGTACATGCAAAAATCTGTAGACAGTAATTTTGTAAGTAAATCACGGTATTTATAATGATTCGATGTTGATAAAAGCCCTTATAAATAGTATGAAATTCATTGCAAAAATTATTCATGATAAATAAGACATTTTATATTTCTAAAATTATAAATAGAATGATGTATGATGCACGGATAAACATCGAATTTATTACATACGCAAATTATGTATCATAGTGTGTATTACGATAGATATTTATGACACATTTCTATTCTTATTATTCATTATACATGTGCACCTAATATATCAGACCTATATGAATCAAATTTTACATCGCAGAATTACACGGAACAAAGCGACAATTACTCACAGACCGAAATATGCAAAAATCTATCATTTTCATGATACTAAGCTAACAAAAGAAAACACAAGCACAAGAATTCTAGAGACTTCCTTCATGACATATGGATTGAAAAATATTGTGAAGAACCTTATATTTCTCAATGTAAACCAGAAATAAATCAAAACCAGTAATGTTTTATAAATTCTATGTAAATTTGATATTTCGATATATATTTTTCTATGTACCGATATTATAATGTTTTATATGTTCTCAGTTCAAACAACTCCTTATATGTCACACTAACCCCCAAAAAATCTTCTATATGTCATCATATCATAATTGAAGATGTTGAATTTTATTCCTATGTTGTGGTATGGATGTCATGTGATAACCTGATAACTCTCTTAATTGCGTTGACTCACCTTGATTGAGCTAATGTCAAATGAAAATTAAAGAAATAAGAGAGTAGTAAGAAAACGGCGAACACCAGATAGCGCAAGATGGCCGCCGTCGTGTCTGAGTCCCCCCCCCCTCTGGTCCGCCAGTGTCGTGATGTGCCGGCGAGGTTCCGCTGCCGTCCCCCCCCCCTCTGGACCGTCAGTGTGTGAGCCTTGGGTGTCTGTGTCCGACCGCCTGGTGGACTTGGGCGACCGTCTAGGTTGACGTGGGCGACCGTCTAGGTTGTCTTGGTTAAACTGTGGTATGTTTTGGTGTGTAGTGTCAAAACGCAGCCTCGGATGTGAAAACGGAGGCCAGATTCGGATTCAGCGTGAAATTCTGCATCTGTATGGTGAATTTGAAAGCAATCGGAGATAAAAATTTTTCGCTGACGTCCCCCCCCCCTCTGGACAGCTTGCTTCGATCTTGGCTTCTAGTGGACGGATTTTGTCGAGTGAGGTGTCATTTGAAAGCTAAGAGTGAGACAAATTCACTGAAACAAACGGCTTGTTCCTATCTGTCTTCGTTTACATGTGAGACGCCATTTAAGATTTTAGGTCGGAGCTCACCTGAAAAAATCCTAAGAGTCAGAGTGACTTTGTATGGGAAAAATTAAAAATTTTCCAAAGTGTGGAATTTCGACCTGGGACCTTTACCAAAGGTTGTTTCATCAAATTTCGCTGACCCCCCCCCTCTGGACAGCTTGCTTCGATCTTGGGTTCTAGTGGACGGATTTTGTTCGTTCGACTTGCATTGGAAAGAGGATGAAACACTGCTCGACCGCATTTTTCGTTGCGAGTCAATCGGAGCAGCCGTTCAAAAGTTAGAGCGGTTACAAGATTTTAGGTCGGAGCTCACCTGAAAAAATCCTAAGTGTCAGAGTGACTTTGTATGGGAAAAATTAAAAATTTTCCAAAGTGTGGAATTTCGACCTGGGACCTTTACCAAAGGTTGTTTCATCAAATTTCGCTGACCCCCCCCCCTTTGTTCTAACTTTGGTTCTAGTGGACGGATTTTGTTCGTTCGACTTGCATTGGAAAGAGGATGAAACACTGCTCGACCGCATTTTTCGTTGCGAGTCAATCGGAGCAGCCGTTCAAAAGTTAGAGCGGTTACAAGATTTTAGGTCGGAGCTCACCTGAAAAAATCCTAAGTGTCAGAGTGACTTTGTATGGGAAAAATTAAAAATTTTCCAAAGTGTGGAATTTCGACCTGGGACCTTTACCAAAGGTTGTTTCATCAAATTTCGCTGACCCCCCCCTCTGGACAGCTTGCTTCGATCTTGGGTTCTAGTGGACGGATTTTGTTCGTTCGACTTGCATTGGAAAGAGGATGAAACACTGCTCGACCGCATTTTTCGTTGCGAGTCAATCGGAGCAGCCGTTCAAAAGTTAGAGCGGTTACAAGATTTTAGGTCGGAGCTCACCTGAAAAAATCCTAAGTGTCAGAGTGAGCTCCGACCTAAAATCTTGTAACCGCTCTAACTTTTGAACGGCTGCTCCGATTGACTCGCAACGAAAAATGCGGTCGAGCAGTGTTTCATCCTCTTTCCAATGCAAGTCGAACGAACAAAATCCGTCCACTAGAACCCAAGATCGAAGCAAGCTGTCCAGAGGGGGGGGGTCAGCGAAATTTGATGAAACAACCTTTGGTAAAGGTCCCAGGTCGAAATTCCACACTTTGGAAAATTTTTAATTTTTCCCATACAAAGTCACTCTGACACTTAGGATTTTTTCAGGTGAGCTCCGACCTAAAATCTTGTAACCGCTCTAACTTTTGAACGGCTGCTCCGATTGACTCGCAACGAAAAATGCGGTCGAGCAGTGTTTCATCCTCTTTCCAATGCAAGTCGAACGAACAAAATCCGTCCACTAGAACCAAAGTTAGAACAAAGGGGGGGGTCAGCGAAATTTGATGAAACAACCTTTGGTAAAGGTCCCAGGTCGAAATTCCACACTTTGGAAAATTTTTAATTTTTCCCATACAAAGTCACTCTGACACTTAGGATTTTTTCAGGTGAGCTCCGACCTAAAATCTTAAATGGCGTCTCACATGTAAACGAAGACAGATAGGAACAAGCCGTTTGTTTCAGTGAATTTGTCTCACTCTTAGCTTTCAAATGACACCTCACTCGACAAAATCCGTCCACTAGAAGCCAAGATCGAAGCAAGCTGTCCAGAGGGGGGGGGACGTCAGCGAAATTTGATGAAAAAAGTTTTGGTAAAGGTCCCAGGTCAAAATTCGGAAGTTTTAAATTTTTCAAAATTTTCACCACACTGGAGCTCCCACACTTAGGAATTTTTTCACTTGTGGCATGTTACATGGTCATGTGCTGACACACCAACTTCCCGTGGTCATATGAGAATGGTTCAGGTGTCATATTGTAAAGAATGATGAGACAAATCGTTTGCAACAAACCGCATGTCGCTACGATGAATACTTTCGGAGATAGAGCCATTTTAAGTTTTCTTCCGAGCATATATAAACCCCCGACAACGCAAGTCTGATCACTTCATCGAAAGACGAGGTAAGCGACGGTCGTCGCTCTGAGCTTCCGATATCGGGTTGCAAAGGACTCTATCTTTTGAAGTAGGCAAGCTATCTTCTTACTTCAAAGTTTGTGTGATAGAGTTTGATAGTGTCTTTACTACTGATAAAATTTTTTAAAAGTAGTATGAGTAGTAAAATGCGGAATTTTTTAAAAATTCTTAATTTTCAGTTTTTTCAAAGTTTTAACATGTAGACTAAGGTTTTCAAGTATGCTGAGTTCAAATCTGCTATCAGATTTGAAATGTAACTAAGTCTAAGGCAGCTTTGAGGGGTTGGATCCCAGCTACTGATCACTACCTTTGACTCGGCGTTCCTGTTACCACTTCGGGGCAGTGACAATGATGTCTTCAGCTGTAAAGAGCGGGTATCGGGGAAGATCTCTCACTTCCCTAGTGATCAGTACAAGGCCTTCGGGCTGTCGACGGGATCTAGTGCCACTCACTACACTCAAATCTATCATTCCTCACTAAGTGTAAAATCATTCTTTTCCGTTTTTATAAACTAGGAATCAATCGTTTGCTATCAAACGTTTACGGAATTATAATCATTGTTTTCCCCTTTTCACTTCAGAAAATGGTTAACTACAACAATGCAAAGACGGCTTTTAAGCTTTGCGTCTGTTCAAAGATTTTTCGTAGCGATGCCTTTAAGAAGCATTCTTGTGCACATAAGCGAATGGTAGGGGGCATTCGATACTTTTGTAGCAGCCATAATGCATCTCGCCTTGTCGAGACGCTACCGGAGTGGCATGCGAAGCACAGCAGCTGCAGTCAACCAGAGCTGACTGAGGAGGCGAAGCAAAGTCTCTTCAGCTCAGAGTTGAAAGCTCTGGAGACTCAGTGTGCTATCGAGGCTATCACGTCAGCAAAGCCTCCCTCATCTTGTGCACCAGCAAAGGCTCTCTCGCCCACCCCGATTCTAGAGACTCAGTCTGCTGTCGAGTCTATCACGACAGCAGAGGCTCCATCTTCTAGCATGCCAGCAAAGGCTCTCTCACCCACTCCGATTGAGTCTTCTCCGAAGTCGAGTAAATCCTCCTCCTCCTCCTCTAGCGATGAGTCGGCTACAAGTAGCAGCGACAGTGAGGAAGAGGAGGAGGATAAAGGCTCGACGAAGGTTGACCTAGTCGAGAGTGTCTACCTCGATAGCGAGGTAGAGGCGGTGAGGGACGTTGACCTCGATAGCGAGGTGCAGCCGGCTAAGTTATCAACCAGTGGTGGGATTGCGGCTCAATGTCGCAACTTCATTATGCGCCCACCACTGGTTGATAACTATGACAAGCTGAAGAATGAGTTGGAGGTGTGGAAGAGGGACTGTTTCTTCTATAAAGCGAGTTCCGAGAACCTCTCGCGAGTCACTCAGGAGCTCAAGAAGACTCAAGCTAGTCTTTTTGAGAAAGAAGGAGAGCTCGATCGCGAGAGGTTCTCGCACCTCGCTAGTAAGGCTAAAGAAGAGCAGCTCCTCATCGAGAGAGAGAGTCAGGAGAAGGAGTTAAGAAAGATGAGGGAGGAGGTGGAAGGGCTGCGAAAGCAGTTGGGGAAGGTGGTGGCGACTAATCAGGAGCTGCACCAGCAAGTGATGAGTAGCAGTACTCGACGATCAAGTCGCCTCCACATTCCCCTTGACAAGAAAGGACGTGTGCCCGCAAGACCGCTCCTCTGTGAACGTGGCAGAGACGAGATGTGTTATAGCAGGGCTAAAAAAGGTATCGAATGCCTTCACTTTACATTCGACCACAAGGAGGCGATCACAGGATTCCTGTTCGAGCCACGTCCTGAGAAGATCTGTAAGTTTAAAACAAGTAACTTAGAGTTCAAGATAATAACTAACAACTTCTTTCTTTACAGATATCAAAGAGAAGCGACCACCTGCTTCCGTGAACGAGCCGGAGGCGAAGCGGCAAGCTTGAGTCCTTGAATTATCCCGAGAATGAACCATCGGCTCTCTTAAGGGCCACCTAGGGGCAAGACATGATAGAACCTCCACGCGGTTTGCCCTGGGCAGTCTTCGGACTGGCGAATACTATCATTAAGTTGAATCTGCTATCAGTCAACTTGAACGTTGCAAATGAAGTTCGGTGTAATACTTCCTTTCGACGGGCGTTCCTGTAAAGGGCGGCGGTGAAACCCGTAGCTATGTATACCGCAAGGGACATTCGGCAATGGTCAATCTTGTTAAACCTCTCTGCGTCATGTTTGCAAGTGATTGCCTCTGTCTCAACGTAGTATGCATTCGCGCCAGGGCGACATTTAGCCAACTGTCGAAGGTTGCCTAAAACTTTCCATTGCATACGTTATGAGAGCCATGAGTTCTACCTGTCTCTATCAATGAGACGAATTGATGAATGGAATGAAAGGGAGGATACTCACGCGCCACACGCAACATAACACACTTCTCTCTTCCGTAGTCTAACAAGCTCTTTACACATGGATCGCAGTCGATTGCTATCCCTGAAGCATTCTGATTCGCTGTTGAGCAATTCATTGTTGAAAACCCTATATAAGCCAGAAGATTGTAGCGCTTCTCATTCAATTTGAAGTCACGATGGAAGCCACATCTGCCGACAACATTCCCGTCTTCATCGATGAAGACAACGCCATTCCCGAGTTCGTCATCCTCGACGAGTGGGATGAGGATGAGAAGAAGGGGAAGATCAAGAGGATCATTTGGACGGATGAGGTGTGGACTCCGAATACCACTCGCATCCGAAAGGTGCCAGATGCACCAGCACGGCTTAGGCGGTATAGGGTTTATGACAACCTAACCGTCATACCCCTTGACTATTCAAGCCAATAGTCAACCTAATCCCGAGAATGAACCATCGGCTCTCTTAAGGGCCACCATGGGCAAGACATGATAGAACCTCCACGCGGTTTGCCCTGGGCAGTCTTCGGACTGGCGAATACTATCATTAAGTTGAATCTGCTATCAGTCAACTTGAACGTTGCAAATGAAGTTCGGTGTTATACTTCCTTTCGACGGGCGTTCCTGTAAAGGGCGGCGGTGAAACCCGTAGCTATGTATACCGCAAGGGACATTCGGCAATGGTCAATCTTGTTAAACCTCTCTGCGTCATGTTTGCAAGTGATTGCCTCTGTCTCAACGTAGTATGCATTCGCGCCAGGGCGACATTTAGCCAACTGTCGAAGGTTGCCTAAAACTTTCCATTGCATACGTTATGAGAGCCATGAGTTCTACCTGTCTCTATCAATGAGACGAATTGATGAATGGAATGAAAGGGAGGACACTCACGCGCCACACGCAACATAACACACTTCTCTCTTCCATAGTCTAACAAGCTCTTTACACATGGATCGCAGTCGATTGCTATCCCAGAATCATGTAAGCTATCTTAATTTTATTTAACACTATTTCATCTACCCTTATCACCCATATGAAATGTTATAAGATTTGCAAGTTAAACTAAGCGTGCTACTATTTCCAAATGAAAAAGTATACATGGTTAAATTATTCACTAAAGCCCCATTCAAGTAAGTCAGTATGAAAGCAAAGATAATACGAAATAAACATTTATTATGGCATGTATTTTAAAAGGTCTTCATCGTCAATATCGTCCCAGAGTCTGACTTCACATAGATCACAAAAACAGTTGAGCTGCTTTAAACGTTCTTCTGCAGCGTCCCTCACGTTGTCAATGTACGCCCACTCCGCCACGGTTCGCGGTTGGGAGTTAGGGGTGTACCACTCCCATATTTGATGCAACTGCGACTTGCTGGTCATCTCCATCACCCCTTCGACATCATATTGTAAATATTTCCACCGTATGCCTGTTAGGTCGGGCAACTCCTCTTCATCGTCCTCCGATAACTTTCGTATATTGTCGAGATTGTATGTCTTCTCCACCTTCGCCTTTCTTGGTGCATTTGGTGTAACGAGCACCTTTGCTGATGTGCATGGAGAGGAGAACTCCAATGCGGCATTTGGTGTTGTTGGAGGACTTGTCATGTTGTCTTTGAAATGCTGACTTTGAATAATGATAACTTTAACATTTTTCTAATTCTTAAGTATCAACAAGCAACCAATCAGAATGAACAGCCAATGAATGATGAGCATGAAAGGATATAAGCAAAGTGACATCCGTGTCATTTCACTCTGTCTTTGAGACGTATAAGTGAAGTATTCTCTAGCGAATTCTGCTATTATTTGAGGTGTACAAGTGAATTCCAAATTTGAGACATATTAATTGAGTGAAGTCTCTATCTTATTGAAGCATCAACCTTAAACTTGATTTCATTGAAATGGTAAGTTGAAGATTTCCTCTCTCATCTCCCTCAAACGTGTGGTTCATAGCATCTTCCTCAATTTCAGGCATCAACTTCATCACCAACGCCCTCCCTTCTCGAGGAAAGTTTAGAGTTATTGAGTCAAGGTAGGTTGCAACAATACACTGAGGCTTGAACAGAGATGATAGAATGATTTCTCTTTCAGGTGATGTGAGTTCCAGCTCAGAACTGTCGCGACATGGTAACGAGTGGGAATGTGCTGACTGTGGGCACATCTTCACGAGGAAATGGGATCTCACCCGACACATCAAGCGAGGTGTTTGTCGACCTAAGCCGGCATCAATCTCCGGAGGTGGGGATGATTCTGTTAACGTCGTCTCCTTTTCTTGCGACTTGTGCGCTCAGTCTTTCGAGACACGTTTTGAACTATCTTCGCACAGACTTCAACATACACACACGAACGATAGCTACACCAACGGTACCTCCTCTATCCGACTCACTGAAGTGTCCATAAATAATTTAGTGAGGAACTACCAGATGGACTCCTCAGAAACCATTGCTAACTTTGAGGAATGGTTTCATCAAAATTCATCATTGATAGAAGCGCTCTTCAACAATTTAGACAATTTTAGGATGAAGGCGCTCATCTATCTTAAAATAAAATATGTAAAAATCGACCACCATACTGGACAAATAATAGAGAGGTTGGAGTTTCACATACCCTCCTCTCCTGCAACCGAGGTTGTAGACTATGAGTCTTGGATAAATTTTCACATCCAAGGATTAAAATTAAATATTGATAAATTTAACGAGCGCGATAGCGGTCTCATTTTTGACGGCATTGAGTCCGCCTTATTTAAAATCAGTTTATTAGGAAATCATAGTGGTCGAGGCTCCTTTAAACTTCCAAAAAATTTAAAAAACAAAACAGCAGTCATCAATGTCGATTGCGAATCGCAATGTTTTAAATATGCTGTCCTCTCCATTCTCCACTATAATGACATCAATGCGAATCGAAATCGTACATATAGCTATAGGCAGTGGGAGAATGAATTAAACTTCGATGACTGTAATAGTGACGATATGAAAATTAAAGATATAGAAAAATTTGAAAAATTGAACAACATTAAAATAGTTCTCCATGTTTGGGAAAAGGGATTGAAGGGTGTGCGCTACAACTCGCGTTCGAGTTGTTATGATCATGTTGTCAACCTTTTATTAGTAAGACAGGATGATAGTGAGGAATGGCACTACTGCGGCATTCCCAAAATCTCTCGCTTATACCACCACTTAAGAAATTCTACCTCATCAGAGATTTATTACTGTGACAGATGCATTCGGAACTTTAGGAGTAAAAACAAATTTGAAACTCATTATGAGTGGTGTAAGCGAGGTAAACTGCAAATGGAACGCATGCCCAAAGATAAGGAGTTTTCATATAGAGAGAATGGCGATGAACTAAGTCCTCTTCGTGTCATCTATGCTGACATCGAATGTTATATCGATGATAACATCCATCGACCAGCAGCCATTTCCTGCTATGAAGTATGGCATGACCATTTCCAAAATAGAAAAAATAAAATGCACGTCTGGCAAGGTGAGGATTGTATTTACCAATTCCTACAATTCCTCGAACAGGCTGTAAAATTTCAACAAAAGTATGATGGTGAACTCTATCGCAGATCATTGCATATGACAGCAGATGATCAAGCAAAATTTGATAGCTGCAACGTTTGCCCCAAATGTAGGAAAACATTTGACGATGATAAGATTAAGAAAGTGCGCGACCATGACCACATCACTGGTAAATTTAGAAACGCACTCTGTTCAAAATGTAATTTTTCGCTGAGGATGAAGCGGCGTACATTACCCGTCATTTTCCATAATTTCAAGGGCTACGACAGCCATATGATAATAAAAGGAAGTTTAGGTCAAATGAAAGAGTGGAAGCTTGATGTAATAGCACAAACGAGAGAGAAGTTTATGGCCATGACAGCAAAAGTGCCTGTCGATAAAACTAAAGAAAATAAGACGGTCTATTTTGATATAAAATTTTTAGATTCCTACCAATTTATGACTGCATCACTGGCCTCTCTCGTGCAAAATCTAAAGTCTCTTCCACTAACACAAAATCTTAAGAAACAATATCCAAATCTAACCGATGAAGTCATCACACGGAAAGGAGTCTTTCCATATGCATATTTTGATGCAATTAGTAAACTCGGCGAGACTTCTCTTCCGCCCATAGATAAATTTAAAAATGATTTGAGCGGCGCAGAATGTAAGACCGAAGATTATGATCATGCACAAGATGCATGGATAAAATTTGACTGCCATACATTTGGTGAATATATGATTGCCTACCTTAAGTTAGATGTATTTTTGCTGGCTGATGTATTTCAGGAGTTTCGACGAGTGGCATTAGAAGAAGATAAGTTAGATCCCGTCCACTTTGTCAGTCTGCCAGCCATGTCATTTAAGTCTGCTTTTAAAATGACTGGTGAGACCATTCATCTCTTACAAGATCCAGAGATGTATAATTTATTTGAGCGAGGAATTCGCGGTGGTCTCACATTTGTAAATAAACATAGGTTAAAATCAAAAATAGTAGGTAATGACCAGACTCATCTGAAGTATTATGACCAAAATAATTTGTATGGTAGTTCATTATCCAAACCGCTACCTCACTCTGAGTTTAGCTGGTTAGATGATAGTGAAATTCAACATTTCTCCAACCCTTCCAGCATACTAGCAATTCCAGATGAAGGTGATTGGGGATATTATTTTGAGATAGATCTAATCTATCCAAATAATATTAAACATAAAACCGTAGATTTTCCACTCGCACCCGAATCAGGTGAAGTGAGTAAAGATATTTTTTCCGACTTTATGAAACAATTTCATAAAGATTTAGAATCATGTGGACAACCCAAGTATAAGCCTTGCCGCAAACTTTTACTCACTCAATATGATAAGGAAAACTATCTAGTCCACTTTAGCATCTTAAAATTTTATTTAGAAATGGGCATGATTTTAAAAAGAGTTCACCGCATTATTAAATTTAGACAGAAAGCCTTCCTCAAACCCTACATAGATAGTAACAGTCAGAAACGTGCACTAGCCCAAAATAATTTTGAAAAAGATTTTTATAAATATAAGAACAACAGTCTATTTGGTAAGACGATGGAGGATGTTAGAAAGCGCGTAAACTACAAACTAGTTAATGATGATCAAAAGTATCACAAATTGATCTCATCACCTCTATTCATCGATAGAGACATAATCGATGAGGATCTTGTAGGTATTAAAATGATAAAATCTGAAGTTGAGTTGTGCAAACCCATCTATATTGGTCAATCTGTTCTAGATTACTCCAAGCTTGAAATGTATCAACTCTTCTATAAAATACTAAAACCGTGTCCTCTCGTAAAAGAGGTTCGTTTGTTGGGTGGTGACACAGATAGTTTCTTTTTAGGTATTACCACTCAAAAAGATTTAAATTTTAATGAAGTAGGAAAATCTTTAGAAAGATATTTTGATACATCAAATTATCCTGCTAATCATCCACTATACTCCATCAAAAATAAGGCAAAACTTGGCTGCTTTAAGGATGAGACAGCAGGGAAGGAGATAGCTGAAATGATTCTCCTCCGCCCTAAAATGTATTCTATGAAATTAAAGGATAGTGATGATAGCATTAAGCGCGCTAAAGGCATATCAAGATCATTGGTCTCTAACATGAAACATAAGAATTTCAGGAAAGCCTATAGAAATAAAAATATAACGTTTGTCAATATGACAATCTTAAAATCTAAGTCGCATGAGATCAAAACTCATACTTTTAGGAAACGGGCGCTTTCAGCATGGGAGGATAAGAGGTGCTGGCTAGAACACAACATATCTCTTCCACATGGACATCCTGACACAAACATACCACCACCCAAAAGAATTAAACTCACACTACCACATTCAGGAGACGTGTTAGCATAATCATCCTTAACTTAGTATTTTGATGTTGATTTCTGTAGATAAACATTGTTGTTTTATGTATCGCATGAGATTGTTTTTTCCTTGTGAATATGTGTCCACATCTGTACATTCCCCATGTGATGACTTTTCCACTGAAAGACATTTTTCCTATCCCTGTATATTTCCACCCTTCACGAAGTAAAAAGACTTTTTGTATATAACAATGTTTATTGAAGTGCGCTCATGTATATATTTTCAGTGGATGTTGTATAAAGTCTATTCCTTCACATTCATGTACATATTTCAATAAATGTTGTATAAAGACTTCACTTTGTTTTCCGAAACACTAACGTTATGAGGGATTTAGTATCTTTCACATGGATGCACTCTTGTAAACCATTGGTAATTTTGATAGCAATAGAGGGTATAGTTTGTTTGACGACGGGATGATAGAAAATAGATTCAAACATCTTCTCGACTATTCCATATGAAGCGTCTTTATCATGAATGAAATCACGTAAAATGTATTCTTTTTTCTCACCAACAGAAATAGGTAGAATCAAATCACTTTGAATGTAAAGGTGCTGTTCATGTTTATCAAGTGTCATTGGTGTTTCTATACCAATCGTATGCGCAGCAGCAAACACAGTTTGTAGCATTGAAAAACCAAAGAGTTTTTTCAAATTTTTACTCAATTGACATTGAATGTCATCACCCAGTCTCAGAACAACGCGTTGATTTTCAATTGAAAACGAAATGTGGTGTGTCTTTACATCATATTTACTTTTCATCACATGCTTCAACTTCTGTTGTATATAAGGATTTACTACATGAATGAAGCTTTCAACTGTATGATATAGACGCGGCATTATATTGATAGCAACTTTAGATTCTTCATAAGACTGGTAAATTTTCTTGATGCGATCGCCATAGATGTCCACCCACCATTCATCATTAACTGAATCAGCTTTAGTGTGATATTCATGAGAAGCATATACCACACCGCTTCCAATAATAGGTGTATAATGTCTTACAAAATGACGCAAGGTTGGAGAGAAATAAACTGTAAGTTTGTCATTATATTTCTGAATAACCAACTTATTTTTGTCCGCCATAATTTTCTCTCCATACTTCTTACCCACAGTCTCATTCCATCGTTTTACTAACTCAATAAGTGATAAAGGTTGAACACCACGCTTTTTCAAAATGATGCGTTCTTCGCATTCTACAACATCTTCATCAAATATTTTAAATCTATAATGAAATTTGTTGATTCGATTTGAATAAACTTTTCTAACATTTGCAGTAGCAATTGACGTTAGATGTAGTCCATGACCAAAACCGAGATGCGGATAGAATTCACTATCCAACCTCAGCGTAAGACCTTTAGTAAAAGAATGAAAGCGGAGGAACTGTCTCCCACTCCAATGATAGATAGTAAACTCATAAGCTTTCTGATTTTTATTCTTCATGATGGAAGTATTACCACTGTTGAATGCCTTAATAATTTTCTCATTCCCAAATGGCTCATAAGAATCTGATTTTATCTGAATCCATTCATAGTTCCACTTTCCATCTGATGTTAAATTGTATGGGAACTGAAATGCATTATTCATCGTTATTCCATCATGGGTGCGAGGAGTCAATATCATTTCTTCCAAATCATTCACATTCTGAATATTGCTATCATAGCAAATACTAGAAACGCCAACCTCCCATTCACCTTCTAAATGCAGTGGGCGATTTAATTCTACTCGATAGTCTGATGGTTTATTTTTGGGAAATTTATTCATAGAAGCATTACTGGGCAAGTAGATTAGAAACGAGTCCTTATTTTCACTTTCCATATTATTCACATTGGAAAAATATATTAGCATACGTTTGCATTAACTCTTCATTCGGAAATGGAGTGTGATACTTGTCACAGCATCTTTATGAAAAGGAATCAACGCACCAGCATCGTCATAAATGGCAATATCAATTTGTGGGATGTAGTTTGATTTCAGCTTTGTATAATGCACTTTCTTGAAAGTATGCTCAGATAAAATACTGCAGCTCTTTGGCTGGTATGGTATCATTGCTAGCAATGGAGCTTCAACATCTCCCACACGTACATCTTCACCAATATTGGAATATATCTGAAAATAGTTAATACGACGCGATAGCGACATGTCTGCGCTAGCTTTGGTTACAGTACCACTTTTAAAGATATTTTGGTCAAAACCCAAAATGTCCATTAGAGTTTTATCCATAATTAGTTCAATACCTTTTCCACTTATAGTGAGAGACAAAGTACCTTCTTTTTCAGAAAATGAAATATGTTGGTCATTAATCACTTCATTTAAATAATCTACAACCAATTTAACTGAAGTAATGATGCGAGGCATCAGCACTCTTGTTTCATGTAAGATACCACCGAAAGGCTCTACACACTTTCTGTATAAAGATACGCTCCATTCTGTATCAAATTGATTTGACCTTTCACATGGTAAATGTTGCATATTAAATTTTCCATGAACAGCTGCAGAATGATGTCGCAAGAACTGATGAAAATCTTTTGAACAAATTAATACTAGATCATCATCATTTAATTTACTTATTGCAATATGATTAGATGATTTAATATAAGTCAATGTTGCCACTTGTTTACCATCAACTCGAAGGAGATAATTAAATTTCTTCAATAATGTTTCAGGAGTCATGTTTGTCTTTCTTGGCTTAATCACAATCTTCTTCACCAACGTCTTCTCATTTTTTGGAATAAGATCTACATAATAAGCTTCCTCTCGATATATTAACTGTTTATGAGCACTTATGTGGTAATTAACGTTAAAATTATCATAGCTTGTCAAGGCGCTAGCGAGGTAACCTAAATCATTTCTTAAACTTGGACTTAAACCAACAATCCAATCTTTCTCAACTACATGATGTATATAAGTATAATCATCATTGTGTGGAGTAAATTGGGCAATATGTTTACACGCTTTATTCAAGAAATCATATATAAACTTTTTACATGATAAGAGATCTTTCTTTGGCCACTGTGGAATGTATACTCGGCAGCCCTTTTCACATTGGTAAGCAGCTGTACGTCTCATATTAATAGTCATCACCTCATGATCAAAAGTATAGACACAGTTGCTATAAACAAGTTGAGTGACACCCACTTCCCAATTCCCATTTAGCTGTTGTGCATGATCAATGGGAGTAGAAAAGAGTGCGGCTCGATTACTAGTAAATCTCTTTGTAGCCGCATTGCTAAGCAAAATATGATAAAACGACATTTTTATATTGCTAATCTGCAACTTTGCATAACATCATGAAGACTTGGATTTTGGACTCTCTACAATATATCAGAGTTGATCGTGATGGAAACGTACATTTCAAAAATTCTCATGGTCATACATCAAGAGGAATTACATTAACATGGCGACAATTTGTCAACCTCAATGATATCATGAGGGATTTGGAATATTTTGAAACATTAAGATTCATCTCCCTGGGTGATCAAGTTTGGCTTCAACATTACAGAAATGAAATTCAAATCTACCATTCTCATTCCGCAAACTGTTTCTCATTTCGCAAATACAATTGGGAGAAGTATAGAAGATACATACATCGCTCCATCATGACATTTATTCGTCGTGAGTTCATCGCCCTACTATGCAAATCTTAATCAGACATGACTATCACGCACCATGAGTTGGAAATTAGATTCCCTACAACGTATTGAAACGGATCATGATCGAAACGTCTATTTCAAAGATTCAACTGGAAATGTGAGAAGAGAGTTTGCTTTATCTTATCGCCATTTTCAATCTCTACATCATATCATGAAGGATTTAAAATACTTCTATATGAAAAGACATTCACGTATTGGAAATCGCATCTGGTTGCGCGTCAACAATCGGCGAATTCAACTCTATCATTCCCAACTTCATACTAACTTCACATTTCATCAAGGTAGTTGGGAAAAGTATAAAAGGAAGGTACATCGCTCAATTTACTCATTCTTTCATCATGAAGCGCCATCGCTACACCATCGTCAACATTCTCCGTCGCTTCAGACTCTACACCAAAATCGATCTCACAACATTACACCAACAGCTTCCAAACAGCAAGCCGGGTCGTCCTCAAATGTTAGTGGTGAAGATGAACAATTCACGGAATCTTCAACTCTTCCCAAATGGGACTGTACAGATTCTCGGCGCCCTTTCTCATTCATCGGCGCAGTCAATGCGCTTAGAGCTACAAAGACTACTACGTCGGATATGGAAGAGGGAGAGGTGTGTGATGTCGAATCTGACTGTGGACAATATGGTGATCTCTACTCAATTGAGTGACAGTCTATCATTTTTGAAGATTCGTACCAGCAGTTACAGTTTGTGTTATGAACCCGAACTTTTTCCTGCAGCTCTCATTAGTTTGTTGGTTACCTGTGCATGTGGCAATCTTTCATAATAGTAAAGTGATCATTACTGGACTAAAATCTCATGTACAAGCAAATATGATCCTAGACTATCTCATTGAGTATGTACGTACCCAGCGGATTGTAAAATAAAAAACAATTTTTCCAACATGATGTTTTTATTTCAAATCATGATAGAACTTACAAATCATTTTTTCATTAGAGGATGGATTACATGAAAAGTTTTGAATAACAGATGCAAATCGAGATACATGTAAACGTCTTAAGATGAAGTACAGTACAAAAGCACCACACGTTGATGAAAGTGGATGTTGTAGTATGCGTTCATTTCGCTGATATTGACGCGTATGTTTTCTCAACCACTGCTGTGTTGGTATATTTGGAGGTTGAGCAAGAGAGTCAAATAGTTCACCACGTCGGTCTTCTCCAATAAAGATCGCTTTCCAATGCTCACCGCCTAAATTCTGCGAATGAGTGTTTAGTACAATAAAGATGGGATAGTGATTTACTGCAGGTGGTAAGGTATCGAGTGAATAGACATTATCGAAAGCTTTCAACGTCGCTTCGTCTGCATTACGCTGCACTTTAGTCTTAATATCGTCAGCAGTCAACCAACTCATTAACGATTATACTGAAGAATCACGTCACGATACTTTGTAATTTCAATATTTGAATCGAAGACTGCATAAATTAATACATTGATCGTCTCAGGTAGTGTTCTTTTGAACGTTAAATCCAAACGAATATTATGAGGCACGTTCGCTTGACGATAGGGTGCACTAATATCGCTGTCAGCAGTCAAATCAAATGCATAAATAGTATATCCACTCTTAAACTCTTTCATAGTCAGTCCGTTGGTGTCATCCGTATTGTAAAAGCCAAAAACATCCATAAAATCAACATAACTGCGCATAAATTGATCTGAAGCAAAATCTGGTTTGTAGGGTGGACCAGGATGACTCACACCATTTACACGTAAAGCAATTTCACTTAACTGATTGTGTTTAAAATTGAAAGGATTCTTCTTTATATTACCATTAAATGCATCATTTTCAAACATTGCCACCATGAGGAGCTTCGGTGCTTCCGATGGAAAGAGGCCATCTTTCATGAAACTCTTTTGATCTTTCGGAATTGTAAAGGTGAGAAGCTTTGTATGCTGAATGGGGTAAATGGCATTTTGGCGGTTAAGGCCTTCAGCATGCCCTCTAATGACACTTGGATTCGGTACTACTCGACGAATGTAAAGTGCAATATCTTCCACATGAATTCTAAAATTGTCAACTTTAGCAAATGCATTCAGCGCAAATTCAGGCTTATTCAATGTCAGCTTGAGTCGCATGCTGGTATTACACAGTAAAAACTTTGACTGTCTAAAGAAGTCTAAATTCAGCGGACCATATAGCTGACATACTCTACTATCTTTAATCATAGCAGATCGCTTTACAAAGCCACTGTTTGTTTCAACATCAAATTTTCCTGCTTCATCTCTGTACCATCCCATGGCTTCCATATGACTTTTTTGTGCTGCTGGATGAAACTGTGATACATGATTGAAATATGATTTATAGGGATAATCGCTTTGACCACCTTCCACTTGCTGCTCTCCAATCGTTAGAGAAACATCACGAAGTAATGTAGTCAATGGTAAATTGTTCAGTCCAACTTTATGTGCATCGTCAATAGCAGTTCCATCTGCTTGCTGAATTCTAAACCTCAAATCAAGCATCGCATAACTCAAATCTATGTAGTCATCACTACCACCAGGAATAACAAATTCAATGGGGCCAGCATTCTCAGCTGTTCGAGGATGATAATCTACAATACTTGAACTAAGAATATCTGTCTGTATGGCTTGTTGATCGAACAAACAAAAACCGGAAGTTTTACACTCCATGATTAGAAGTTATAGCAGCGTCGTCGTTTAGCGCCTGATGAATGATTAGAGCCTCTGCGACGTTTGCGTGAATGCCTTTTGACTGAAGATCGCACCTTACCAGCTCCGCGATGTTTCCTCCTTCCTTTATTCATTCGTTTAGGTGATTTCTTTCCTTGAGTAACACCAGCAATGGTCTGCTTCAATGTTTTTAAACCGCGTTCCTTCCCACGATTCAACAAACTGCTCTTAAAACTTTTACCTCTGGAAAGATCACTAGCAACATCACCAGCAAAGCCAACGGCATTACTTAAAACATTTCGTTTTAAAGATCTACCGACATTGGATATGAGAGGTGCTACAACAGATTTCAGTGCACCAAGTATGCTACCTCCACGTTGGCGGCGAGCACCGATGTAAATTTGTCCTCCGCCACTTACATAGGAGGGTCGTGAATAAAATGAGGCAGTTGGATTCATAGCTCAAACCCTAAACATTGTTAGTTACAACTTTGCATGAATCACTGTCGATCACTTAGATGAAAGATGTCGGCACGACGCATCCAAGAGTTCATACTTGAAGGATAACCAGTCCATTTAACAAGACACCATTCTTCACCTTGCCGTTTTTTACATCGAATGATTTTCTCTACCAAATATGTTTCACTTCAGTGACTACCCTCAATCTCATCGCGGTAAAAGCTACCCTCAATTTCTTCATTATCGTAATCTTTCAACTTGTAGGTGGTCGGAGAGTCTTTTTGATTAATCCTTGATACTGTAAATACCTCCTCTGTCCAATTCGGAAGGTACCCTTTTAGCAAAAACACTTTTCACTTTTGAGATACGAACTTTATCGCCAATTTTCACATCACTTTTTCACATGAGTGCGTTTACGTTGGAATGATTCGCGCACTTTATCTACATTGTCAGCATTTACATCTAATGGTCTGAGTCCAATAGAACGATGGATAGAGTGATTGTAGGCATGGAGTGTATCTTGTAGAACCTTTGTCCAATTTTGTGTCAAGTTGGCAGTAAAATGTCGCCACAAGCGATTTTTTAATGTGCGATTAAAACGTTCAACGAGTGCAGCTTTATAAGCGCTCTTACACTAAACAACTCAATGTCATGCCCTCAAATAATCTTGTCACATGCTGATTTTCAAACTCTTTTCCTTGATCACTCTGAATTCTTTTTGGAATGCGACCTTCTCGAAAAATTGTTTGGAATGCTTTTGCTACTCCTTTCCCTTCTTTAGTTTTTAAAGGTTGAGCCCACGCATAACGCGAGAAAATATCAATGACGGTTAAAATAAAATTATTGCCCGAGTTATTTTTTGAGATGTAGGCAACATAGCACAAATCTGCTTGCCACTGTTCATCGATGTCATGAACAATATAATGGCGGGTGCGGTACTTCTTTTTCGCTTGTTTGTGGAGTGTATAGGTAGCCTGACCCTTTAACCATCGTTTCACTTGTGATTGTGGAAGACCACTCGCTTTTGATAATTTCTTGATAGATGCAAATCCTGCCTGATGTTTTACATCATAATAGATTGACTTCAAACGTTCAGTCGATGACGGCTGACTCTTTTTCCTCCTTCTCATCTTTTTTCTTTCTTGCCTTTCTACATTTACAACAACTGCAGCATTTAGCTTTAGCGGTTTTGCGATCGTGTTCACATTGCTTAGGGGTTTCATTATGAGAGCTGGCGCAGCAAGTGCAAGTGACAACGACATTCACCTCTGGCGGCTCATTACATGGCAAGCAACACATCTGCTTCATATTAATAGTCTGAGAACATGTATTTCCTAGGAGGAGCTGTTTTACGTTTTCCTTTTACCAGTTTTAGTGGCGATGTAGATCTACGTCGAGTTCTTCCTCTTGTTTGCTTAGTGAGTGGGGTTTTGGGAGGGGATGTAGCAGGTGACGTCTTAAACCAGTTTGTTGGCATTTTCATCGCCTGAAGCATTGGAGTATAGCCACTGTTGAATCAAGTTCTTTCAATGTCTCATTATTTAAAGCAAATTTTGGCACATTATGCTTTTTCAATAGTTTTTAAGAAAGTATGACCAACCAGGTGGAACATAGCCCTGACGGCGCTTTCTACGTGTCGCATACTGAATCAAGTCTTCATAACGTGAAGCATCAATCACTTATTTTCATCTGTAATGATTTTCTCCTCTATCATTTTACATTGAGATGGGGTTCAATACTGTTGAAAAGAGATATGGCATGTGCGCGAGATGCTAAAGGTGTAGCAGTCGATACAGAGTCACGCATCTTATTCTTCAAGTTTTTTCAATTGCTCAACAGTTTCCGATTGTAATAATACAGCACGATGTGGATCTTTGATGTGAACATTTTGCTGATAATCTATTTCTTTCCTATACATTTGATTTGCAAGAGGTTGCTTTACTTGCTGCATGGCAGTCAATTGTACATATTCATCCTGAGGAATAACAATCATGCGAGAATAAGAACTCATAGTTTGTAGATAATCATGGGAGTTTTCAAAATATCACTTCGAAATCTAAATTCTTCCGGACACTCTTGCGTAAAGTCAATGAATAAGTAACCGTATGGTTTTTCAGTAGCTGCTTGAAAAATTTCAATTAAGGCTTTTGATCCTCTGGGTGCAACTTGTCGCGCTAAAATTTCAAATTGACTTTTATCTCGCGGATTCTTGAAAATAGCATAATAGTGTGTATTCAGGTTTCGTGTACGAGCTTCGTTTCCATCAGGAAACAAATTTTGTGTAATATATATGATAAAACACCTTTTATGGTGTGCTGCGCGAGTGAACATATCTGTAACATCTTTTGAATTCTTACTTTCTTTTAATAAATCATCCAATACAACAACATCATTAGACTGAAGTTTATCCACTGGAATAATTCCTTCATGTCGAATAAAGTTGCGACTTTGCAATTCCTGAAACAGCGACGGTTGATAAATACCATAACACCAAATCACTCGATTGATAGGTTCCTTTAACAACTCCCTTCTTTTATCCAATAAATTCAGCGTGAAAACAGTTTTACCTGCATGAGATGGACCTGATACAGTCAGAACTTTATCGCATTGAAGTCTGAAATCCATTTTATTACTTTGAGACTCAACATTTGCATAATTAACGCTTAGAGCCAAAGATATTTTTCCAATAGGTTGCCCACGGCAGGAGCTATCATTGGAAGTATTGCTGAAAGGAAACCGCCCTTTTGTGTTAGAGTTTTCCTCTTTCTTTGAAGGGCGACTTTAGGATTGGAGATGAAACGCAATTTTGTAGCATATCGCTTAAGTAACTTTCGTTGTTTTGGTGCTAATTTCTTCGTCCTCAACTTTCTCACATGAGAAATAATTTCACAAAATGAATTTATCGTTAGCATGTCGTATAGCATTGTATCGCTGATTTGCTTTCATTCGTCGGAGAGCTTGAATGGCTGAAGAAAACTTTTGACTTTTACGTTTTCGTCATTTTACGTTCGCCATTTTCCGTGTTAGTCTTTGCTAAAACCTATCTTTACCGTCGAGGCACATTTGCATAGGTACTAACTATTGCGGCATAAGTGACACTCGAAATGAGCAATATCACAGTGGTTACATTGGCAAAGTTGAATGCAATTACGTATGAAACAGCGTTGACAAAAAGCATGCTTACATCTCTTGAAGATGCGCTTTTCATTTCCATCCTTTCGTTTACATACATCGCAACACATAGTTTCACCGTTACTGATGTCTATAGCAAGTCTTTTTGAAGATATGAATTTGCTAGCCTTTTCTAAATAATAGACGCATGTACAGAAGGAATATACTTCGAGAGTGAGCAGACATAGCTCGAAAACCAGTTGTGCTACAATCAAGTACCACTGCATTTTTCAATTTTTCTTTATGGAAAGTTGAATGTGAATATCTGAAATCGCTTCAATCACTAGACTGCTACCATGATGGTTAAATGCGTTAAGACGTTCAGCAATTTTTATCATATGTCTTTTAAAAAAATTCTTCGGGGTGATCTACCACTTCCATTGAATAAGAAGTAAAATGGAAAGAGCGAGTTTCCACCTCTTCCTTTCCAAAATGACTAAACTTAATTTTCGCAACTAATCGCGCCATGACAATGCTATCAGAGAATGTATTCATTAACTCTAGAAATAGAGTGCTAGCATCATCGAGGCACTGCTTCGATGTCAGTCTCATCTTTATGAAAATTTATCACATAATCTTGAACAGCTCCTTTTAAACTTTGCCTATGAAAACGTAATGTTCCGCAGTCGTTTGAGAAAGACATGATCGCCCTTTATCTAACCCATCCATTGCATGAAAACAACAACTCTTCTCATAGTAACATTCATTGAATAACGGTAACAAGCATGCATTATAAATCAATGGTTTGAAAGAGATAAAATAGATACAGCTGATAACTATCATACAGCGAGCAATGATAACCATACAGGACTTTGGCAGTGTTGAGGTAAGGAGGAAAGAAGCATTGGTTATGAACGTAGCTACTACAACGAACAGACAAAATAGGAACACACAAATCCTTAAAACGTTTCGTGACTTCATGATAATGTTGATTCACTCTACTATCCCAAGGCGGGAGCAAAATATCATCAATGATTAGATTGGGATATACTTTCCTCTCCTTACCAGGATTATTACAAAAGATGCGTATAACATTGAAAGCAGCTAACCATCGTTTAAAGTCAATAAGAAGAGCACTCTCACAAGAAAAGCCATAGTCTTGCAAATATTTCAGATTAAGTCCATGAATGTGTTTTCTTCGCCCATTGATCAACATTGGGATCGGCAGTTGTGCCCCCAATGTTGAATGATAGACACTAACAATCTGATAATTCCTAATTGTTCATACACAATAGCACATGAGCTCCTGTTAACAGGTTTCATCACGCCTCACAATCCCATAAAAAATGATTGATGAAGCCCTAAAACGGAAAATATTACACATCTAAGGAAGGCGTTCTATAACATATTCCAAAATGAAGAATTACATCGATTGCTTTTCACCGACAAAATACACAAATGATA